>CM034360.1:127076663-127379271 GCA_019925275.1 Mytilus edulis | reverse complement strand
GCTGAAATCATCTCTTCGTCGTAAAGTTTTGTTTTCAACCGACCACCATTGTCAATTTCTAGTTGTAAGTCGTCAAAATATGAGGCCGACATAACTGTATCTGTTGTATCCTTTATCTTTAGTTTAATGTGATATATGCGTTCAACTTAGTCACCAAATTTTGAATAATTTAGTGAAAGAATATCATCTATATAGCGGAAAGTAGAGTTTACGGATATTGCTAACTTTTTTTTCTTCTTCCCTAGAAGTTCCTGTATGAAGTCAGCCTCAAAATAATCAAGTAGTAAGTCGACAAGAAGAGGGGCTCTATTAGTTCCCGTTGGAATGCCAACAGTCTGCTGAAAAACACGTTATTTGAACGTAACAAGTATGTTGTCAATAAAAAAATCAAGCATTTTGCTAATGTCAGCTTCAGATAATTTGTTGTTTGAATCAGAGTGATCCTTTACAAAATAGGATTTATTACTCCCTAAGACAAGATACTTGTTTCTATGTTGGCCATTTTCTTTTATGAATCAAAGCAATACCAACTCTTTCAATTTGTCTTTAAGTTTGGATAGTGGAATACTTGGGTAAAGTGTAGAAAAGTTTTAATACTATTGCAAGATGAAAGAGAGTTAGATTGTATGTACTCATAAAGATCTTTGGAATTTTTAAGTATCCACATCTGATTCGCGCCACCTCTGGAATAGCCATTTTCACAAGAGCTCTGAAGACCGTCTTTGATTGCTGATAAAATAGATGTTAATAATTTAGAAAGAGGTGTCGTAGAGCACTTGGAAGACCGTGCAATATACGGTTGTGCGTTAGGACACTTATGTAGTTAAGTTATCCAATACAGTGATGGAAGATCCAGTTCTTCATCTTTGGTTGAAATTCCAACAGAACATAGAACAGACCTATGATTATCTATGATTTCCTGTTTGGTAAGTGTCGTGAGGGTATATGTTGAGTTTTTAAGTGAAGTGTCAATACTTAATTCGTTTATCAAGCAGTTAATGTAATGAGTTTTACACAAAAAAATGATGTTGTTTGGGGCTTTATCTGCGGGGACAATAACATATTTGTCATGAAGGTAGGATAAGTGTTTTGCAACATTTGGTTCTTTAAAATTCGACGTAGCATGGACTAACTTGACTAACTTTTAACATTAAGCGGGACAGACGAACGAACGAACGGGCACACAGATCGAAAAACATAAGGCCCCAAGGGAAGAAAAATGCATGTCCTATAATGACAGCAGTCTGCAGAAATCTTTAATGATCTTCAATTTCACTGATTGGTATATTAGCTGAAGCATACCTTTGTATGTTGAATATAATTTAAGAACATCTGATGTGAAATGCAGATTTACAGTTGAAAACATAAATGCGGAAAGGCGTACTAAACTAATAAATATATTTTAATCAAAACTAACAATTGTATATGTTTTACAATGAGTTCTTCTGGTGAATGTACATCACAAAAAGCGTTTGTTTTTTATCATGAATTTTATTTATTTTTATACGTTTAAAGGCTGTGAGTGGCTCAACGCTGTTAACACTAAAGGATTTTCGACGTTTTTTTTAATCAAATTGAATAAACACTGTTCAATTACAATCGAAGAAAACATTTGCACAAAAACTAAGACGAGGGCCAAGTTGTACTTGTGATAAAGCTTATTAAAGTAATTATTCATTCTAAAACATCAGCTAACTTAATAAGCAAGTTTCAAAAAATATCAAAATAATGCATTAATATGTACAAGTTTTAGGAGCAAGAGAACTATGAACTTTTGGCGATAGTTTACCTGCCTCGCACCAACTCCTCAATATTGTTAAACATTTGTTAAAAAAATAATATATATGTGTAACTGTTTGTTTTTCCATTATGTTATTTGAAATCATCTTGATTGATTGATTGGTTTGATGGCATTAGAACGACATCGACGTGAGATTGTACGATTTCGTGAATTATTTGGATATTTCTAAATCCGGCATATTCCAACTTTTGGAGGATATAGAAAACCATTTTCAGGTTTCAGTAGAAAATACAATGCTTTTAAGCAATACATTAGAAAGGAGCTAATTTGTGTCATTAATTGAATAGTTTTTGTTTTTGTTTTTGTTTACCTCATGCAATTTCTTTTATCACGGAGACAAGAGCAAATGCATTGTTTACGTGTACGTTATATGAGTGAAATGACTGATTTTATATACAGCCTACCTCGATACAAAACTGGATCTATTCCCCATTCGTTTGAACTCTTTATTCCTAAATGCGTATATATATCTGCTTTGTATCTTAACCGATTATGTATCCCAGAATTCATTATACCATCTCTCAGAGCATGAACTTCTGCTTCATTGAAAAAGTTCTCATTGTAAATACAAATGATATGGTCGTCTTTCTTTTCATTTACTGCACTGACTTTTGCCGAACAACTAGGAATTATTCCCCTTATTACACCATCTGCAATGATTCTCCAAAGTCCATCGATTTCACATCCTGTTTTTCCATACAACATCCATTTGCCACTGGTAGATGAATATTTTTTGGCAAGTCTTTTCAAGGTTTTTTGGTCGACTACCTCAGTGTTTTCTATCGCATACTGTAATCCAAGGGTGTCAGGTTCGTTTTTAGTTTTGGATTCTGCGTCATCGTACAAACATGTACGTACGACGGAAATCCAGTGAACCCCATTTGATCTGTAATGAGAGATGAACAAATAATGCATGAACCATGCTATTTATCAAGACTTCAGTCACGATGTGTATGATTAAATCAATTAATGTTAAGGTTTTGTTTTAAGATTTCTGTGTGTTAAATTATTTTTACTTTTTTATTTAAGAAAATTGTTTGTAGAGTAGTAATATTTTCTGTAAATAGTTGACGTATAACCTTCTTTTCGTCGAGACTGGCATACAATTTTCATTCAATAGATTATGAACACTGATTGGAAAACAGAGCTCGTGTATATTAATGTCAAATATATTTGTTGATGTCAAACTTGACAATTTAGAATAAATCTGGAACAAAAAGTGACCCATTTAAAAACAAATTAAAAATAAATTAAAAAATTATCTATAAGTACTGTAGTAGTCACCTTGCAATCGTTTTGTATACATGACCTTTTCCTACTTTAGTTATTCCATTTGTGATGCTATTGCTTTGTCATACCTTAATAAGTTGTTTTTTTTTTTGATTATACAAATCATTACCGTACAATTAAATAGTTATATATATATCTTATTTGTATGTTGATAAAAAAATATGGAAACATTTGATGACTCAATGCGCAGATCTTCTTTAAAAAAAAAATACATCATATCACCACATATTTTGTAATGAATAATATGTTTTACTTTTTATGATGAGATGGTAGATTGTTCTCTATCCATTCATTAAAGTCACAATCGTCTTCTAGGCCTCCATCTAGTGGTTCGCCTACATGAACATACTTCGGTTGAGTGACTATTAAAAATATAAAATTGTTACACATAAAAAAGAAGACTAAACGAATCTTCACAAAATACCAAATGACACAGAAATTAACAACTATAGGTCACCGTACGGTCTTCAACAATGAGCAATACCTTACCGCATTGTCAGCTATAAACGGCCCGAAATGGCAAATGTAAAACAATTCAAACGAGATAACTAACGGCCTAATGTATGTACCAAAAAATAAAAAAAAACAAATAGAAAACACATCAACAAACGACAGCCACTGAATTACAAGCTCCTGACTTGGGTCAGGCATATACATTCAGAATGTGGTGAAGTAAAACATGTTAACGGGATCCTTACCCTCCACTAACCTGGGACAGTGGTGTACAAGTTCAACATCAGAACGAACTATACAAATCAGTTGAAAAAAGGCTAAACTCATCAGAAGTTTTCAAATACTTCAATATATTTTGTACTCAAACATAGCATATGCAGTGACACAACTGTAAATGAATTAATAATTACACATTACTACGTAACAACAAAAATATACGATACTGTGTATTGGCTTTAGAAATTCGCAATAATTCAGAGTAGTGGCCGTGTTGATTTGAAATTGTTGTATTCTTACATGTAAAACAATATCTACTTTAACTACTAATGTTTAATCATTTGAATAGTAGAACAACATACTTAAAGGGCCATATTAAATGTTCTCACCTCTGCCTAGGTATCGATTTGTGACTTCAGTCCATGCGTCCTTTTGTCTGTCTATCTTTAATCTTTTAGTAGTCATCTCATGTATAGTTTCTCTCTGTTCAAAATATAATTAATTTTAGTCAAGTAAACTGGGTTTTTTTCGTTCCATATTGTTAAGACGTTAGTGGTTTGAGTGGGAATGTTAAATGATTTTTTACCCTTGTGTATTATTAATTTTTTTTGGCTTAATTTATATTTATTGGAAAGGAATATACTAGTAATGCATCGTGTATTAACATACTGTATGAACAATCAGTTCCACTTTTTGATGACTTTTTCAGATTTACAAATAATTGCTATATATCTTTCTTGTAAGTGTCTTTACTAGATTTCTTTGTATATTTGATTGGATTTTTTTAGGTAAATTTGTTGAACGTCTTTGATACCGGTATATGTCAGTTTCGGCAGTTATTGTCATTGTGATAAAAATCAATATATATAATCTTTTATAGACCTTTCCTTGATTGTACAACGTTTTGATTGTGTGTGGTTTATTGTTTATTAAAAACATCGTTCATTGATTAGTTGTAAATATACAGAAGAAGATATGGTACTATTGCTAATGAGACAACTCTTCGCAAGAAACCAAACGACAAAAAAAAACAACTTAGGGTCAACATGCGGCCTTTAATAAGGGCAAAACCCTTGCAGCATAGTCAGCTATTAAAGGCTCCGAAATGACAAACGTAAACCAATTTAAAAGAGAAAACTAACGGCATAATTAATGTGCTAAATAATGATAGCCCTGTTCACCTGCCTTAGGTGATAAAAAGACGTTGACTGTTTTTACGTATCTAACTAAGTAATATAATGAAAGTGCCTACCAATTGTTACTATTTATGTCGAATGCACGTCATATTTTTAAGACGTGAACGATACACAACAACCAAATTAGATCCCTACATATTGTATCAAAGGGTCTAAAAAACAAAATATGTAATAGTACTACCAATTGTATAATGAATAAGGAAGGTTAAAAAAAAATGCCATTCATCTCAAAGCTCATTCGGCTATCATGTACCCTTTCAATTTACCTCTTCCTTGAGTTTCCTTTTTGATCCAATTTTGTGAACCTCTTTTCTTTTGCCATGTTTACTAGATTTTTCTTTTCTCTTCATTGACTGAACTTTTTGCTGTAAGGAAAATTGTTTTTTAAAGAATATTTAATCTGAAAAATTGAAAATGTATATAAAACAGTATCTACGTTTATCCAAACACCAAATGTTCCTCAGCATTTGTTCTTACTCCTACACATATGCCATTGTCCGCGCTGCAACGCACCAATGAATAACGTTTGGTATGGATGAAAAGGGTATGTTAATTGCTCACCAAACACTTAACATCGTTTAGGTATTTGTGTGTTATTATTTGGCTCTGGGTAGATTATGACAGCGTTGAACTTGTCCCGAGAAGGAAACATCTAGCAAATATTAGTCTTGTGGGTTAGTTTTGTTTTTACCTTTCATTTAGGGGCAGGCTAAACTACGAATCAGGATGTGCTAGCTGAGTTCAAGATCAATATTAATTGATTCAATCAAACAGTTTAACGCCAAAGAACCGCCAAACCGGAAATTCCGAAAATTCTGTTAAACATCCTTTAAAAGTTCATCCGAAGAACTTGGCTTTAATATTCCTGTCCTTTTGATATCAATATCAAAAATATCTGTTCTTGCAAACAACATTAATTTACACGATCTCTCACCTGCTCCACCATATATTTACATCATTGATATCTGCAAACTAATCCGAACATTTATTTCACTGTGAATCCACCTACTCAAAGGCAGTGCCAAGAAAACTTTAGATCCCTGTTACATATCCAAACCCGCCACATTCCCTATGTTTGTGCCTGTCCCAAGTCCGGAGCTTGTAATACAGTGGTTATCGTTTGTTTCTGTGTTACAATGTACATATTTGTTTTTCGTCCTATTGGTGTAGAAGCTCCCAAAGTATAGACCAATATATTGGCCTTAG
This sequence comes from Mytilus edulis, assembly GCA_019925275.1. Classification (NCBI taxonomy): domain Eukaryota; kingdom Metazoa; phylum Mollusca; class Bivalvia; order Mytilida; family Mytilidae; genus Mytilus; species Mytilus edulis. The sequence continues at coordinate 127,373,109 of CM034360.1, read as the reverse complement.
GCACTAGTGAAGAGATATTAAAGTAAATAAAGGCAACAGTAGTATATCGCTGTTCAAAATTCATAAATCGATAGAGAAAAAACAAATCCGGATTACAACTAAAACTGAGGGAAACAGATATATAGTGTTGTCGAAAGGTGCATTTTGTTCACTAAAACAAGTAACGTTTATAATATTTCTTTCACCGCATCGTTAATAAAATCAACGGTACCAATTTTGTTGCACCAGATGCGCATTTCGACAATACATGTCTCTTCAGTGATGCTCGTGGCCAAAATATTTGAAATCCAAAGCGTATATAAAAGATGAAGAGCTATAATCCAAAAGGTCAAAAAAGTATAGCCAAATTCGTAAAAGGAATCAGAGCTTTGCACAAGGGAGATAACTTTGCTAAAAGACTGATAGTCCCTGGTTGTGCCACGAGATTATTAGTAAGGACTTTGTTTCTAGCATGAAAATGCGAATATGAAGAATTATGTATTGATTTTTTATTATTGCTATAAAATTTACGATATAATTTTGAATGCAAGAATATCCCGCACGCAAAGCTGTGGTTCTTCATACAGTTTAGGCTATATATAAGGGTATTATAGTTGATCAATTCTTCAACATTTATGTAAGGTTAAAGTTTGCATTATTATATTAGTACTACTCCGAGGTCAATAACTCTGCTAATCGACCGCTATTCTCCAGGGGTATGACCATCTCAGAAGCCAGCATTTCGGAATGGTCAAACAAAATATGGATACTGCTTTGATTGCAATTAACTGTTTTTGAATGTTGAATATCATTTTAATTTAAAAAATAAATATATCACTAACATGCACAATTTTGAATCTTAGTCGGGTTCCGACTTTACTTAAGATCTTTTAAAGTAAGGTAGATTGTTTTTGTATTTTAAAATATTTTTCCTCATGTACATAAATTGCCGAAATGAGCATCTGATGCAGTACACTTAGCACCTTTTACAGCAAGAGTTAACATTGTCTTCTAATATTTATGTTCCAGATCGTATGAGTACTAGTACTGTCTGGACCGTATGCGTACGGTCTGACTAATATCAAGATGCTATTTTTTGTTTGTTTGGTAAGGAACATTGTCTTTGTGCTTTTTAAAGAAAGGTCTGTTTGATTGGATGTATAAAGTATGCGGGAAGAATTTTTTCCATGGATGGTTTCATAGTAGTTAAAGTCATTCGAGTCATTGCAGTCAAGTGCTCTAGATGCAATTTTGGAATTCTTACAATTTAATACATTCAACCTAGTATTAGAAATTATGTAAATGAAGATTATGTTCTTATAATATCCGAAGAGAATACCACTGCAACTGTTGCAAGTGCTACTGACCGTAATTTTCGTGTCTACTATAAAAACAAAACTGGACCAAAATACACAGATATCTGCTTTGGTTGCCAGTCTATTGGTCACTGGAGACGCAACTGTTCAAAGTTTAACAATCCAACAAATTGCGGAAAAAAGACATGAATGATAAGTATTATTTCGATTTTGTTGACAATAATAACCGTTATTTAAACGAGCAGTTAAAGACTTAACAGCTGGATTCATAGGAATATGAACAATCAATGGTGTACAATCTGATAAAGGTAGACTGTAAAAAATATTTCGATTATTGAAAAAAGAAAGAAGCAAATTCATATGTGTTAGACATTATTTTAAACGGCTATGCTAATCCTTTTATTACAACATCAGTATTTAGTAAAAACAATAAATCTTCAATTGCTAATGCAGACTTTGTATGACAAGCTATTACTGATCTTTTTGGTTAATGATTGTATTGAAGAAGTTAAAACCAGAGCTCATGCTATTCATCCGTTAACAATTTTGACACATTCTTTGCCTTTTGTTAGTGCACGCTTTTAGTCGGGGTCACCGGCAGAGTAATTTAAATGTCGCCTATCATAGGTAATGTAACCAGATTAATTTGTATAGATTGATTGAGTCACGTGTTTTATGGGACTATATTTTTATCTTGACTGAGGGAACAAGAGGCCATAGGTGACTTACAGTTTTGGAAACATGAACTTCCTGCTTTAAATTCAAAAAGCTTTTTTGAATATACAATCAATATTTTATTTTTCCAAATTAAAGGTCCCAGTCAGAGCATAACATTTATAACAACATGGCATAAACATTACAAAGTGATTAAAAACACATTAAATAATAGTTTAAATGCATGAAAAAAGGGTCAGTGGTCAAGGGGAGAAAATTGTTCTAGTATAATTAAAATTCCATCTATAAATGTGTATTCGGATGCTACTAGCAGTTTTGCTTATGGAGCGTATTTATGTCTATTAGAGAACCAGATTTTTCATAAAATGTGGACTAGTGGAGGAACAGGATAAAGTTTGACATGGAAAAAAAGAAGGCTATAGAATTATGTATTGATAATATTCGAGGTCAGTTATCCATGCGGGAATGTCTTGAAGTGGTTTACGGATAGTCCGACTTGTGTGGGTAAAGTGGAGGCTGGTAGTGGTTAAAACGCAAATACATAGTAGGCGATGTCAATATTTTCTAGTTTTGTAAAGAATTCTATTAATTTAGATATTGAATGGTTACCTAGAGATAAAATGTTAAAGCAGATGATATAGGTAAGGTTGTTTGGTTTTGATGATTATGGCGTCAGTTTTGAGTTCTCTTTTCGAATGTATAAACTTTATGTAGGACCTCATTCAGTTGATAGATTTGCTGACAGTAATAACAAGAACATCGAATTACTTAATTCTAGATGTTATACACTAGGTTTATTAGGTGTAATTGCTTTTTTTAATCGACTTTATTTGGTTTTACATTAAGTATCTATAGTTATTAAACATAATATTGCGCCATTTTGGCCTTGTTATATCAGAATAATTTTGTTTGCCAACATGATTTTAAAGGCACTGTAATTGCTATACCCTTTGTGATCTAATATTGATATAACTGGTTGGATTATGAATAATGATAAATCTTCTATATTTTGTGTAGTTGGTTATGGTTTAGGTATTTTCTACTTAACATTATTGTCTATTATTAATGAACTACACTGTTATTGGACTTAATATGATGAAAACTGCCTATGCAATATAAGGTGTAAACTCGACCAATACAGAATAACTTGCCCAATATAGATTTTTTTTCTGTATTGGCCGAGTTATTCTATATTGGCCGAGTTGGCACAAGTGCAGGATTTCGGAACGTCTCTAGTTTGTACATCGATAGTCATGAAAAACAGAACCTGAAAGTTAACAGTTGTTTTGAAGACGCAGTTGTCATTTACTCATCTTAAACATGCTGAAAATCTCAGTATGGCATACATTTCAGGCATAAGACAGTCACATTCATTTAAAAATCAATAAAAAAAATTCCTCTTGATACTATCTTTTGATTGTAAGAAGCTTCTGTCTAAGTTTGGTAAAAATCCAGGATAGTTCATGAATCTAATAAATGTTTAAAAACTTTAACTGCAGACTGTATGTAATGTTAAGTGGGAGAAAAGTCAATTTATAAGTAAAATACAGATACACAGGTACAAAATATTAACAAAATGTCCTTCTAAATACTAGCTTCTGATCATAAACAAGCTTCTGTCTAAGTTTGGTTCTAATTAAAAGTAGTATAATAAAGTTATTATTATTTTGTTTAATTTAACCACAGAGTGAATGTTTTGTTTCCTGGCAGGAAATCTAAGTCCATTTAAAAGTAAAATACGGAAAAAACGGATTTATTGTTTTACAAAATTTACTTCTTTATTCTATCTTTTGATCATAAATAAACTTCTGCCCATGTTTGGTACAAACCCAGGATAGTTTAAGAAAGTTATAAAAATTTAAAAAACTTTAACCACAGAGTAAATGTAATGTTTCCCCGCAAAAAAAAATAAGTCCATTTATAGGTAAAGTACGAAAAATGAAATTTTATTTTTACAAAATTTACTTCTGGATACTATCTTCTGATCATAAACAAGCTTCTGTCCACGTTTGGAAGTAATCCAGTTTAGTTTAAGAAAGTTATTAAAATTTCAAAAACTTTAACCACAGAGTGAATATTTGTGGACGCCACCGACGACGACGACAACGACGACGACGGAATGTAGAATCGCTTAGTCTCGCTTTTTCGACAAAAGTCGAAGGCTCGACAAAAATGCACTTGATTTTTGCAAGTGGCTACTCCAATGTGAGAGTTTTGTATTTTATTGAGCAATGTTTTCGATGTTGACATGAATATCAATAATGTGGTCATTTTGATAAATTTTCTGTTTACAAAACTTTGAATTTTTCGAAAAACTAAGGATTTTCTTATTCCAGGACATAGATTACCTTAGCCGTATTTGGAACAACTTTTTCGGAATTTTGGATCCTCAATGCTCTTCAACTTTGTAATTGTTTGGCTTTTTAAATGTTTTTGATATGAGCGTCACTGATGAGTCTTATGTAGACGAAACGCGCGTCTGGCGTACTAAATTATAATTCTGATACCTTTGATAACTTTTATGCTCGGTTGAAGTTACGAATTAGAACAGAATAGTCTATAACAAATGCATATAACAGATCAACAATAACATAACTCTCAAATTAATATAAAAAGTTTAATTGTAGTTGAAATAAAAACTTCAAATTTCAACTATTAAAAAAAGTCACGCTTATTAAATATGTTAATATCTTAAATTTAGCATGTCGATCAGTAATACATTAATTGAATTGATATATGCTCACTGATATTGAGGTTATCGGGAATAAACATAATGTGGGAGGATAATAGTTTTAGAATATTTAACAACCTTACAAAAAAAATGCAAATGCAAAAGAACATGCATGAACTGCAAACATGTAAATGTAAAAAATATTACTTGTGGTAGCAAAAAGTTAAATCAGAAAAATACTGAAGTCAGAGGGAAATCAAATCGAAAGGTGTCACCATGGGCAAGTGTACCAACATAGGAGTCAGATATACAATGAAACAAATAATTAACCTCAATTGTTCGTTTGTTCACTTTATCAATCTAATTGTAATAAAAACAATTTGTAAAACTTAAAATAAAGATTTTTATATTTAACCAATATGATATCCATTAACATGCAGGGTCAGCTCGTACTCTATCGTAGTTTAGTTTAATTTAAACATATTTTATTGTTCCAAAAAAGGTAAATGGATTAGACACAAGCTTTTCAACTTAGTAACGTCTTCTCCAATATATACATAAATGTACACATGAATGAACATTACAAAATCTGACTTTAACCAATTATTATTGCATGAAGATATAAAAATAAATCACATATAAATTTAAGAAATTCTATCGTACGAGTATACGACGGGTACCAAATGTGCTGCACTATTTACCATTTTTCTTATTGTTTGTCAGTTTTTTGTTTTTTTTTATTTTCCTTGGTGTTGTCATGTTAGGTCCGAATTAAGATTTTGATTTAGATTGAATAAAATTCAATACGAAATTTATTTCTTATCAATTTCTTAAATTTTTATGGAATTAATCTTAATAAAAGAGGGATGGAAGATACCAAATGGATAGTCAAACTCATAAATCTAAAACAAACTGACAACGCCATGGCTAAAAATGAAAAAGACAAACAGAAAAACAGAAAAACAATAGTACACATGACACAACATAGAAAACTAAAGAATAAACAACACGAACCCCTCCCAAAACTAGGGGTGATCTCAGGTGCTCCGGAAGGGTAAGCAGATCCTGCTCCACATGTGGCACCCGTCGTGTTATATAAGTAATAATATACTTAATGCGGGGTTCACACATTGCCGATTATTGCTCCCGTTTGAGATCAGACAGCAATACGATATGAAAAGTGAAAAAGTCGGATTGGTATCCTCAATTATCTGGAATGTCCTATCATTGTCTGAACGCATTCGTTTTAGTTCGTAACAGATTCCTACGGATCGGGAAGGGTCCGAATAGTTCGGCAAAGCATCCCGACAGTTAGGTGCGTCCCGTAACATTCGGGGCAACTCAGCCGATTTTGTCTAATCGGATTACAATCGTGGCTATGTCGTGACAGATTCTGCTGTATCGGATCGAATTCCGAACAATGTCTTGTGTATTCTGAACGGTGTCCTGTGGAACGGGAATGATCTGGAGTAATTTTTCATAGCTGTTTTTCTGCCGATTGAGTCCAGATTGCATCCAGATCTTGTCGATTGCGAACCGTTTTTTGACGAAACCGTTCCGAAACAGTCCCGTCATTAATACGAAATTCGTCAATGATACCCGCGTCAGAGTCCCGACAACTACAGAATACAATACGACTGAGACCAGAAAAAGCCGTTTGCAATGCGATAGAGCGGACCGTGATAGGATCACGTTCCGACAGTACCTGATCATCCCGAATATGCCGACAGTTTTCGAACAAATAACTTCCGTCAGCGTCGGTTCACTGTCTGGTCACTGTCTGATCTCAGTCGGATTACATTCGGTAGAGTCGGGACGCAGTCGTGACAGACTCGGTCGAATTTTACCTGGCGAAAAATACAAATCGGATTTGAAACGGATTCAGAACGGGATTATCGGGACTTATTCGCTTAGAAACGGTTGAATATCGGTGCTTCCTGAACACTATCTGATTGTTGTCGTGATCAAATTATTTTTTTACAAATTTTAATTTAAGTTTGAATTTCCATCCACGATTCACAGGATCTTGATCAGACTTTTAATAAATTTTAATCGGGAATGGTCCTGTCAAGAACGGTAGTAAAAATCGTGAATGTGTGACCCCAGCTTAAGGAAACTTGTTTTCTACCTACAAATTACGGATCATCAAAATATTCATGTCACATGTCTTATGTACATCCTATTTGAAGTTGTTAAATCATCTGTCTTTGGAAACTCACATAAATATAGTATAGGTATTCTCAGAATACTGCACCGATAAAATACATGTTGTTATCGGCTTATCAGTGTAAGGTCAATAATGGGCTATGTGAATTAGGTCTTATTATATTGGAATGGATATTTAATAAAAAAAAAAGTATAAACTTACTTTCTTTACTCTTGGCATTGCACAGTATGCACTATTCTCCACTGTTCATTGTTTCGATTTCTGAATTTTGAACAAGAATCATTAACCTGACTATTACATGTTTGCAGATCGACACGTTTTGCTGTTATTACATGTAATGAATGTATTTGATAGATTAAATTCATTTTATATTTCTTAAATAAAATATGGGTATACAAGAGCAATAATAAAATCTACCCTTCAACTGTCTAAGTGCTGATGCTTTCTCTCCTCTGTTATAGAAGAAGAAGCAGTCTCCATAATTTGTCATTCAACCTTGACATTGTATTTGTAGTTTGGTCTTCGGCATACCTAGGAAGGGTTTGCCCCAAAACAGTTTGTGTCCACACAAGGTCGTTCTATTGGATGCGTTATACATTTGTTTGTGTCTATGTTTTTGTGAACTATTATATCATTGAAGGTTAGTTATAGACAAAGTTTAAATAATTCAATGGACACATTCAATTATACAATATCGTAAGAATATGTGACATACTTCGACAGTTAAAAACTATATTATATTTGAAAACTTCGGGTGTCTACTAACGTTACAATGACCAACAACAACTAACAAAAAATGCTCGAAGTTAAAGAACTAACAACCAGTGTGTAATCTCAAGAATCCAAAAAGGATGTTATCCATAAAGGATGGTGATTCTTCCCTTACGGCGTGATAAGTCAGGCAGGAATTTTAACAAACATTTGTTTTCAAGTTTTAACAGTTACTGTACACCATATGTTATACAGTTAAATTTGTTTTGTACGTTCATACTCAGTAAGGCAAATGTTAAATGTTAAAACATCTTCACAATCAAATCTGAATAACAAGATTTAAATCAATACTTGTATTACCGTTAAATACATGGCTATGTATTTACAAATGTAGTTTCGATATGCGATTTGATATCAAGCAAACTAAATCCATATCTAAAAGAATGACAGATGTGTAATTTATTCGTTGATATGTTGACCATATCCCTTAATTGACCTTAAACTGATGAACCGTGTATACAAGAGCAAAAACAAAATCTACCCTTCTACTGTCTAAGTGCTGATGCTTTCTCTCTTCTGTTATAGAAGAAGAAGCAGTCTCCATAATTTGTCATTCAACCTTGACATTGTATTTGTAGTTTGGTCTTCGGCACACCTAAGAAGGGTTTGCCCCAAAACAGTTTGTGTCCACACAAGGTCGTTCTATTGGATGCGTTATACATTTGTTTGTGTCTATGTTTTTGTGAACTATTATATCATTGAAGGTTAGTTATAGACAAAGTTTAAATAATTCAATGGACACATTCAATTATACAATATCGTAAAAATATGTGACATACTTCGACAGTTAAAAACTATATTATATTTGAAAACTTCGGGTGTCTACTAACGTTACAATGACCAACAACAACTAACAAAAAATGCTCGAAGTTAAAGAACTAACAACCAGTGTGTAATCTCAAGAATCCAAAACGGATGGTATCCATAAAGGATGGTGATTCTTCCCTTACGGCGTGATAAGTCAGGCAGGAATTTTAACAAACATTTGTTTTCAAGTTTGAACAGTTACTGTACACCTTATGTTATACAGTTACATTTGTTTTGTTCTTTCATACTCAGTAAGGCAAATGTTAAATGTTAAGACATCTTCACAATCAAATCTGAATAACAAGATTTAAATCAATGCTTGTATTACCGTTAAATACATGGCTATGTATTTACAAATGTAGTTTCGATATGCGATTTGATATCAAGCAAACTAAATCCATATCTAAAAGAATGACATATGTGTAATTTATTCGTTGATATGTTGACCATATCCCTTAATTGACCTTACACTGATAAACCGACAACCAAATGTATTTTATCGGTGCAGTGTACTGCGAATACCTATAACACATTTTTGATCAATATTATCTACTAGTTATTGACATATTGTAAATGAATAAATGTATGTTACATTTATAGAGTAGCCAGTTATAGATATTTCTACGTATTTGACATTTATGAATCATTATATATTTTTTTATAAGGATAATTTAACGAAATGTTCACAGTTGTCGACTAAATATGTATAGTTCTATAAATAAGTTGTTTTCATTGTTGTCAGTATTATATACAATTGTATTCGGCAAACGTTCACGTATCTTAAGGAAGTACAACTTTGCAAAACTGTAACATTGATAACTTGAAACAATGACCCTCCAATCATCATCATCATCGTTTGGAGATGCTATCAAAGATACTTGATAAAAAAAAATCAACCTACCTGTGGCTATTTGTAAACCATTACAACCTAATGCGCAGTAGGAAATAATTCAGGATTTTCTACTTTCATTTTCACCAAATAATGACGTACTTTCCGAGGTAAATTTTCTAGTATGTAGGAATCGACCAACAACTTAAATGGATGTAAATGTAATTGTTTAAGTTGAATGATAAAGAAAAGAAATGAATGTGTTATTGTATTTGTATATGTACATTAACAATACAATAAAGTAGCAGAGTATAAATCATTTGCATGAAGCAAATAAACTTTATGAGTGTGAATGATAAACGTATGTATTCATATACTGGATATATCTATCATATTTTGTGTTTTGAGAATGGGGTAAAGTATGTAATAGTAGTTAATCTGCTGTTATTTTTTACTCAAATCTAAATACTGATAGGCAAAAGTTGATTAAGAGCCGATGAAGCTAAGAAGTTATTTAACTTAGGAGGACGTGACAAATTGCGAAATTCTTCAATGTCAAATTTTTCTAGGCATGCTTATGGAGTTGTCATAATCTTTTTTATTTTTATTTTGTTTAGCTTATACACTTCGGAACATCGTTTTGTTTATTATTATTCTAATATAAAAAAAAGGAAATGTGATATCATTGCTACTGTGACAATTCTCTACTAGAGACCAAATTACACAGATATTAACAACTATAGGTCACCGTAGAGCCTTCAACAATGAGAAAAACTCATATCATACTTAGCTATAACAGGCCTCAAATTGACAAACGAAAACAATTGGTCATGTTCCGTTTGATCTAATAGTGTTTATTTTAATTGTAATCGTTCGAGTGTGATTTACTGTTTATTACTTAGAAATACTCCTATTGCTAGAAATTATATGATTAAAGAACAATACTGTAGAATTATCAGGAATGACCATCTGAGACGGCAAAATTTCAGCCTAAAGGGAAATGTAATTTTGAATTTTCTGTGATTAATATTTTAATATAATCTTAAACCTGATTTACGTGGTAGGAAGAATTGTTTCCCAATGGAGTTCTTATACCTTGCATAAGCTGACTGTAAAAAGAATTAAACTTTGCATTTAAAATCATTCAAATTCTTATTCCGTGTTGGTTTCTGTGTTCTCCGTTACTTATTAGTGCCAGTTTAACATTAAAAACACAAAATTAAAATTAATACGTGCTGAAATAGAGAATTGTTAGTAAGAGTAGAATTCCAAATTCACACTGTCAACTATAATTTGCCTTTGAATATTTTTTAAAATATTTTTCAGTTAAAATAATACCCAACATTTTCTTACTGATTAAACAGATAAATAAGATGATGTGGGTTGATTGCTAATGAGGTAGCTTATTATTATCCACAAAAGACAAAAGTATACGAAATTTTACAGATGAAGGACACCCATTATCTTCAACAAGTTCAAAACCCATATCAGTTGTAAGCTATAAAAAACATGAGTTTTTGCCAAATATGCGTTCAATGTTGTAGAAAAAAAATAAAAAATTCTCATTTATAGGAAACTAATGTAAAATCAATACATGTGTGTTGTTCTTGGATAATAGAAAAAATAGTGTACACAAGAATGTGTCCCAAGTACACAGATTCCCTATCCGCACTATCATTTTCTATGTTCAGTGGACCATGAAAATGGGGTAAAAATTCTAATTTTGCATTACAATTCGAAAGATCATATCAAAGGGAACATGTGTACTAAGTTTCAAGTTGATTGGACTTCAATTTCATCAAGAACGAGCTCGAACACAAACTTAACCTGAAGCGGGACAGAAGGCCGAACGGACGGAAGGACGGAAGTATAAACGGATGGACGAACGAACGGACGCACAGACCAGAAACCATAATGCCCATACAGGGGTCATACACACGTCAAAATGTATAAAAATTGACGTCTCGAAATTTTTATCTTTATGTTTTCCTAATGATTCATCGTTCATTGGATGTAAAAAAAATGTCATTACCTTAAATTTAACATTAATTGGTATAAATTTTTATAACTTTTGAAAAATATAGAAAAAAAGTTGAAATAGTTTACTTATATTTGATGGAAAACTGTTTCTTTTTGACGACATTGATATTTCAAAAGAACTCAGCCATATAGCATGTTTGACAATGAAAAATTTTAAAAACACAGTCTGGTCACCGTACTACTAATTGAAGTAAATGTTTGTAACATTTACAATACAATTTAGCAGCAGAGTATGAATCAATATTTATGAATCCTTCGAAGTCAACTGTTCTTGAGCATGCTTAGGAGGTTAAAATATTTTATTAGCTATCAATTTTTAACGTATATATATAATGTCAATACACCGTGAATCAATATCAACATTTCTACACATTAAAAAGAATAACACTGATTGGTGTCACTAACAATGTCGTTAACAATATCCTTAATCCTGTTTTCCAAACTTCACGGAATCCTGAGTGTTCTCACAACTGTTCTCACAAGAGGTTGATGTTATACAGATTGATTTTACTTGATTATTTTCACTTTCATGGGTCATTGATTGTTTACACTTCAATTTCATAACCTAGAAGTTTAAAAGAAACTAATTGTTTGTTTTCTTCCGTGTCTTGCAATTCGCCCTCTATGTGTACTGAAGTAAGTAGGATACTAATTTCAAACATTTCAATGTTTTGAAGTTTGCACAATGAATTTTGTTCTCACGCATATGTTCTAAAAATTATAGGATACTTATTTTATCAGTTCCCATATTCTGATGTGAATTTTGACGTTAACTGTATACATATATAAAAAATAACATGTTGTATGATTGGCAATCAGACAACTCTCCACAAGAGACCAAATGACTCATAAATTAACAACTAAAAATATGGAAAAAAAAAAAATGAAACACATTTACAAACGACAATCACTGTCTATCCATATGTTGTGAAATCTTTTTGATACAAAATGGTATCACTCTCATGTTCGGAAGTGAAATGGATACTTACTGTTCTTAACCTCATGTATAAATTTCGAATATTTCCACTTAAATGCTAAGATGAACATGTGCCAATCAAAGATAACTAACTTAGCTATTGGCAGTTACAGCTATGGTTCGTAATAATTTCTAAATGCGTGACTGGTTTCAAAAAATATATTTTAAACCATTCATACATCTATGGAATGACTGCTGAACGTATGATACAATGACGACTAACAACCGCCAAACTACCATGTGAATTAGCTGATTGAGATAATTTATGACTTGTGAGTGTATGGACGAATGCTTTCATTGCGTAGTCTATGAGTTTAAGATAATGAAAGGTATACATGCAAGAAACAGCAACCTAACGACACAAATAAATGAACGACTCTCATGTTGATCACTACAGAAAATAATCAGTTTTAAAGAGTACCTCGTTTTATCCTGCAATTTGGTATTGTATCATACATAAACAGCCCAACTTATATCTCTAGTCTGTATTTGTATACCATACAGATATTGCTATAAAGCTGTGCCTACTGCCGGACTATTATTGTGTACTTCTGTTGACGAGTGACCTCAGATTTGGCATAGCAATCGCATTCAAATGACGTATTGCTTCGTCTGTGAATGTCCCAGTCGCCGATCAGCGACTTATTTTCTGTTCAAAGAGTTTAGATTCCATTTTGTTTACGGCACCAATCTTCAAGTTCAAAACTTGAATGTGTAAATGTGTAACACAAATAAAAAAAAAAGCCACCATGCTGTACCCTCTACAGTCTTAAGACATTATAAGTAACACAATAAATTGGTAGAAATGTGAGTCTAAACAGTGTTCGAGAAATGTACAATTAAAGTTATGAAAAAGACGAAACATATTCAACTGATCATGCTGATATAGAGAAAAGTTAAATGTTAAATGATTCCTATCCATAAACTCATATTGAAAGTGTTAATATATTAAACTGAAAAGATTTTCACCACTAAGCAAGATAATATTCTTAGTCCACCATTGTCTACATAAGGAAATTCCTGTACCAAATCTAGAATATGAAAGTTGTTTTTCATTCATTTGATTTGGTTTTTTTTATTTCAATTTTTACATGTAGCTACGGTGACATGCAAAAATAATTAAACCTATAAAAAGTGTGTAAGAATATAGCTTGAATTGAATAATTTCTATAGTTAAAAATGATATAGAGATTTGTGTTCAGACAACTTAAACAGTACAACCGGCTTCTGGTAGTAGGCTATGCGGCACCTGTTGTTTTTAACAGGTGACACTATTAAGGTTATGCTTTATTCAACAAACAACATTTCAATATTCTTTTGGTAGTTGATGTGTTTTATAGTGACACAATGTAAATGATATGGTTTATCTTACTAAAACCAATCTGACTAATCAATGGTTGGTGTTAATTTCATAAACAATTTTGCAAATATGTGGAAAAACTAAAGGTCTCCTCCTTCAAACTGTCGTAAGAATAAAGACAAAATAACGTCAAAACTGGCCAAAAAAGTGCGTCCTAGACTTTACAATTACAGATGTCAGCCATATGTTGATAACACCTGCTATCTTGAAATCAGTCAGTATAATTGTCTTAGACCTGAGATTTGGACTAACCACAATATTTAATTTTATTCCCTCATTGTTGATATTTGAATACAAAAATACTACTCAAATTATGAAGCATAAAAACAAGAACTTTTAATTTGCATAAAGAAAATTCACATTCAATACAAATGCTCCTTTCATCGTATATGTCGTAGAAGATGTTTAGTACGAACGTTAACTTTAGCCAAAGTTATATCCTACAATTACTAACAGTTATGTTCTTCCTATGTATGTACGCATATGTAGTTATTATTCTAAGCATGCTTCATTTTACTGTGCCTGACATCTTACAATTCTCGTGTTATCAGATTTATGTAGGAAACAATGTTGGTCTTCGAGCTTAACAGTCATGTATCTCAGTTTAACATGATCTCCAACACTATGAGGAAATTCGATTTTCTTATATGACCACATTAATACCCTCATTTCGCCTGTTTCATCACTAATGAATATTTCTCGAAGATAATTTTTTGCCGGTTTAAACAACTCTCCAATTTTATCTATTCGCACTTTTAGTGTTGAAACCAACAAGTTCTTGTACCTTTCATTTATTTCTGAAAGCTTCTTTCCTTTCACTTTTAGTACCTCAGCATATCCTGGTTGTATTCTCTTGATAATGGTATTTTTTCGAAGCTGTATTTTATACTTTGTGTTATCATAATCTGTATCACTGACTTCAATTTTGTGATGCCAAAATTTGTATGTGCGACCTACTGTTAATTTTCTTATAAATTTTCGGGCTGCATCCCCGAAGGCAACCCCTCTAATAACAGTGTTTCCATCGTGGAATAGAATAGATATTCTGACATCGTCATATTTTTTTCCGTATTTAAATATTGAAGACATCGCTTTGATTCCGAGCGTTATTGGATCATTATTCTTATCGCTTGGCCCAGAAATAGAGAGTATAGGAGAATACTTTCTCTTCAATGAGATACCAGCTACCTGCAAATGTTTAATAAAACAGTATTACTTATTCAGAATACCTGTAGTTTTATGTTGCTGTTATAAATATCAATCAAATGATGCGGTTAACACCAACATTAATACATACACACACACACTTAAAATTGAATCATTTGTGTAATTATATTACAAAATTACAAAAACTTATATTTGAAAAGGCATGATAAAGTAACAAAACTCGGAAAACTAAAGTATAACTGCCAAGGAGAACAACGGTAGTCGACTGGATGAATTTGCCTAAATAAATACTGATTTTACTCAAATTATCATTGTTAATTAGTTGGAATAAAGCATCGACGTCAGATAGGTTACATGTTTATAGAGTATGCAGAGTGTATACTGAGATCTTCCGTTTTATATTTGTATCAATGCATTTTCAAAACAAAATATCGATTTTGTCATCAGTTAATTAAAACATAACTAAATATGTATTCTTTTCAAACGGGATAAATAGATACAAGCTCACGTTCATTTTGTAAAGCCTGCGACTTTTGTCACAGAAAGCTCAACATAAGGATAGTGATCCGGCGGCGTCGCTAGCTAACTTCCTAAAAGCTTATATAATAGAAGATGGGAGACATGGATGTTTCAAACTTTGTATATAGATGTCTTATGTTACATTATTACCGTCTGTCACATGTCTAGTGTCCTTGGTCTCATTTTCATGGTTCAGTGAGTATTCAGCGTGAAGTTAATTTCTCTCTTATTTTGGTATGTACGTACCTTGCCAGGTCCTTATGCCCATCAGTTTTCACTTGACCACGACCTCATTTCGTGGATCAATGAACAAGGTTTTAGTTTTGGTGGTCATATAGCTCATTCCTTATCTCATATACTATAAGCAATATTTCTAGTGTATTTGGTGTATGGAAGATGGTTCAGTGGTTATAATTAAGTTGTTGTGTTTTGGCCTGTTTTTCATATACTGTATGCAATAAGTCTACTTTATTTGTTGTAAGGAATGATTTTAAGGTGTACATGTCTAGCTGGCAGATGTCATCTGACCTTTAACTCATTTCCATGGTTCAGTAGTCAAAGTTTTTTTATTTTATTTTGGTACTTTTTTTCTAAAACTATATGCAATAGGTCAACTATATTTGGTGTATGGAAATACTTTATGATGTACATGTACATGTCAGTCTCGAAGGTTGTATTTGACCTCGACCTCATTTTCACGGTTCATTGCTCAGTGTTATGTTTTTGTGTGTCGGTCTGTTTTTCTTAAATTACAAGCTGCACATGTCTGCCTGGCATGGTTCATCTGACTTGACCTCACTTTAATGGTTCATTGGTCAACGTTTAGTTATATTGGTTAAGTCTGTTTTTAGAAGCTATACGCAAGAGGTCAACTATACTTAGTATATAGACTAACTGTAAGGTGTATATGTATTTCTTGTTTAGTTTATATGACCTTGACCTCATTTATTTGGGTCGTGTTAAGTTTATGTGATAGTTGTAGTTAAGCTTTATACAAAAAGATATATACATAACATCAATGATAAGTAAAGAAGGCAAGATATTTCAGTGTGTGCACTCTTATCTATATAGATATCAACTCCTAACTGTTCTACAGACTGTTGATACTTTTATTTTTTGCATTGCAAAGTCGCGTCTTCTTTAACGGTCCATGACGTTAAAATACTTAATTCCAGAGATGTCTCCCATTTCTTGTTCTCGTACTATGAACAACAAAAAAATATCTACTTTGGAAAACATATTTTCGTTCTCCATTTCTAGACCAAATCAATTTCATTTACCTGCGTACATTATTCTATATAGAAGCATTTTGTTCAAGGTTTTGATTGATTCTCTGAAATTGTTTCATTTTTTTTTAACTGTTGGAATCACCCCTTATTTTATTGAAATTGTATTCACATTGTGTCATAGATAAAATGTATTCGTTCGGTGTATATCCATTTGTTTGTGTTAATATGTCTTTTGTTTTAGTTAAGACGTTTCAATTGATATTTTATTGTGTGTCTTTCTATGTTGAAATGTTACACTATTGTTTCGTGTAAGGGTGAAGGTTGGTACCTATTAAAACGATTAAACCAACTGTATGTGTTTTCACCTATCCTAATTCGGAAACCTGATGTTCAGTGGCTGTCGTTTGTTGATGATGTTCAAACATGTACGTGTTTCTCTTTTTTCGGTTTTGTATATAGATTAGACCGTTGGTTGTTCCCGTTTGAATGATTTTACAACAGTTATTTTCAGAGCTCTTCATAGCTTGCTGTCGGTGTGGGCCACGGCTTCGTGTAAAAGACCTTACTTTGACCTATCATGGTTTACTTTTAAAATGTTGACTTGGATGGAGATTTGTATCATTGGCCTAATGACACATCTTCTTATACGAATGATAAAATTATTGAATGAGAATTAATTTTAATATGAGAAAAAGATCTGTGCTGTCCCATTAAATATAAAAAAGTCAGAAATATATTTTCGATTTTTGCCTAAATTTAAAAGCTTATAACATGTATAATACAATACATGGCGTTGTGTTTAATTGTAAGCATAGCCATTATCAATCTGATTCTTTTTAGTAGTTTGTGGAACCCTGGTCTCAATGTATTGCAGGCCTAAATGTGGTTGATCATCAACATCTCTAGTTTGTGACGTATTTAAACGTATAAATATCAATGAATAATTAGAAAAATAGTTCTTTTTCACTGTCTACCACCTTTTCATTGTTTTCATCTTGAATAAACGATTTAAGAGCAGCTATATTTATGAAACGCCATGAAAAGTTTGCTAGTCAATGAAATTTCCTTACATTTCAGGGATGCCAACAGCGATAAAACTGGTTTGCTACAATTACTTATTTGCAGATATTCTGAATCAAAACCAGATTTATTTCATACTAAACAAACAAAACAGCCAAGGGAATTGTCATTCTATTTGTGAAGGCAAATTGTATATATTTTATATGCACCAAGTGTACATATTTGTAAAATTATAAAAGTAAAATGTATCTTATCAATATGTTTTAGATTCAGTGTGCTTTGATGGCTGCTTTTGGAACATAAATGTGCCATTTACATTTTCTACGTAGAAATTGGACTATATTGTTTATACTTTGAGAAAATATTGATCATTTATTGACCTTTGGTTTGACCCATTGTCTAAAGTCAATAATGACCTGAACTGTTACCGTTGGGAAATAATCGTATGTAAGCAAATTTGATAGAACGAAGCAGTTGGTTCAGATGTTCTGAGCAACTATTTTGTGTAAAGGCAAGTTTCCGTTAGATATACAAGAACAAGATGAAATATGATAGGAGAACGATCAATTAAGTCCCTTCGACATTTTGTTCAGAATAAAATCATTAATTTAAATCCCTGTTGTTTTAATATGCTGTTAAATTATGCATGGTCAAACAGTTATTACTTTTTTGTCTAACGTTAGAACAAAGTGACTGTCACTGCATCAAATACCAGGACGTTTGAAAGTACAAACATAAGGTCTTCTAACTTAAGCAGCAGGGCAATTAGGGCTTCAGGAGTATAATTTTTGAGTTAGTGTTATCCCTCAATAGAACTTTCTACTGTTTTCATGTCTTGGTTTTCACTCAATTCGAACATTTCGCAAATGGTTTACTTATTTATAAATTTCTAGCTATTTGGAGGACCTAGTACTTCTTTGAAAAAAAATGACTTTATTATTGATGCTCTAGTTGACCAATCCCAAAGTAATGTTTATTCACCCTTACAGAATATTGCATATATTACACTTCCTTGTTCAAATGAAACCTGAATCCAAAAACTTTTGCTGTAAATTATTAGTAGGCTACAATGTTGTCTATATATATTTAAAATAATAACAATATGAGTGGAGGCGGAAACAACAGTGTATAATCAGTTCATGCAGGCTGCCTCCTTGTAATTAATAAAGTTCACTTATACCAATTAGAGTCGCCTGCTTTTCTTCCCCTAATTTTTATAATAAATACATGCCATTTCATTGTGTATTCTACCAAATGAATGGTTTGTTTTGATAAAAGAAATGGTACAATGTGCATACAAATTTAAATCCGAAGGAAGCCTTTACAGTGTAACAGCTTCAGAAAAGTACGTAACCATATTTCTGATATGTTTTCAACAAACAAAATTCAAGAAAATCTGAGACTGAGTGTGCTATAGCTACAATGTGGTTTGTTTTTAAAACAAGAGATTTTTTTAAAAAGGAAATAGTTTTTTTTTATCACCTATGTATTTATAAAACGTGTTTAGTAAACTTCAAATCTCTTGTCAAAAGTTTGATTTAACATAGAGCATGCCAATCTCCGGCGCAGAGCTCACATCCATTCCGTACTTACTACGTATCTCTACACTAAACATTGTATTGTAGTGTACTAAGTATACGGAAAGGAAACGAGCGCTGTACGGAGATTGAGAGCATGCATATTATATGAATCCTGCCTGTATCGGCAGTTTGATCGTAGACACTATTTGACATTAAGGTATAAATTCATACATTATAATATTCACACGGCAATTGGTAAACCCCATATAACACTTGTTATTGTTTACAATATAAATGTTTTGATTGTTTGCTGTATATATTTACATATTTACTATATTTATACTTACAGCTGATCTGCTAGCTTCTCTATCGTATGCTGCGTCAAACAATGATTCCTCTAAAAAAGATAGTTATTTTCTTCTTAATGCACAAAGCCATAAACCCATAAATTTCTTCAAGTGCAATAAGCATTTATTTTTTCATGATGTTATGCCAATCAATGTAGGGCTATAAAAAAATTTCAAACAATACAATACTAAAATAAGATAAGTATTTTTTTCATAAAAATTACTCAAATAAACGTTTATTTTTCATACAAATTACTAAAATATACGTTTATTTTTTAAACAAAATTACTAAAATATACGTTTATTTTCCGATAATGTTTTTTTTAATCGACAATTTTCTGTAAAGGATATATGCCTGTACCTAGTCAGGACTTTGGCAGTTGTTTTAAATTCGTTTGATGTTTTCGAGCTTATGATACAGAATTCTCCGATTTCAAGTTTCCTTAGAAGACGGTATTTGTGGTAATTTAGGAGTTCCTGATAAAAGAAGAAAAGCGCTCCGGACGAACCAATAGATAAATGTTATTTTTGTTTACTAGTACTGGGTCGATACATTCGCCCGAGGACATTATTCAGTCGTTTTGAGAACAGTTTTACACCTTACAAGATTTTATAACAAACTGTTCTTAAATTCTACGTTGATAAATAACGATTACATTAAGAAAGTAGGGTCAAGAAATAAATAAGTATTAAACTTTTTTATGATTTTTTATTGAATTTATAATGTCCCTTTACGTATCAATGTCTTACGTATCCATGACTTTCATCTTTCTCTTGATTTTGACACAGATAAACAACGTCAAACTAGAATCCAAGACGGACGTACTGATTTTAACATTCCCTTCTAACTCTTGGCAGTAACATACCCTCTACTCCATCGTACGGAGTTTAACAATCTGAATAAAATCGGTATACTATCCTATTTTCACAAAATTGGATGTCATGTATAGGGGTGTGCTCCTGACACAAAAACTGTTTGTATAAAATTCTAAGAGCAAGACAAAA
This sequence comes from Mytilus edulis, assembly GCA_019925275.1. Lineage (NCBI taxonomy): Eukaryota > Metazoa > Mollusca > Bivalvia > Mytilida > Mytilidae > Mytilus > Mytilus edulis. The sequence continues at coordinate 127,352,711 of CM034360.1, read as the reverse complement.
AATTAAGTTGCAAAATTTGTACGTTCACTATCATGCACTGGTTACCCAACACGATGTATATATGTCTCATCTCACTGGCAACTTGTTTTTTTTTATTAAGATACATTCTGAATAGCCGTCTTATCCGTAAAGTAACTGATTGAATGTGTGTTATTCCATATTGTAACATTTTGACTCATTGACGATTCGCATGACATGTGTTGCATGCGTAGGAGGAGAAATCAAGACTTCACGCATCTTGTATTTCTGCTTTTACGCTTAATATGTTCCCTCATATTTAAAAAAAATAATAAAAATAAAACATAAGTGGTTTAATTGCAAAATGAACTATTATCAAAGACTAAATGACGTTGATGTAAAGGACTACCAGTCATTGTACGGTCTTCAACAATGAGTCTTATCCCGTACTGTATATTGAGCTATACAAAGCCCGACAAAAAAAAGTTGAAAATATTTCAAACGAAAAGACCAAAAGCCTACTGCATATTCACAATACTAAAAAAAAAGACCAGATATATAATACACTAATAAACGATAATCACTGAATATCAGGTTCCTGCTTTATTGCTTACTATTGATGGATTTCTTAACATTATAAAACTACTTAAGTTTCTTATTTATGCCTAAATAAAAAAAAAACTTGAGTAGTTTTCTTATGTTTCAGATATCTATCAATAATTTTTTTTTTTTAAATCATACCACTTATTTATTTTTATCCTCACTGCAATTGTATGTTTAGTTGTTGAAAAAGTGTGGATATGTACCTCTTCGTGCACCTGCCTTTGCTATTTCAGTACCAACTTGTTTCCCGTCCATTTTAGATTGTTTAACTGGTGGACATTGCTCTCCTTTTGCCTGTAAAAGACTTTTATGAATGTTGGGTGTCATCAAAGTTATTTTTTTTCTATAGCATTTTAAAATGTTAAATTCCTCATGAATTAATCTTGTATTCATATGAAATGTATTAACAGTATCTTCATCTTATATCATTTATATTTGCAATGTATTATCTAAAAATACCTAACAAACCTAATGCGTAATAGATAAATAAAAAATTACCTTTCACTATCGTTTATAAAATCATGTTACCTTTAATTTTCTTTTAGTTCTTTTTTCATTACCGCTGCATTTATTGGATTTGACTCTTCCCTCCATTCTCTTCACTGAACGATCTGTTTTAGGGAAATGATTCTAAAACAAAATTCAATTATGGTTGTTGTTAATAATTGCAGAAATGTAACATACAAAGAATATATAAGTGATACGACGTGCTTAATTTAGTCAACACAATAACAAAATGACTTAAATGCACATAAATATCTTGAATTGAATGTATACCTTGTTAACCTTTCGATATCAGAAGCTTTTCTGTATCATGCATTAAAGAAGAAATATAGTCTCACCTTATGCACCACTAAACACGTCATGCGTCATTTTTCAGCCTTTCAAATAACCTTGTTTACAAACATTGTAAATCCTTACTTAATTCACAAACTAATTAATATGTATAAACCCCATTGCTTTTCAAGCCTATAGTTAAAACAATGATAAATAACTGATTTAAACAGACCAAGAGTTTACCAATGTATAACAAAATATGTTAGTCATAAAGATGAAGTTATATTTCATTATAATTTTATTTTAGCCACTTTGAAACCAACGCTACAATGGTGACTCGATTGAAAATGTCATCTTGTTAATGTTTGGATACTTATGTCCGCTACTAAAAATTCAACATTCAATGAAAAATGATTAAAGCAACCGAATAGTATGTATACCAGGCTTCTATAATATAATGTGTCTTACCTTATAAACGGCCACAGATGCACTATACACGTAAGTGCGCGGTTAAATATTTGAAAAAAGGGAATTCCCAAAATAAATTCCCAACTTTCACTTTCACTTTTAGTGTTATTTACAGGAAATGACATATCTGTGCAATGACTACGAACAACGATCCACGGACAATGTCCGTGTATAAACTGTACTTACTTAAGGCTTTTAAAATTCAAATTTATAGAGAACGAAAACAACTAACTAATATTTCTCGATATACATAAACAGTATTGGTTACAAGTTTTATTCTAATCTTAACTTTATACATATACGTGTGTAATATCAAGCATGTCAAATGTCAAGATATCATGGACACAATTGTTCACATAAATAAAGAGAATCTAGATCAACTCTTGCATCTGATTAGAATTTCAACTTACAAGTAAAAATATGCACCCTGGCGTTTTTAATTGACTAAACTAATATTACATCTCTTTTCAGCTTGTGAGAAAAATATTGTAAAAGTAACTTATAAATGATTAATGAATGGAACAGCTGATCTGTGTTTACAAATCTTACCGCTTTGGAGGTTTTGAGATTCTCCCTGACTTAGTTAAGAGTCCAATCCAATTAATCGGTTGTGTAATCTTTCAATTCATTATTGTGAATTGGTATTTAATTGGGGATTGTTACAACTGAACAAATACTGAACAAATATGGCGGAATGAACAAGTTGACTGTGGGATAGCTCCCGAAAAAAAATGCAAGTAAAGGTGTCTAAAAGTATTTAACTTAACCAAATTGATAATGATGGTGAACTTAAATAAACAATTGAACGAATGATGATTTTTGATGGAAGGAAAGAAGCGAAAAATAGTAATAATACGAAATCAGGTCTGACTCCACCTTATAAAACAGGTTCCAAGATGGCGACGAACCAAAACAATCAAAACAATATGAACATATCTCAAGTTCTGACACAAGCCCATGAATATTTACATGGATCCTATACTGAAGTCCCTATAAACAACAATGTGAACAATAATCAGACATTTACATGCAGTCCAAATCAGACTAACCAACTTCAACAAAATTGTACTCGGCCAGTTCTGCAGAGCACCCCCCTACCAGTTCAATCTTCTGTTAATTATCAACAATCGGCACCTGTTCCGATGCAGTTTTTACCACCCTCTGTTCCATCATCCGTCCAAACTGATAGCATTATGCCTATCCCGAACATCACACCACAAATGATATACAGCAATATCAACGACACAAACCACAGATTACAACGTCTAGAACACGTAATGAACGACAAACTGTCTAAATTAGATCTGCTTGATATGTTTGCTGAGAAATTTGAAAAATTTGAAAACCACATATCCAAAATGAGCAATGAAATAAATGATATCAGAAATGTTCAGCAGAAACACTCACAAACAATAAGTAAACAAGAAAATCATCATCATCACATCGAAGATAGAGTGAGGAATCTTGAAAGATCAAACAGAAAATTGGAAAGTGAAAATTTCGAGTTAAAAGAAAAATTTCTAGAATTACAATCTCATTCCATGAAGTACAACTTAATTTTTGGTGGTATACGAAATCTAGATGGTTATGAGGAAAATACAGAAGAAGTATTGAGGTCTTTTCTTTTGGAAGAAATGGAAATTCCTAATGTTGGAGATATACAATTCCAAAATGTGCACCGACTTAGTGAGCGGTCTGACGGCAAGGAACGAAGCATTATTGCCCGTTTTACTAGATTCAGTGACCATGAACGTGTTAACAGAGCAGCTGCGAGTAAATTAAGGTAACACGATACCGAATGACGTTACGCAACGAGTTATCGTTCCTGACGTTATTGAATAACGTTTACACATACAAGCCACTGCAGCGGAGTCTAGAGTCGGCAATCACAAAGTGATTAAATAATAACAGACTATATTTTTTTTGGGTAATTATGTGACATTTTGAACGGTAAATTTCCCTAGATGCCGATTGTTTTGATGCAATATGTAACGGTTATTTGACATAGATTGCTTCATCGTTCTCCGGCAATATTTCTGCTCATTGTTAAACTTTCAAAAGTATTACTTTACTTTTTAAATATTCTGTTTCTTTGATATTTAAGAATCTGCACGATTTATCTATAATATATGTTCTTTTGCATAACAGACCGAGTTTTATCACTGTATGTTATTCTTGGTTTAGTTTTGCGATAAATACTTATTCATGCTTCACGTCGTATCCCCATGACATTTTGTTTTTAAAGTAGAAATCTAATTTATAGAACCTTAGGATGATGTATGAAAAAACGGGGAATATTATACAACTATTCCCAAAAATTGTCATCAAAAACACCACTCGGACAAAATTGAAATTTGTCTGGATTAGAATGCGGATATATAATTTTGCGAAAAAGCACAATACAAGCAGACGTTGAAAATCGTACAGAAAATATTTCGTTTGTATAGAATGTAAAAAAAGTGGTTATTTTGCGTAATTTGTCCTGTGTCTAAGTATAAACAGTCTCTGGAATTCATTGGCCTGTACCGAGTAAATCCGATATTGTTTTGGAATCATTTTAAAAGTAAAGTGCTAGCTTTGTAATCTTATAAACCAGGTCTACACAGGACAGACAGCAACGTCGGAATGAGGCCATGAGAAAGTTAACGAAGGCTGAAAAATACATGCGCACTTGATTCGGCAGAAATAAAATTTAAGAAAATCAGGTCCCATCACAGTCTTAGTTAAGCCAGCCCCCAGTATTCAATTGCGTCTATACACGCAGGTTGATAGTTAGGGTTGGCTGTAGTCAGACTGGTTCCGTGGTACCTGATTATCCTCGAAATTTACATTCAAACGACTGACTTATTATTATTCAACCGGCAGAAAGAGACTGAAAAAATGCTAGATCTTGAAATTGTTTAGATTTTATATTCATGTTAATTTACGCTCGCATGGGTATTCGGTGGAATTGTGTTGTTTTTTGTTTGTGTTTTGAGTTGGAAATAATATACATGTACAAGTTGGGAGACAAAACAACTGACTAAAAGTAAATAAACAAAGTTGCCTTTTGGCCGGGCCCTGAGGGGCATATTGCTCAGATATATGCTTTGGAAAAGGCCCGGGGAGTTAAAAATTAGTTTTTAGAACAAGTAAACAAGTATATACATGGAAAAAGAAGTGTTTTAATTTCTTTGTGTGGATAAAGTTACCATCTATATATACATTGCCGGATGTATTCGTACGAGCTTTAGAAATACGACGAAATGCGTGACTCGCCAAGCTTTCCACTTATTTCTTAGTTAGTACAAGTAAATTTTATAATTTATATTTCTGACAATTTACATAATTTTTATGTTGTTTTTATTCCTCAATTTACCCCCCCCCCCCCCCACACACACACCACCCCTTTCCCAGTCTGGGGAATAGAAATGGGTTTGGTATTCTTCCAACAGGCAGTAAAACGCTTGCCAAAGTGGGGTGTCCGTTTGGCTCTGCTGGATGAATAAAGTTTGTAGCCATGTCCGGTCAGACAGAGGCGTTAAATCCGATGCCTTGCAGTGTAAATAGAGTTCCACGCTCTTTGCACACTAAGAACCCGTAGGGATCCGTAGGTGGCCTGTTGCAAGGCAAAATTTCTTTTCCTCTCCAATAACCCAGTGTTATACCAAATTTTCCCGACCTTAATCCCGGATGGCCTGCCTGTATTGCAAAACCTACCTATTGTATTTATTGTTAACATGTTTTCGTCCTGAACATGCATGAAATATTTGCCACTGAACGTTAACCAAACAGCAGTTCAATAAATCAATCCTACAATTTACACCCTTTAGCGTGAACCTTGAGTTGTTAAAATTTGAATCATTGCCTCTATATTTTTCAAAGAAATCGACATAGTTTTAAAAACCTAGGTCGCGAGAAGCTGATGAATTAGACATTTTGATAACACATAAAGGCACGCAGAGTACAAACTCCAGCTTAAATGTTCTACAGGTGGAAATTCAAGCTGGAAATTTTATTTTTAGCAATTTCTTTTACTCGTATAGAGAATGGTTTCAAAATCCGTATTTTGAAAACAATTTTTCACAAACGAAAAATGTTGAACTTTGTGAAACTCTGCAAACAGTTTGCAAGGTTTGTCCGCCTCGCTGAGCAATCACATCACACATTTACACCACGCAGAGTACACTATACCAATGTATCTACCAAATCGAGAAATAAGATGGCTTTTTATCATTCTTTTGTTATTTTCAAGCTTATGATTTCGTCATTTGATTAGGGACTTTTTCGATTTGAATTTTTCTTCGAGTTTTGTCATTTTATTTTTTAGAATGTGTATTTAATCAGCTAGGATTGTTTTTTCCTCATAATTTTCACAAATAACAGAATTTTAAACCTTTTTTTACTGGTACATCCACGGGGGGGGGGGGGGGGGGGGGGGGGTAACTTCGATATTTTTGTGGTAGGGGTGTGCCATTTTTGCCCAAAAAAACGTACCCATTTTAATATAACATTCACTGAAATTCAATACCTATAGTTATATAAAAATTTAAGAAAGAATGACCTATACTTATATACAACATTTAAAATATGACCCATGCTTATATAAGCACTAACTCATCATCACTCATAATTCATAAACATACCAGCTACCCTTAAGTTTTTTTATATATGAATTGACATCGTTTGATGCATATATATTTTATAATGCAAGATTCTCAATTAAGCATATTTATATATGATATATGTAGATCATACCCCAAATCAATATAGAGTTATCAAACGTAAATGCATTTTAATATAGGATGTCATTAAAAAGGAGGGTCATTCTTATATAAAATCTCGCAAAATTATGACCCATATTTTTGGCACATCCCTGTATACCCAATACTAGGAAGTTGACCCCCCGTGGGTACATCAAATGTGTCTATAATAAACAACTATTTTCAAAATTGTATTGTATCGTCCCGAAAATGCATGAACTATATGCCACTGAACGTTAAACAACCATCAAACCGAGCAATTAAAAAAACTGAATCAAATTTGTAAAGAACTCTTTTGCTTCATGCTGCGATGATGCGACCATTGTCTAATACGATGGAGTAAAAAATCAGTAATTCGGATGAATCTCACGTGAAATTTTTCATGTAATTTTCACGTACACATTACAAAAATCTGGAGGTATTTTTCATGATTTTAATTAAATTTCAGAATAAAGACATTATTTGAACAATTTTATTTTAAAAAAAAAATACGTGAATCTAACGTGTACACAATTTCTTGATTTATGCATCAACTATTGTCATATATAATATTAGCTGCGGAACCGTAGCTTTTATGTCCTTATGTTATTTTTGACTTTTTGCGGACCATAAAAAGAGCTATTGTTCTGCAGCTAATATAATATTCAAGTGGAACCAACTAGTTCAAGCAAGTTTCAAGTATATGCTCGTTTGCTGTGAAAATCAGGCGAGATTATTGTTAATTCATATGAATGAAAATCCATATGCAGGACGAAATAAAATAATATCTGTAGAATTTTATATTGCACTACTCGGAATTTACGACAGGGGTTATAAAAAAAATTAAATATACTCATTCGGATCTCATTTCTCTGAAAAAAGATAACGTTATCTTCTGTATACCATAACGTCACACGTTTTTACTCAAATTCTAGGCCTATCGATCAACTTTGAAGCCATTTATCTTAAAAACAAGGATGGTGACACATGAGTTTCTATACGTGTATGGATTCAGTATGCAATCCTGGATTTTATGTTAGTTTTTTGTTTTTCTCCGTATATAAGAAAATAGCCATTCATTGGAAAATCTTAAAAGGTAAGCCGAAAAAAAGGCATTTTCCCTATATACCTAAGTAAATTGTCGCCAAAATTGACGTTTTTCTATGCAAATTACAAAGAAAACAAAAATGGTGACCCCCATTTTTTATAAGATATTCCGATGTAACTCGATTCAAAGAACACGTATTCCAAACATTTTGGAAATCGGGAGATATGCCATTCGGTATCGTGTTACCTTAAAGAACAAACCACAATTTTCTATATACCAGCAATACCCGCGTGAAATAAATGAGAGGCGTAAAAAACTCATTCCGAGAATGCAGGGATTCAAAAGGCAAAGACGACACGCAAAGCTAGTGTACGATAAACTCCTTGTAGATGGTGAAGTATACAACCCTGACGCCCATCGTGAACCCCCGCCTACAATTCCAGGTCAACCGTTACCTAATAATGGTGGAGATTATTAGGACAACGCATCAGACATTGATTACGGTCATTTAACTGACACTCATAATACCTTGAAAATAACTTTTTTAAATGTATGTGGTATCAAATCAAAACTTTTAAATCCAGATGTTGATGTATTGATAAAAAATTATGATATTCTGATATTTGTTGAAACTAAAATTGATGAGTTTGACGAGTTAAAATTAACAGATGGTTACAGCTACTTTGCAAAAAATAGAAAAAATTTGTGAAAAAATCAGGGGGTAGTCGTTGTATTTAAAAAATCACTTTCTGACTGCCTGAAATTTTTGAAGTCAGACTCAGAATTTGTTCAGTGGGTGGAATTTTCATTAAATTGTACTAAAACTTTGATGAGCAATAAATTTCTATGTGGATGCATTTACATCCCTCCTGAAAATTCGAAGTATTCTTCAGAAGAAGCATTCTCTGAGATAGAAGAAGAAGAAGAACTTCTATTTTTTTCTCATGATATAAATAATATTGCTCTTGTTGGTGATTTTAACTCAAGAACAGGACATATGAGTGATATTGTAGAAATAGACGAGAATCTGTTCGATATGTTAGATATTGTTAATGCATCTGAAATTATGAATGAAAATACATTGTGTGTAAATAACTTTATTAAAAAGGGTATTCCCCTTGAAAGGTATAGTGAGGACAAAATTTTTGTTAACAATTATGGCAGAAAATTAATAGAGTTATGCAAACGATGTTCATTATGTTTTGCAAATGGTAGATTGCATCAGGATAAATTTATTGGAAAAAACACTTGTAAAGACGCAAGTCTTGTTGATTATCTTATTTTGTCACCTGATATGTTTGACCTAGTTATGGAATTTGAAATATTTGACTTTGATCCTACACTATCTGATGTTCATAATCAGATGCATTTTTCTTTATGCATTACACACACAAATTACACTGATCAACAAAATAAGAAAAACAACACTTACGTTCGATGGAACACAAACAAGGCACACGAGTTTACACAGGTACTCAGCGATGACATGGATGCATTGTATTTAATCAAACACACCCTCGAAAATTTTCAAACGGAATCCGTTACCCCACTACAGGTCAATGACCTAATTAGTGAACACGGAAATGTACTCTTAGATACGGCTTCAACTGCATTTGGACCAGCGGGCAAACAGCGTCAAAGATCAACTCAAAACAAACCATGGTTTAAAAAAAATGCAAGATTATGCGTGATGAGTTTCACAGAGCAAGACAAAATACAAAGGAATAAGACTGCTGATAACAAAACACTGATGAATATGGAGGCTAAAGAATACCGACAACTCCTTAATAAGAGTTATAAAAACATACCAAGAAAATTGCGCAAACGAGCTTCGATCATTATCAAAAACAAACACAAAAGCATTTTGGAATACACTTCACAAATTTTCAAGTAAAAGAAAAGATAACCCACAGGTAGAGATTGACACTTTTTTTGACTATTTTAAAAATTTAAATGCAAGTAAAGATGATGAGGGAGATTTAAGTTTGAATATTGATAGTATTTGTGAAAATCCTGTATATGATGAGTTATTAAATAGAAAAATAACAGAATTAGAAATATCTGATGCAATAAAGGAGCTGAAAAATAACAAAGCTCCAGGTACAGATAAAATTTTAAATGAATATTTGAAATATTCAACTCCATTGTTAATTTCTATATATTGTGAGCTTTTTAATTTAGTGTTAGATACTGGTATTATTCCAGAAAGCTGGACCAGTGGAATTATAAAACCTGTTTTTTTAAAAACAAGGGTGACCCGTCTGACCCTGATAATTTCAGGGCAATCACACTTATCAGTTGCCTAGGGAAATTATTTACGTCTGTTATAAATTCTAGATTAAATATTTTTGCTAACGAGTTGAGTCTCATTTCCGAAAACCAAGCTGGTTTCAGGAAAGGATATTCAACAGTTGACAACGTTTTTGTATTGCATACTCTAATTGAGTTATATTTTTCGTTTGGCAAGAAGCTTTATTGTACTTTCGTCGACTTTCGGAAGGCGTTCGACACTGTCTGGCGATGAGGGCTATGGACAAAATTACAAAATTGTGAGATTAAAGGTAAATGTTTTAAGGTTATCTTTAACATGTACCATGATATTAAATCTTGCGTTCAGTATAATGGTGACCAGTCTGAATTTTTCCCTTGTCTAACTGGTGTAAGGCAGGGGGAAATTTATCACCGTTTCTTTTTTCTATATTTCTTAATGATCTAGAAAGTTATTTCAGCTAGTTAGACGGTGAACCTCTTAATATTATTAAAGAGAAGCTCGAAAGTGAGTTGCACATTTTTTATAAATTATTTGTTATTTTATATGCAGATGACACTGTCATTCTGTCTGAAAGTATGGAAGGTATGCAAAGAGCTCTAGACATTTTTCAATCATATTGTGATATATGGAAACTACAGGTTAATGTTAATAAAACTAAAGTTATGATTTTTTGTAAAAGAAAAACGAGACAGAATTTTATTTTTACTTTGCAAGATTGTAACCTTGAAGTTGTTGATACATATTCATACCTTGGGGTTATTTTCAAATATAATGGAACGTTTATTAACACAAGGAAAAAACTTGTTGAGCAAGCACAAAAAGCGTTATATTGCATTTACAAACTATTTCGTAATGAATCAATACCTATAGATATACAATTAAAAATGTTTGATTCTATGATTGAACCAATTTTATTGTACGGTTCAGAAGTGTGGGGTTTTGAAAACCTTAAAATTATTGAACAAACCCACTTGAAATTCTGTACGAGAATTTTGAAAGTTCGAAATTCAACTGCATCATTTATGGTTTATGAAGAACTTGGGAGGAATCCACTCGAAATTCGGGTCAAATTGAGGATGATTTCTTTTTGGAGTAAATTAGTATTAAATGAAAATAAACTTAGCAGTACTTTTTACAAGTTAATGCTATGTTTAAAGAGCAATCATGGTGTGAATTTCAAGTGGATAAACCACATAGAATCTATATTTAATGAGCTAGGCATGAGCTTTATTTTTTTAAACCAGTTTGCTGTATACGAAAAGGCTTTAGTAAAACAAATTTTGTGTGACCAATTCATACAAAAATGGTATAGTGATTTACACACCACATCACGTGGACAATTTTATTCACTGATCAAAAAGAGATTTGAAATAGAAGTATACCTTATTAATTTACCAGAGTCATCTAGAATTTGGATTTCAAAACTTAGAACTGCAAACTTACGATTGCCTATAGAAACTGGTAGATGGTACAATATACCAAAATCAGAAAGAAAATGTAATTTATGAAAAGAGGATATTGGTGATGAGTATCATGTATTATTTATTTGTAAAAATGCAGAGATAGTAGATTTGAGAAACAAATATTTACCACAGTATTATAGAAATAATCCAAACATTGTAAAAATGGAAGGTCTTTTGTCACTTTGCAATATTGAATTATATAAGAAATTGTCAATGTTTATCAGAAAACTGTCTTCTCTTCTGTAAATTTTGTTTGTATTAATTTGTTAATCACTTGTTCATTTCTGTCATATTTAATGTATATATGTTATCAATAATGACCTCTTGTAACACATTGTAAATGTGTCTGAGTGTTTTCCTAATAAATCTTGAAATCTTGAAATCTTACAAAATACTTTGTTTTACAATTTCAATGTAAGGCATTTAAGGCAAATGAGAGAGTGCCACTGATTTAAAGGATATTGCCACAGTCGGATTCTGTATTTTGATTCCTCTTCGATTATTTTCTGTTTCCTCTAAATTAAAACCAAAACGTAATCGTTTCTTTTTACTTTATAAAATATTTCGTCTGTCATAATATGTTTTGTTTCAACTAACATTCATATGTCTTTTTCCTTAAATTGCGAATGTTAAGAACTTGCATTAAAATACGGATTTTGTCTCCCTCGTGGAAAGTTCTGATTCCTTGCCCGGCGTTGCCTATACTTTTTTGTCCTTTTTTGGTTTATAGATCTTCATCTTTTTAATATGCTTTTGATTTTCAAATATTTGGACCTCGAATATCACTAATTGGACATTGATTATCGAAATGCGTATCTGGTGCAGGAAAAATTGTACCGTTTATGCTATTAAGCCATTAAGGTGCGATGTTTTTCCAAGCGACTGGGACCAATGTTCTTATCTTACGCCTTATCAAAAGATTGTTTGTAACCCTAAGCAAGCGATGTTGTTCAAAAAGATAACAAAGACTTGTATTCGTTGTCCTTTGAAAACATTTTTTTGATAGTTTCGCTAGTCCGATAGACTAAGCAAATCTTGGATACCTCATCACGTAAAATCATGTAAATAAACTCATCATACATGTAGATACCAGGATTGAAATTTTATATTTACGCCGGACGCGCGTTTCGTCTACAAAAGACGTAAAGTTCGAATTAAAAAATATGTTATTGGCAAAATAAAGTACAAGGTCGAAGAGCATTGTAGACCAAAAATTCCTACAAGTTTTGCCATACACAGCTACGGTAATCTATTCCTGAGGTAAAAAAAAGCCTTAGTATTCAAATTCAAAGTTTTGTAAACCAAGTTCAATCCACCATTTACTACATAAGAAAATGTATGTATCAATTAAGGAATGTCACAGTTGTTTTCCATTCTTTTGATGTATTTTTTATTTATGATTTTGCATTTTAAAAAGGTACTTTTCGTTTTGAATTTTCTTCCGAGTTCAGTTTTTTTTATGATTTTATTTTTCAAGCTGAATATTCAGTGAATAATTGAGAAAAAAAAATTTCAGATATTTATAACTAGGTCCTTATTGGGGATTACGTTGGTTTTATTGATAGCGCATTTATCATGTTCGTTTTTAAGTTGGTTTTTTTCACTTACTTTTTTTTTTTTGGCCTTTTTTTTAATTCTTTTATGGGGAAGGTTGTTAAACATTGTTCTAAAATGGCTTCGAAAACCTTTTGTGTCGACCAAAAGGATATTTTACAAACACGTTATCTAAAAAACTGTCATATATTTGAAGCATTGCTTCGTTTCTTTTTCATATTTGTTATCAAAAACCTGTTTCATGGTAGGTCATGTTATGTTTGAACTAGCATGGTTGGTTTTGCAATCAAAAAAAGATACGCATGCTGAGTTGTGGTTCTTAATATAGTCCCGTTTGAAGGCGATATAGTAATTATGATTTTTGTATTTTCGTTCATTATTTGCAAAATTAAAAATTTGTGACTGTATTTTTATTTGAAGTAGTTTGTTAATACCTTTAAAATGACACAAATCGTATCTAACCTATTGTTTAAAACCTTACACGATAACCTTATGTTGAACTGAAGATATATTGAAGTATGTCAGCGTTATTATAATGATAAGTTAAAATGCATATCGCCTTACAATCCTGGTATATTTCAAGTAATTTGTTTTCAAATATGAAACAAGATATGTTAGCCACAAAGAAGTTATATTACACAGACTCTGTAATTTTATTTTAGCAACTTTGAAACAAACGCTACACTGGTTAATCGATTAAAACAATTTTTTTGTTAATGTTTGAATGTTCTGTTCGCTACTAAAGATTCAATATTCATTCAAAATTACACTTTATGAAATGAGTTTGTCGAAAGCACTAATGATAAAGTGCTATGATATAAATTGTCTACCTCAGACACGGTCACAGATGTACACTATACACGTAAGTGCGCGGTAAATTATTTAAAAAAAGGGAATTCCCAAATTTCACTTTCACTTTTTGTTTGATTTACAGGAAATGACATATATGTGCAATGACAACGAACAACGATCCACGGATATTGTCCATACTTAAGGCTTTTAAAATTTTAATTTATAGAGAACAAAAACAACTAACTAATATTTCTCGATATACATAACAGTATTGGTTACAAGTTTTATTCTAATCTCAACTTTAAATACGTGTGAAATATCAAGTGTAAAACACACAAGTTACGATATCATGGACACAATTGTTCACATTTATAAAGAGAATCTAGATCAACTCTTGCGTCTGATTAGAATTTCAACTTGATAGTAAACATATGCACCCTGGCGTTTTTAATTGACTGACCTACTATTGCATCTCTTTTCTGCGTGTGAGAAAATTGTTGCTAAAGTTACTTATAAATTATATAATGAATGGAACAGCTGATCTGATTTTACAAATCTAACTGATTCATAGGTTTTGAGATTCTCCCTGAATGAGCTACATTCAAACAGCTGTTGTGTAAACTTTCAATTCATTAAATCAAATGTAAATTTTTATTTTACCGGGGATTGTTTTTATAAGTGATTTATTTTGATTTCTCTTTAACTATCCTCTGTTTCCTCTGAATATTTACTCAAACGTGATTGTCTCTTTTACTTAAGAAATAGTCGCGTTTGATGTCGTCTGTCATAACACTTTTTGTTTCAATCTACATTCAGCTTCCTTTTTCAACAAATCGCGAATGTTTGAAGTACAGGGTTGAAAATACGGATTGTCTGTTAATAAAGTTTGCTGTTACAAAAACACGTGTAGACGTTGTCCTTCAAAAACATGTTTTTAATAGTTTCGCTAGTTCGATGACACCTCGTTGCGTGTTGAAAGCCATATGACTGCGCAAATAACTAGAATATTAATGAGTTATATTCATATCCAACATTCCAAATAAAAGTTTCTGGAAGCAAAATGACTTTAAATTATTCACGACAAACTACATCATTTAACAATGCCTTGGTTGCCATCATGAAGTCGATTTAATACCGCCGACAAATCAGCAGATTAAAAGCTATCATCTTATTCCGGATTAATATACAATAATAGGTCAATGTCAGACAAATTAATATAAACCTTTTTGTATGAGGCTGAGAAACTGTGGAATGGCAAGGTTTTACTGAGCTCTTTCACAGTTTTGTGCCGAATACAAAAACCGTATAAATTTAATGAAATTCACCCAATATTGTTTTTATATTGCAACTTAAATCAATACATGGATAGCAATTAAAATTATAACACAAATTTCAAACCTATTTTCATCCCTTAATTAACACTGGTTGTGGAAATAAGTGTTATAAATTTTTATTCTAATCCATTCTTTAGATACATGTTTACAATAAAGCGTAAAGCACACAAGTAACAATGTCAAGGAAAATGTTTTAAAATTTATAGAGATAACAAAATAATACAAATCCCCAAACAAACACACACCTAGCTAAGCTCATAATTAAACTCAATTAATTGGAACGAACCGCGTTCGAAATAAACTTGTTTCAATACATAAATAGTCAACGTTTCCGCTTAAATGTTCAATGCAAACCCTGACCAACACTAGCCAGTGTTAGTCAACAAAATATACTTCAAATTGAAGGGGAACTTCTTACCTGAGGGTCGTAATGGGGGTACGTACCTTCATGACGAATAACGGTAAAAATTCTTGCCAAATGACGTTAAATATAATATTTAGAGTATGACGATAAAATGTACTCTTTCTTTTAGACGATAAAAACATCGATTGATTTTGACGAATCACGTTAATTTTTTTCCAAAAATGACGGTAACGATAATTATTTGAGACCTCTGAGTGACGAATAACAATAAGGATATTTTGACGAATCACGGTAAAATTTTAACCAATTTGACGCTAACGGTAGCCAAAAATTACTGTTTGATGCCTGACGTTAAAGGGCATTACTACCCTACCTAGGAATGGTCGTTATACAGATTTTCTTCACACAAAAAAATAGCTCGCGATTCCTCATCGAGACCCCCTAAAAACCTCGTACATGGTGAAAACTACCCTCTGCACATATATACGTGTACAAACCTGAGAATCAGAGCTTGGAATTATCTTTAGAAGTTAATCACTGAACTAGATAAATTTACGCGGGAACTTTATCAAGCTCTCTGATTGGTTGAGAAAAAAAATATAACTAATGCTAAGCTTTTTACGTTACTAAAAATTTTAACTGAAAAAATCCGAAAGTGATGAAATAATAATAATCAATCTCTTGAAAACAATGAAAAATTACTAATAATGAATTATAATAAAGTGACCCACAGACATTACATCACACTTTTCCAAAGAAGAAATATATGTCTTAATATCGGGCATATTTCATGCATGATGTGTAATTTAACGCGCTGTTATATGAAATTTGTTATGTGGTCTAAGAAATAAGTACTTCCAACAAATATTATTAATGATCATATATATCTCCGCTCCTGGAGTATACAAATAACTATACAAGCTAGGAAATAACCATATAATTTGTATGTTTAGCTTCTATATAAAAATCATTTGACTTACCTCAGGAAAAGTCACACATACACAATACAGATTATTGCGCAGTAAAATTTTTAAAACAAAAGAAATCTAAAAATAAATTACCAACTTTTACTTTCACTTTCAGTTTGATAGACAGGAAATAGCATATATCTATTATATAATGCAAAAAGAAATTAATGACTACGAAAAACAATCCATCAAAAATTTTCCGTGGTAAATGCACTTACATTAAATTTGTACTTTCGACGATAAACATTCAAATTTGTAGAGAATGAAACAAAAATAACTTGTGAAATTAAAGTCATATGATGTTATGAAACGAAAATATAAACCAAACCATACATTCGGCTGTTATCGGCTCTTGAGTCGGGTTGTTGTCTTTTTAACACATTCCCCATTTCCAATCTCAATTTTAGTTTGTCTTAACTCATATTTTTCATAATTCAATTTTTCTTTATAAATTCAGCCTTATCAAAATAAATACATTCTCTGTTAGTGGGTACATAAGTGGAAAGTCAAGAGAGCGCTGGATTTTCTCGGGCAGTGAAGGATCCAGGGTGGTCCAGGGGGTTGAAACCCCCTTTTTTGGGGACGATCAATGCATTTGAATGGGGACATATGGTTGGATACCACTTCACAACACTTTATTCTTGATTAAGAACCCTTAGGAAATGGCTTGATCCGCCTCTAGGGGAGGGGGTAACTTATTATATTCTGAGCGTTGCAACATTTATTAAATTTAACAAAATAATTGTTATTACAAACAAACTCACATAAAGTTATTCTACTTTAAGCATACTATAGAATTACATATAGTTCATTGAATTAACTTATATTACACTGACAAGTCACAAAGATGATACCTAATACTTCATACGTAGGTTGTGTATTCTCAGTGTACGTATTTTTTTATAAGCGTTGCAACATTTAATAAAGATGACAATGCATTACAAATATATCAATACAAACACCTATCTAGCAAATCTACGCTTAAAAAATCAATATAATGTATAAAAATGTACCATACAGAACTTGTTGTACTTAGAAGTTACTATCTACCCTTGACTTATTACAAAATATATCCGTGCAACTCTATAAATCAATCGATAGTTTTAATTTTATTGATTGCTAATAGATAGTTAGACTTGTTTATTAATCCAAATAAAGTGAGCGAGAGGACAGAAAGTTACTTTAGTTAGATTGGAGTTAATACCTGCTTAAAGGCTAATATAAAAAAGAAGTGTTATGATTTCCCATAAGACCACTATCCACAAGTCTTAGAGACCAAAATTACACAGAAATTAACAACTATAGGTCACCGTAAGTTATTTTGCTCTTTTCCGTTATATTTGAGATTTCCATTTTTTATTAACATCATTAGATACGGTGGTATTATTTTTTACTTTTCTGATAACTATCTAATATTGAGTCATTCTGTTGTAGTGCACGGATACTTTTTGTATGGTATGTATGTGTCGAGGTGCTACCAGTAGGCATTTGTAAGGCAAAATGTATGTCCTTGTCCATCATATCTTTATCTTCAGTTAGCAATTAAAATAACCAAATATTCATTCCGTCAAACCTAAATAATTCAGAGTATATCTATTGTGTATATTGCTGGTTTGACTGTTTTTGTCTTGAAGATACATCAAATATTTGTCATTGGATTTTTAGCAAACAATACTTGATCGAATCGTTCAATCAATATACTAATACTTTCCGAAGCTTTTACAAACAATTTTACGGAAAAAGTACCAATTATATGTAGTATTAAATACATGTCTAATTATTATTGATGTGGCCCGAAAAACACAGTTATTTAGTCATAGTGCATTTCTTTAAAAAAAAAAAAATCCCACCTGTGCCTTCTCAATTATAAATTACAGTGTGTTGTACTACTTTTGGGAATTTTTTTATCAAAATCATCGAAAACCTCATCAGCTCTTACTCAAAATATGGACGATGTTATGTGAAGGGGGTCTTGCAATCTTTAAACAGCTTCCGAAATGCTAATCTTTAACCTTTTTCAGCTGGACCAAATCGCTAACCAATTCGTCTACAGGTAATTGTATCCCCCTATTTTCTTTTTGAATCATAATATATGACGAAATAAATTGAAAAGAGGTAAAGAATACATTTGCAAGACACACACTTTCTACACTAACTTAGGACTATTTTCATGGACATGTAACAAAAATCAAAGGACGATATTTGTGTTCCGTGACCATGATATCTTGTATCTTAAAGGATGGGCGAAAGATATCAGAGGGACAGTCAAACTCATAGATTGAACTATTAAGTGAAAAATAGCAACCTAAACTTGTCAATAAAGAAGGAAATACACTTGACTCGTGTATCTATCTTCATTCTGAAAAGAAGAAATAAACAAATGATAACATTTAACTTGAAAGTACACATGCATATCTAGATGTAAATTATTTGGGATTTGGGTAATAAGACAACAATACTTAAGATGTTCATTCTAAAGACATACCGACGCTTGAACCTACGTCTATGCCTACAGGTAACCTTTTTGAGAAGGGGCCATCTCATTATGAACAACGACAAGTCATAATGTGTATGTTATATTTTTTTCTTATTTACATTTTTGATTAAAAAAAATTGAGAATGCAAATGGGGACTGTGTCAAAGAGAATTATTTGATGTTTGGGTAATAAGATTAAAATACTTTAGTTGTTCTTTCAAAAGACGTTTTCGAAAAATATTCGAATTGAAAAATATGGCTGTTTTTACACCCAAAAATATCGAATTGAAAATATGGCCGTTTTTACACCCAAAATTTACTATAAGTACAGACAAACTGATGCATTCAGGAAAGTTTTAAGGCATGGCAGAACCTAGACATATACAAGTTATTTGTAGACAATGTTTCAGAAAATTAATTACTTACCTGAATTTTGATGTGCATTTTTTTCCAGTCTGCAGAAGATAACAAAATAAACAAACACCCGAGTTTCATTTGATAC
This sequence comes from Mytilus edulis, assembly GCA_019925275.1. Taxonomy (NCBI): domain Eukaryota; kingdom Metazoa; phylum Mollusca; class Bivalvia; order Mytilida; family Mytilidae; genus Mytilus; species Mytilus edulis. Next base: position 127,333,411 of record CM034360.1, on the reverse strand, counting down.
GGTCCACTCAGTTACACAGTTTAAATCACCTATTGTTAACAGGTGTCTAGTGTCCATCTATTGTCCATTTAAATCAATACTACTCACAACATTGATAATGTGAGGGGAGCTACTCAAACGCTTTCCCAACTTAGTTTATTGTTGCCCCTTCTGCAGGACTGAATAAAATGAATAGCAAAATCCAGAAAAGTTTATAATTTTCTGAATCATTAAATGCATTTAGAATTTGATTGTCTAGGTCCCCCCATGCCTTAAACTTTTGCAGGCGCACAAGTTTGTCTGTACTCAGAGTAAAATTTGTGGTGTAAACAAGGCCATATTAGCCAAAAGGTTATGATGAACCTTTTAATAGCTTAATGTTTACCAATCTTGATATTGAAGTTTGTAAGAAAAGTGTTTGTGAGTTCTCAATCTACCCCTTACCTTGACAGAGGTTGTAAGTTCGAAGCCCTTTTTGAGTTATGTTAAAATCAAGCGGATCCAGGACCAATCCAGTATATCTTATCATAATCCTTCGTTATTAAATCAATTTCCTATGTGCATACATTTTGAGTAATTAAGAGCTGGTAAACTCAGTGTATGATAAATATTTCTGGTTATGGAATACATTCTTCTGCATTTATTTCCTTTTTTTTTTAAAGAAATTCACAATTGCATGATTGTAGTAGAATCGTTGTGTGTATACTAAGTAAAGGGTGTTTCGGTTATGGTCATGTAGACCTAGGCTTATCCTCATCAGGTATCCCTAGCCTATATGTTTCCTCCTTTGTAATATGTAGAATAGTTCAAATTTGATTTCTCTTATGGGGATACGACACCTGTTAATACAATGTACATTCTTTTTTTTATCTTTTTTCTTCTTTCAATTTTTTTGGTATTTTCTCCTCTTTTTTTTTATTAATAAGCTCTTCGGTTAGTTTGTTGTTCTTTATATTTTTTCTTTATTGATTTCGTGTTTATATACTTTTTCCTTTGAATTAGTTAAATACTCTTTTAGATTAGTATGTGTCTTTGTATGTAAAACGTTTTCTAATTGCTTTTAATACTCTATTTGAGAGATTAAATATCTTATTTTGTTATTCTATTTCAGAACAATTTAGTTATTAAAGAGAGATTACTTTGTATTTGCTATTCTATTAATAGCATTCTCTATTTGAGAGATCATTATGTGTCTTTTTGAGAATAACTTGTATTATCAATACCCAGAGTATCAATCTCTTTTTGAGAGATGATTATTACTGTTTTGTCAATCTCTATTTGAGAGATGATTATTACTATTTTTTTCCACAAAGACAAAAAAGCAGTCTCTATTTGAGAGATTACTTTGTTTTTGCTATTCTATAATTTCTCCTTTTGAGAGATTATTATATGTTGCTATTCTATTTGAGAATAACGTGTAATATCAAACTCAATTTCAGAGATGATTATTACTGGTTGTTTTAAGAAGAACAAGACACAATAGTCCACTACGTCCGATGTTTTAGCATACAATGTTAAAATCAAGCGGATCCAGGACCAATCCAGTATATCTTATCATAATCCTTCGTTATTAAATCAATTTCCTATGTGCATACATTTTGAGTAATTAAGAGCTGGTAAACTCAGTGTATGATAAATATTTCTGGTTATGGAATACATTCTTCTGCATTTATTTCCTTCTTTTTTTTTATAGAAATTCACAATTGCATGATTGTAGTAGAATCGTTGTGTGTATACTAAGTAAAGGGTGTTTCGGTTATGGTCATGTAGACCTAGAATTTCTATAAAAAAAAAAAGGAAATAAATGCAGAAGAATGTATTCCATAACCAGAAATATTTATCATACACGGAGTTTACCAGCTCTTAATTACTCAAAATGTATGCACATAGGAAATTGATTTAATAACGAAGGATTATGATAAGATATACTGGATTGGTCCTGGATCCGCTTGATTTTAACATATTATTTGGAGCCTCGCTCTATCCGCGGTCTAACCTGAGTATTGTCTAAGACAATCTCCATATACGCTTATTATAACCCTTTGTCGAATTGCTTATCAAAACCATCATAATGGACAAAAAACTGAAATATAGATTTGAAAAACTATATAGAACAACTCTGAGCCAGAGGAAGGGACATTGCAACTATACTGAAGAATTAATCTTGAAAAGTAAAATTGAGCATCAATAACATACAATGAAGTAACAAATAGTTATGTCCTAAATAAATGTGCCACATCAAAAGAATACAGGAAGTACTTAACAGGATATGCCAATTAAAGTGAAATGACAAGAAATATTAATTGCATCATCAGAATGTTATGAAATTCTTGACTTATACATACAAGTCACTAGTTCAGATTTGATTCTCATGGGGATTCGACCACCTGTATATACGAATATTACAATAATTATATGTTCAACAGCTGACAAATAATAGTTTTTTTTCTAAATGAAAAATACTAATTGACTTTAACTATCAAACTATAATTATTTAGCCGACCAATAATAAAATTATTATTTTGATAGAGATACGAGATATATATATATCATGTACATAGAATACATATAACGGATTTTCTATTTATTTTCATCAGTAATATCGATCCAGAAGAAGAAAATAATATATTGTTATGTGTATCTGTTACGGACACTCCTGAACTATTTTAAGATACAGTTTAGGTCATGTGATGTCAAAAACACACGTGCATACATCTGTGACGTATATAGAATCAACCAATCAACATATTACGCGATCTTGTAATCACGTGGAAGCAATTACATAGAAATATTTGACTGATAAAATACACATAATTATCTATCACACAGAACAGGATCTATGTGTATGCTGAAACATCGGACATAGTGGACTATTGTGTCTTGTTCTTCTTAAAACAACCAGTAATAATCATCTCTCAAATAGAGTTTGATATTACACGTTATTCTCAAATAGAATAGCAACATATAATAATCTCTCAAAAGGAGAAATTATAGAATAGCAAAAACAAAGTAATCTCTCAAATAGAGACTGCTTTTTTGTCTTTGTGGAAAAAATAGTAATAATCATCTCTCAAATAGAGATTGACAAAACAGTAATAATCATCTCTCAAAAAGAGATTGATACTCTGGGTATTGATAATACAAGTTATTCTCAAAAAGACACATAATGATCTCTCAAATAGAGAATGCTATTAATAGAATAGCAAATACAAAGTAATCTCTCTTTAATAACTAAATTGTTCTGAAATAGAATAACAAAATAAGATATTTAATCTCTCAAATAGAGTATTAAAAGCAATTAGAAAACGTTTTACATACAAAGACACATACTAATCTAAAAGAGTATTTAACTAATTCAAAGGAAAAAGTATATAAACACGAAATCAATAAAGAAAAAATATAAAGAACAACAAACTAACCGAAGATAGATATAGGAAGATGTGGTGTGAGTGCCAATGAGACAACTCTCCATCCAAATAACAATTTAAAAATTAAACCATTATAGGTTAAAGTACGGCCTTCAACACGGAGCCTTGGCTCACACCGAACAACAAGCTATAAAGGGCCCCAAAATTACTAGTGTAAAACCATTCAAACGGGAAAACCAACGGTCTATTAATAAAAAAAAGAGGAGAAAATACCAAAAAAATTGAAAGAAGAAAAAAGATTAAAAAAAAAGAATGTACATTGTATTAACAGGTGTCGTATCCCCATAAGAGAAATCAAATTTGAACTATTCTACATATTACAAAGGAGGAAACATATAGGCTAGGGATACCTGATGAGGATAAGCCTAGGTCTACATGACCATAACCGAAACACCCTTTACTTAGTATACACACAACGATTCTACTACAATCATGCAATTGTGAATTTCTATAAAAAAAAAAAAAGGAAATAAATGCAGAAGAATGTATTCCATAACCAGAAATATTTATCATACACTGAGTTTACCAGCTCTTAATTACTCAAAATGTATGCACATAGGAAATTGATTTAATAACGAAGGATTATGATAAGATATACTGGATTGGTCCTGGATCCGCTTGATTTTAACATAATGTAAAGCAAAATTATATCCGGGTGAAATTTGATCCGGAGGAAAAAATATCACAGTAGTTGTTGTTATTTTTTTATCCGGAGGAAAATATTTCCCTGGGATTTTTTATCCGGAGGAAAATATTTCCCTGGGATATTTTTTCCTTTGCCGTGAAATTCTATCTGGGTAGTTAACTTATTGAAAAAGTTATTCGAAAAAAACTTATCCTTTACAAATACTATGAAATAAATAAAATTTGTGTATTTACTGTCTTCTGATTGGTTAAAATTATTAGATTTATTTTCAATGTTGCCAATATTAATGGTGACACGCCCACTCTGACGTTGTGTATTCATACGCCAACATGTGTGTACATTGTTATTGTCAAGATAAATAATATAAAAAGTTCTTTGAGCCTTATTTTTGATAGAAATTTATTTATAATGAATGGCAATAATTTATTTTGATTTTATTGAACCATAAAACTATTTTTTGACTCTTCACATTTTACATAATCCGCTTCGCGGATTATTCAATGTGAAGAGTCAAAAATTAGTTTTATGGTTCAATAAATTCAAAATAAAGAATAGCCATTCATTAAATAATAATAGTGTATTCGAATTAAACCTATTTTGTAAAAAAAAAATGTATTATAATGGGAATTATTTCACAAATTATCATTGAAAAAAAATCCTAATTATCATTCTTTTAAAATGAAAATTATCATTAAACATAAGAAAGAAAACCAGAAATACTTTCAAAGATCGTTATTGCGAAATAATATCATGATTAAATAATGTAAGTGAAATACATGTAAAAGTGAGTTGTTTTCAGATCTCAGTACAAATCTAAATTAAAACGTAAAGGTAGAAATATAGTTGCATTACTACTGTTATCAGTAATGGAAGAATTTGATTATGATATTATTTTTAACTATATAAATAGTCTGGGGACAAAGATGTTGTTGTTGATTATTTGGAAATCAGATAAATTATAGCATAACAATATATTGGAACAGAAGTAATTTTAACAGCTGGACAGTATTTGCCTGTGAAATGTTATCTGTTTTATTAAAAAATCATGTTGTTAGTCATCTTGTTATATAAATGAATATATGAAAAATAAGATTCAAGGAAAAATTTCACTATGAAATAGATTCAGGAATATATTATATTAACATCTTTGAAATATAAATTGCTCATAATTACCTCCCTTTGATAAATTATGCAAATTTGTTCTACCTTTGTTAAACATTTTATAATTAAAGTCAGGTATATATTGATTGCGAGTAACATACATAATAGTTAATGGGACTACATTTCACAAGGTTCTGTGAAATGTGATACGGCAAATATATACCGGTACATACTATCCGCATAACACAGATAGATTTTCACAACTCTGGAAAAATTCTACCTGTGAAATACTTTGACTGGAGAGAAATTACCGTGACAAATTATCCTCAGGATAAAATATCACAGAGGAAGAAATAAACCGTTACAATAACACAAAATTTGTGCAATAACAAAAAGGTTATAACGCAAACCTTTTCGTAATAAAGCAAACTTTTGCGAAATAACGCAAACCTTTTGCGTTTTAACGCAAAAAATTTAAAACAACAGGTTTAATAATTTCAATGCGTCCGAAGCGCTTTTCTGGATTCACCTTCATCAGTAACGCTCAAAGCCAAACATTTAAAATCCGCAATTTAAAACGCAAACATATTAGGAAGATATATTTAAAAGTTGTGTGGCGCTAATACGCTTCCGTAACAATCAATCAATCCCCTTACCTTGTACAATGTTGTGTCAGCACAACATAGGAACTAATTGTTAAATTTAGTTGGAATCTAAAAAGATCAGGCAACAAACGATGTTAAAGACCTTCCTAGATCAAGAAGACCCCTATAACATCTGCTAGAGAAAATCAAGCATAATCTTATGTAGGTTGATCATAAGGAAACCTACTGCTAACAATCCAATGCTGAAAAGAGAGTGGTTGCCATAAAGGAAACTGTAAAACAGAAATTGCTCGAGATCGACTTATCGCTACTGGTTATAGTGCGATAAGACCATATCGAGGACCTTTGCTTACGAACAGACATAAAGTGGTCTGTATTCAATGTAGTGCAGAGCTCGCATCGTGGAGGAAGATCCATTGTTCCAATGTAATTCGGTTTGTATTCCTTGGCCCGATCGTAGCCCTGATTTGAATCATATCGAGCATATATGGGACAATATTGGGCGTAAAGTGCGCGAAAGGACACCCCCAGTTCAAACAATGCCCTTCATCAAGAATGGTTGCGGTTACCTCAGTAACAAATTAGTCGATTGGTGGCTGGAATCGGAAGACGTTAAGAGGCAGTTATCCGTTTGAATGGAGGCTGTACCAAGTACTAGTTCTTTGACGATGACGGTCAACAGTCATATTAAGATTAATTTTAAAATGTCTGACATTGTTGAGTTCGACTAGAGTAAAAGTTGTAAAATGCATTTTTTTGTACAAAAAATACTTCATTTTGTTATCCAAATTGTGGTGAGATAAAACATTTTGTTTCATACATTTTTTTATTCGTTTTAATGCCAATATTATCATTAACTATCATGTTTCAATATTATTTTACAAATATTTCATCATATTCTATCCAAAATATTAGGCTGATTTTTCAAAGTGTAATGCATCATGAACATGATGAACATAAAAAAAGGCTTCCTTAACGTCTACAAATGGAAATAATATATATTTACAGCGAATCTTTTTGCCATCATGAAGCCTTTGATCCTTAGTGTAATCGTGATATACGCCAAAGTCTATCTAACGAGGTTCTTTTGATTTAAATCGTGTCATACTGGTTTTAATGTGTTTAAGTTTCATTTTACTGACATTTGTCTGACAAATGTATTAAATATTATTAACAGAAACATATAAGCTTATCCAAGCAGGCGTAATAGCGATAATAAAACTATAATGATGCTCAATGAATATCTTCAGATCTATGTGTTTTAAATAAACGGTTATACAAGAGGATCTACACGGGGCTCTTCCTTGAGTTGTTCTTTTTTTATCAAATATTCACTCTTATTTTTTTTATTCCTATGTTTCTGTTTTTGTTATTCTTTTCTCTAATCCACCGTCCTCCTTTTTTATCTGTGGTATTAGCTTATTATAACCATATCTGTAAACCCAAACCAAACCGTTATATACAAGGAAAAATGATAAGGATAGTTTTTTTAAATTCTTTGTAACCCCATAATTTTTCGAGAGACATTATATATGTTCCCGTTTGAATGGTTTTACACTAGCAATTTTGGGGCCCTTTATATCTTTTTGTTCGGTGTGAGCCAAGGCTCCGTGTTGAAGGCCGTACATTGACCTATAATTGTTTACTTTTATAAATTGTTATTTGGATGGAGAGTTGTCTCATTGGCACTTACACCACATCTTTATATATAGATATAGGAAGATGTGGTGTGAGTACCAATGATACAACTCTTCATCCAAATAACAATTTTAAAAAAGTTAACCATTATAGGTCTAGAAACACACGAAATTCAATACATATATATCAACGCTTAAATATTATCCCATTCAAGATCAAAATAAAAAACGAAAATAGTGTTACTTCTTTTAAACTGATTTTTACCATGTTTACAGTGCGTAATGCTGTGTGTTTATTTTCTACATTAGCTAGGGTTATAGGGAGAGGGTTGATATCTCACAAAACATGTTAAACCTCGCCGCATTTTTGCGCCTGTCCCAAGTCAGAAGCCTCTGGCCTTTATTAGTCTTGTATGTTTTTTGATTTTAGTTCATTTACATGTTTTAAAGATTAGTGTGAAGACCATTCACTGAACTAGTATACTTTTATATTTAAGGGCCAGATAAGGATCATCTCCGAGTGCGGGTTTTCTCGCAGTGAAGATCCATTGTTGGACTTCGCCGGTTATCTTCTCTTTGGTCGGGTTCGTGTCTCTTTGACATATTCCCTATCTCCATTCTCAGATTTATTAGTACATAAAAAAAATATTTTACTTGATTTATGATTGCTGTAAACAGATAGATAGATATACCTACTATATATGAGATAGTTTTTAATTATCTAATCTGGTTTCAAACAAGGTTACAGTTTCATTTGTTTGTTGTAGTAATGACGTAGATATTGATCGAGTCAGATTTATATGAAGACAATACAACTGAGGAAGCAAGTCACGATGTATAGTGTATATTACCAATGATTACGGCTGTAAATTGTTCATTGCTTTGTCATGCTTTGTATTGTGAGTATTCCTTTAAATTTTAAGTTAATAATTTATTGTAATTGTTGGTTCTTTTTTCTATCTTTTTTTTTTGTGGAAAATATATTAATTTTCAAGTTTTCGAGTCAAAACATGTCTTGCATTTTTTTTAAGTATATATTACGTGAGTATTTGTTAAATTGTTTTTTTTTTAATTTTTTTTTTTTAAATAAAAAAAAAAGATACATGTATGTAGTATGATTGCCAATGAGACATCTATCTATCAAAGTTTAAATGAAGTGAATGTCTATAGAAAACTTCCCCTTCTTGTTCACAATGAGAAAAACCCATATCCTATTATCGGCTAGTAAAAATTAACAACCTAATTTGTTACAAAATAATACATGAAAACGAAATTTGACGGAAACTAACCAATGACATCAAGTGCAAACCAGGGATTTTGAAACTAGTATGATTAAGTTGTTATAAAATACTGTTATTTTTTAAGATAGTTAATCGATGAAATTTAAAAGCTTTATTTTGATTTTATTGCATTAACGCATATTTTTTGTTGTATTCGATAGCAATTTCATCGCAACTGATAACTTGCTTCAATACGAATCGAATGATGTCTTTTTCTATTCACAAAATGTGGTAAAATTCGATATTAATGTTTGAATAACTGACAAAACATTAAAAGTGAAAAGGACTTTTTAAATTTTGTTTGCATTGTCCTTCTAAACTGTGATAGTTTTTAAAAGAACATTGTGACAGTGTAAATACAATTGGTGCCCATAAATATAACGCAGATTTTTATTTGTAAAATATTGGTTTATTAATAAGCCAGCGTAGAAGAATGAGATTGAGAGAGACGATGGATATAGAAAAAGAACATTATTATAGTAGTTATTGTTTCATTATTACGATCGAATAGTCAATTTATACGATTATGGTACTATGTTTTCATTGTAACTGGCCAAGCTTGTACACAAATTATACTAATTACTAGTACATGTCGTTATGCTCAAATGTTTTTTGTGTTCGCTTTAAATGGCTTAAAGTTAATATAGCACGTGTCAAGACTCATAGCACACGTATAAGTTCTAAGATCATGAAAATACGTCTCTAAATTTGGTGTGCGTCTTCATGTGTTCAAAACGCTTTTTTGTTCACCTTTACCTAAGGGACACTCAACCCTACAACAGTTATAACCAACAATTGTATAAATATCGAAATTTTTGACTGAGGAACTGTGGAAATAAGCAAATTCCATATACTGTAAATTTTGCCTTTGAAAGTTTGAAATGTCTTCACGATTTATTACATAAATAATAATAGCATAAATATCAAAGCGAAAACATTAGAAAGTAGACTATACATTTAGACATAAGAAGATGTGGTATGATTGACAAAGAGACTTTTCTTCACAACAGACAACATTATTATAGATGTTGACAACTATAGATCACCGTACGGCCTTAAACAATGAGTATAATGGGTAACATTTGGTGACATTTATAAAAGTGTATTGTTTCAAACTTATTAGAAAAATTTGTTGTGGCTCATTGTTTATATATACACTGAAACGATTAATTCATTAGGAATGATAGATCTATATGGTTGTTTATCAATTCAAAGTATTCCGCAAACAGTTAATCGTTCAAATGATCTGATAATTTGAGCACGAAGAAATATTAATCCAATATATTTCATCCCAAAATGTAATTATATAGTTGTTTACTAGAAAAAGCGGGAATTTAGGGCTTGGTTGAAAGTATGTAAACTGTTGTAGGATGAAAGATTTTTCAGAAAAAGGTACCAAAAGTCATAGATACTTGGAGATATGACAATTATTTTAAGCTCTCTCCCTTTTTTCCAACGTCCATTTTTTTTTCTGTTAAAAATCCCTGATTTTTGCGTTTCTGTCATGAACATACGTATACACAGGCACTTGCTTCTGTCAATATGGGGTTTACTATCCATACCCGTACGAAAAATCACACGGTAGCTAACGGAAATTTTCTATGTGTTCGCTTCAACCAATATTAATTTTTATTACTTTCCCTTGCCCCTCACACGAAAAAACATACACCAGTCTGTCGGTATTTGATTTATCTTTACACTAAAACAACTTTCACGTACCTTGAGAATACCCCTCAAACAGCATAACACACTTGAGATGATAGTTATTGACCTTTTTCCAGACCGTTGAATTTCTTGCATATGTGTATGATAAAAAAGTTACATGGTCTGTTGTATCCTTGATTTTACACAAGTTATAGAATAAGTCACAATACGGTGCGACTCTATTGAATCCTGCAGATGATTAGCAATAAATGTCATTGACAGTAATTCCATGTAAAGGGAAAACATCGATATATTAAAAGTATTATTTGTCATCCCTAAACTCGGTTCAAATTCAACAGGAAAATGCAAGTCCTTTTAGGCGGAAACCCAGTTGAAATAGAACAAAAGAATCGAAGCTCTTTGTTAGAGAAGGCGATAAATGCTAACTGTAATGTTTACTATAGTAACAAAAAATTTAAAAGTTAATAGAACAAATAAAACGACAATTTTCTTCTCAATAACGAAGTGTTTTATTTTAAAAACACAATTTGCATAAGTTTTCAATTTATCTATTACATAGAAATGCACAACAATTAGATATCAAGTCGACTACATGGGTATCTATCAAGTTGGATGTAGAAAATGCAATACTTCCGATTTAAAAAAAAAAGTTACCACGGACGGTGAACATATCAATCTATTAGTTCAGTAATTTTCGTTTATGTGACTCAAGACAAAATTTCAAAAAATGGGTAACAATTGAAAAGAGAAAATCGAGTGCACCTTTTTATGTTAGGGCGTGTTTGAGGTGTATATTTTGTCTTTAAAACGTACAAAGCAAGAGTATTTGATACATCATCTCGCTTCAGATTCTATCATTTTTATATATCAAAGCTACAGGTTGACTTTATATCATAAAAAATCACAGTACGAAAAGATGAAATACATGTATATGGGTAACCTAATGAATCACAAAAACAGAGTAGGTGTGTTCGAATAGCTATGTTTTTACTAAAAGTACTTGACGACAGTCTTTTAAGTTGGATGATGAAAATGCATATCTTCGAAAAAATATTATTTTTGTGTGATAACTAGGGTTTATAATCTTCAACCACTAAAATTTTTTAGTCTGCCCTTTCAAGAAATATTTTATTAGATTTTTTTTTAATGTTTAAGAATTTTCGAAAATTCCACCTGACAACCGATCAGACAACAGTTTTACCATGAATCAATGCAGACAGGATCATTAACTGATGCTCATTAGCTAGTAGATACATTTGTCCTTTGAAATACAACTGACATATAGGGATCGTAATGGTGCTATGTGGATAAATTTATCGGTTTTCAAGAGCAAAATGGCAGCGTGTCATCCCTACAATGGCTTCCATTTCTACGATTGTAAAAAATGAACTGGCGTAATAGGGAGATAATTTTGACGAAGAAGATTTCTGACTGCTTTCTGATGTTGGAGAACCAAATGACAGATTTTATTGTTTGAGAAATTCGGAGTGCCCGGGAACTAACGACCTTCGATAGGAAAACTTATAATCCAGGTCATTCAGATTGGAGTCGAGCGCACCTGCCATATTAGAGATCTCTGTATTAAAGGCTGAGGATTTTTTCATAAAAATCTTCTTTTATTTGCCACAAAGTCCTCTTTTTCTATTAAATGCAATGAGACTGTAAATAATAATGCTTTGCATCAAGTTTCCCCTTGTATATGTACAAAATAGCCTATCTCTATTCATTTTATCTGTAGTTTTGGCATTATTGAAGTTTGAAAAGTTCGTACAAAAATGGCTACAGAAGGGCTCATAAACCTTAATGCACCCTTAAACCACGTATGTGGCTACATTCAACTTTATCAGTGGGGTCTCGTTTAGATTTTTATTCTATACAGAAACTTGCAATCACACTGGGCGAAATGCAGAGGAAAAAATACATAAGTGCATTTCTCTTACATAACATTTACTAATGAGAAAATTGAGTCATATACCGGGAAAATGTAGAATTTTAAACGTAAAAGTTTTAAATCAAAGAGCTCTACAAAAAATATTGCTGGAATTGTATACATATCTAAAGCAGTCGTAACGTTTTTAGAACAATAGGTAAATTTTGAAAGGGGTCCAATCGGTTTGATTACTTTATTAAACTAGAGGGGGGTCTAAATTTATCGACACATTACTGCCAAGAAACAGTGATAAACACATGTAGTTGTTAACATTTTTTTAACAAAATATTCACTGAATAGCATTCTTTTTTTATGTCTCTTGTAAGATGAAACACGATCCTGAGTTCCTGACTCTTTATTTAAACTTATTCATGTAAATTATACTAGGTTCAACGGCCTGTTGTCATCATCATGACTTCATAGAAATGAGATCAACGGTCTCATTGCTATTGTTGATACATGTAAATAATTCACCGGAATAATTGGCAGCAGTACTAAAATAGTTAATTGATTTTATCTGCAATAAGATACTTTATTCTATTCTATTTCATTTGAAATTAATAGTCCGGTTTCTTCTACGTGTTTCCGACGGAAACAAGTATTTGTGTTTCTCTAACATACGTGTGCATGCTGTCGTCAAAGTGTTCTCATATTTCAGAAAATTATAATATGTTTCTGAAAAGGTATAGTCACGTTACACAAACAAGGTCTCACTCAAAATGTGTTTATGTATAATACCTTCACATATCCGACAAATGGGTATTCGCGCGTTATTCAACACATATCTGACAAAGTGTGTTTATGCTTTTTATTTTATTTGTGTCGTAAATACAATCCCATTTCCTTTTCACGAATTAGACTATTTACCGGGTTTGATATTTATAACACGAGCAACTCGGCGGTTGTCACATGTGGAGCAGGATCTGCGTACCCTTCCGGAGCACTTGAGATCACTCCTAGTTTATGGTAGGGTTCAAGTTGCTTGGTCATTAGTTTTCTAGTGTCTTGTGTACATACTAATGTTTGTCTTTCTTTTTTAGTCATGGTGTTTTCAGTTTATTTTCGATATAGGAGTTTAAATGTCCCTCTAGAATATTTCATCATTATTTTGTTCCAACACATATCCGACAAAATGTGTCCATTTGATATCAACACATATCCAACAAAGCCTGATCTCGTTTTGTCAACAAATATCCGACCAAGTGTGCATGATCGCGTTATTGAAATTTCCAACGCATATCCGACGAGGTGTGTTAAAATTATTCCAAAAATTGTCCCAACACATTCCAAACACTAAGTGTGTTCACGCTATTCTAAAAGATATCAGATAAAATATGTTTGACATAGGTTCACAAACTATATATTTAAACTGAGCATTTCAAGGGGGCAACCATTTGATTGTCATGCGGGAGAGCGGGGGATGGCTAGGATGAAATTATAAAAAAAGCAGGATGAGCAACCTGGCAAAACGGCAGGACCAAATAGAGTGAAAAATAAAAAGGCAGGACTAAGATTTCAACTAAAAAAAATCTTGCTAACCCCACCCCTTCCAATACAATTTAAATGGTATCTCCCTTAGAACTAGTCCTATAATATAAGACTCTGGAGGTTCATATCATTTACATTCAACGTTTTTTATCGGATATTTTTTTTTTACTATCAATGTTGAACCCCAGAGTCTTATAACAAGTATCCATTTTCTCGTAGTGGATTCCCAACGAATTTTTGTGGGAACTTTGAACAACAATTTTACAATGTTTACGACAGTTTTAAGTTAACTTATGTCATTATCCTTACAAATGAACATCTCAAATAATAAAAAAAATGTCTTACCTTATCATGTGATGGATTTATATCCTTTTTATAACAACTTTTCAAACTGTCCCCCCCTCATTTCAAATTGTCAAGCGGGTCAAGAACGAGAAGTTCCGCAGGTCTTTCCGAATGTTAATCAGTTGTACATTTTTCAGAATATTCCTTGGAAAACGAATTTTGAAATGACTTTCAGGTGATAATGAACGATGAAATGATGTAAATTAATTCTAATTTCCTCATCAATAAAAGCAAGCTTATCATGAAATGTTTCTTAACACTTAAGAGGCGACCATATAGTATTCATAAAAAGGAAATGGATGATTGTATAAATGAATATTATTTTCAGATAACAACAGGAATTACACGGTGAATATTTCTCCAAAGAGTTATTGAAAATAAGTTTGTGCTGTCTCATGAAAATAATGGTCAAATGTGGAAATGGTGACAATCAATACATACATCAATAAGGGACGACATCAAAAGATCGATGTAGGATAAAAAAAATCTTAAATCAAATAGTTTGGGGGGGGGGGGGGGGGGGGTATTCTGCAAGTTTTGTATATGTAAAATCGATTTTTACATATATCCCTATTGGTAAATCATTTTTTCCGAAATTAAGTTAAGAGGGGGGTGTCAGTGAAAAAACTATGTGAATTAAGTTTTTTATCGTACATTGAACTTTTGATGTCGTCCCTAAGGTAGTTGGCTTTCTTTATTTAATTGCTTTACATATTTTGTTTCCATGCTTTGCCATATTACAGCGAGTTTTTTTTATGATGGCCATAACGGCTGTATTTTTCAGCTGTTGAGGAAAGCCATATGGTATAAATTGCTTCCATCGACTTCATTTTAAGTCTTGTTAATGTAAAAATTCTGTTGTCTTATTTGCTTCCTTTCAACATCTCCTTACAATTTTGATTACGGCTAATTTCATAGTTTAAGCCCTTCAATAAGACATCGCATAACACAACTAAACAATGGTAAAATTGCATGAAAAGTTTAAATATTCAATGTTTTTTTTTATGTGGAGACAATCCAACGACAAAAACAAATAAACAAATCGCACCAAAAACAAATGCAAAGAATGTGTAACAGAAACAAACAACAAATCGAAATCTGATTCCATTAAACATCTTAAAAGGAGAAAGCCTGAATAGAAATGATTTAAAAGATACCAACCTTAATTATGAAATCCGATTTTTCTCTTTTCTTTATTCTAATTAAATTGAAATTAAGATCCAGTTGGGTCATGACAGCTATATAAATTCGTTTCAAGAGTTCACGATGAGCGAGCCAATCCTCATTCACCAAAAGTTTTTTGTCCAAGTTGTTCACCATTTACAGATATGAATTGCTTACTGTGAGAGCGGCCGAGCCGACAAATGTCAATCAGAATACGAGTGCATGGGTTGAGCAAGCCAATGTTCATTCAAAAATTCTCTTCTCCAAATTAAGAATCAGCACAAATGAGTTTCTAGTTGAGAGAGCGTGCGAGGCGATACATGTCTTTCAAAATACGAGTTCATACAACGGGGGTGAGCGAGCCAATTCTCATTCACTAAAAAGTTCTCTTGTCACATTGTTAAGCATCAGCAGCAGTAAATTTCTAGTTGTAAGAGAGGCGATAAATTTATTTCAAAATACGAGTTCATACAACGGGGGTGAGCGAGCCAATTCTCATTCACCAAAAAGTTCTCTTGTCACATTGTTAAGCATCAGCAGCAGTAAATTTCTAGTTGTAAGAGAGGCGATAAATTTATTTCAAAATACGAGTTCATACAACGGGGGTGAGCGAGCCAATTCTCATTCACCAAAAAAGTTCTCTTGTCACATTGTTAAGCATCAGCAGAAATAAATTTCTAGTTGAAAGAGCGGGCGAGGCGATATATTTATTTCAAAATACGAGTTCATACAATGGGGGTGAGCGAGCCAATTCTCATTCACCAAAAAAGTTCTCTTGTCACATTGTTAAGCATCAGCAGAAATAAATTTCTAGTTGTAAGAGCGGGCGAGGCGATACATGTCTTTCAAAATACGAGTTCATACAACGGGGTGAGCGAGCCAATTCTCATTCACCAAAAAGTTCTCTTGTCACATTGTTAAGCATCAGCAGAAATAAATTTCTAGTTGTAAGAGCGGGTGAGGCGATAAATTTATTTAAAAATACGAGTTCATACAACGGGGGTGAGCGAGCCAATTCTCATTCACCAAAAAGTTCTCTTGTCACATTGTTACGCATCAGCAGCAGTAAATTTCTAGTTGTAAGAGAGGCGATAAATTTATTTCAAAATACGAGTTCATACAACGGGGGTGAGCGAGCCAATTCTCATTCACCAAAAAGTTCTCTTGTCACATTGTTAAGCATCAGCAGAAGTAAATTTCTAGTTGTAAGAGAGGCGATAAATTTATTTCAAAATACGAGTTCATACAACGGGGGTGAGCGAGCCAATTCTCATTCACCAAAAAAGTTCTCTTGTCACATTGTTAAGCATCAGCAGCAGTAAATTTCTAGTTGTAAGAGAGGCGATAAATTTATTTCAAAATACGAGTTCATACAACGGGGGTGAGCGAGCCAATTCTCATTCACCAAAAAAGTTCTCTTGTCACATTGTTAAGCATCAGCAGCAGTAAATTTCTAGTTGTAAGAGAGGCGATAAATTTATTTCAAAATACGAGTTCATACAACGGGGGTGAGCGAGCCAATCCTCATTCACCCGTATGAAATGTTATTAGAAATATTTCCCTTGAAAACTAAAAACACAATGTACAGACTATCTTTTGAATTTTTCTCAACCAAACCATTGAAAGTGTTGGACATGGATGTATTCCATCTTTATACAAGTCTTTAAACATAAAGACATATTTTGAACGCCGTCCTTTATTTACTTTTGTATTTTTTAACAGATCCAATGAAAAATTAGGTCCCGGAAAGTTTGTGTTCAAATCAACAATTTTGTCGTTTAAATCTTGAATTTTGTCTTGTAAAATGGAGTCATCGTCGTGAAACGACTCACTGTCGGGATGGTGATGATATTTATTATAATGCTCAATCGAATAAGCTGGACACTTTAAAAATATAATTTCAGCCGATGAGTTCACAGCTAGAATTTTTTCTTTCAAGTTACTTAGTTTATTTAGCACATCGGGTACTGAAATTTCTGTATTGATGGAAATGTATCTTCCGGTCTTTCTTGTTAACTCACAAGTTCCCAGCCAAATTAAAATCAATGGGTTGTCTAGACCTGTAATTTTCTGTCTTAGATCCTGGTATAAAACCGCATCATCAATTTTCGCCCCGCCCTTATACACAATATCCACTATACGTTCCAGCGGCTGAACAACATCTTTTAAGTAACGACCTTTACTGTCTGTTAACAGAAAAGCTTTCCTTCTTTGAACACGATCAAAGAAAACTTCATCTTCAAAACGATCCAATTGCTTCTGTAAATTGCTGAGGGACATTTTTGTACACGATGTTCCTATACCACGTGATAAAGTTTCCCGCCTTTAATCAATAAACTGTAACAATGTAAAATAATACACCTCGTCAAAATTGACCGTTGAAAAAAATATTATCAACTGAAAATTAGCTGTTAATCATCATTTAAAATAACTCGTCTCCTTTTGTCAAGTTTTTTGGATAGTTGAATCATTTTCGGCTGAAACTGTCCAGGATTGCGGGGATTTTCGCTGAACTGAAAATCAGGAAACGCCTTATGATTGCGACCAACTGTAAATGCAAACAACTTATCATTTTGTAGGAATGAAATTAAATGTTTGACATTTTCATCGCGGTTACCACTCCTACGTCTATGTCTGTACAATTCGTTTTCCACCACTTGTGAATCGAACACGGTATCTAAAGCCTCTCCAAGTGGCCCAATTATCTGACTACAACGTTGTATGGTTGCATTAGTGTACTGCCCTTTTGCACAACTCAGCAATTCTTTAAACAGTCTATTCAATATCTCATTCATAAAATCCATCGGCAAATTCCGCCCTATGCCACCACCGTAATTCACTGTCCGATTGTGGATGATATCCTCCCGTAACTTCTCCGGTAGCCAGCCATGTACTGATGCCAGTAACCTATGCGCCAGAATAAGATATTTTGGATGTTTTGAGGCAAAGAAATGAACAAGATCTAATTTCCAATGTGTAATCATTGCATTGCCATCTGCTTCCCGTACTGCATCTCGTCTACACAATAAATTCAAACCCAGCCAGGCCATTGAACGACTATAGTTATAAATATGATCAGAAACTTGTTCTGGTTTGTCAACACTTTTCTTTCCTCGCTTTCTCTTGCCTCTCTTAGCTGTTTTACAGGCATCATGACAAAACCAGTCGCGTTTTGGAACATTTTCAGGATTGATATGGACACATTTCATATGATACCATTCTCTGTTTGTACAAGCAGATCCAGCCGCACAACCTATCATCGGCTCGTCATTTCCCAAGTTTTGTCTGCAATGGCAAAACGCGTACAAATTAGTACGGTTTCTACATTCATCACTGCAGTGCCAGTTTTCGGGTAGGTTGTTCGGATCGATATCTGCACACATGTAATGGAAAACTTCTCCATGTGTACAGTTTGTTCCTGCAGAGCATGCAATTGTGTCGTCGTCCAAATCTTCTCCACAACAAAATACGGGTGGTCCAGTCCCATCGTCCACTGTGAGAGCATTGGTGTTCAGTGTATGCCATAATCTTTGAACGACAGTGCTACATACATCCGTAAAGTACTGATTGCGTTGTTCAAAGTCATCATTAACAAGCGTGGTCTCAATATTTGCAGGCTCACTATCTGCATCTTCCATTTCCGTAATTTGCATTGTTAATAAGCAAACAAAACCCTCCGTGGCTAGACACATCAATTCCCAGGCATGAGTAAAATTATCGGAAACGTCGGATTTTACTGTTCTGAAGTTAAATAAATTTTTCAAATGGACTAACGTGCCTCTATCTGCTGCACTAGATCCTTTAAACAATAAATCATAATAATCCTGAAGGAGCAGCATTTCCTTGTGGAATTCTTGTGCTGAAGGTTCGCATCCTTCCAATCTATCCCAGGGATTAAGACCGTTAGCCCTCGCCCTGTGGGCATCATTTCCCCTCTCGCAACTAAGCCCATCACCAAAAACAGCTGTCGTGTAAGGGTTTCCGGCTATTGATGGAACATATCGTTGCAGATTTTCATATATAGTTATGGCACCTTGTGTTGAAGATGGGTTAACATCAAACACGCCCAAGTTTACGAGCACACTTCTATGAGCAGACTCTGCAGAATGGCCATGAACAACGTGTGGTATAATGCAATCGCTAAAATTATCACTAAACCATTTTAAATGACGTCCTATGATACGACCAACAATAATTTCCATTCTGTTTTTGACGTTTTTAAAATCTGTTTGACTGGGAAAGAAAATTTCATGCGGCAATTCTATGGCTTTTTTTACTGTATCGTCAAACTGCCAGGGTAGATTTGTAGTCGTAACACGATTTACAGCCATGTAACCAAGTGCCATATTGATATACTTGTTGGTTGAAGTAAGGGTTGGGTGTCGTGATGTTACTTTTTTACCAACGTTGTCCCAACACATTGTGAAACCTGGTTGCAACTTAGGATTGGTTTCTGATCGAATTGACACATCATGTATGGATTCGTTATCTGATGCTTCGGCAATATCATCATTTTCATCATCTTTAGAATCTTCATCATTATCCTCGACCTCTGTAATATCGCTCTCACTTTCTTCAGATTCATCCTCATTTGGTTCTCTATACTCATAAGAGATTGTATCATCCGAGTCAGATGGTTCATTAATTTCGTCTTCGATGTTTGGCACCGTAACTGCTACAGCATTCGACACGTCCATGTCTTCCTCCATGACGGTCATGTTTGATATGTCATTGACATTTGTGAGCTGTTCTTCGATTTCTCTTTTGCAAGATGTTGCAGCCGAATCAAACTCGCGTCTGATATTATCTATAGCGGCAAGGGTTGCCCCATATCCCTTACAGATGCCCATTTTTGACATTTGTTTGATAGTATCTCGCTTGAGATTTCCCCGCCAAAACTGGATAGATACTAGCGTAGGAATAAAGGAAGCCTTTATTGGAGCCTTAGCATGAAGGAGATATGCAACTGCTGTTCCTATTTTTGGTTTTAAGTTGACTGTTTTTCCTTTGCACAACGTAGCTTCTTCAGACTTCCGTGTTATAGCACTTCTTAATACGTTGTATGTAAGTGGTGCTGATTTCTCAAAGTCGGACAAGGTCTGGGTCCAGCTGAAATCTGTTATAGATGGAATATCTGCCTTCATACAAAGTGGGAAATTTGTTTTAGGTTTTAAAACATTCTTTATTTCTTTACGCACAACTCCACTGACAAACCGCATAAATTGTCTTTTCGCCCCCTTAGTCGACTCGTACAATCCTTTTATGGCTCTACCATACTGCCTCGCACGCACAAATCCTATTATGGAATCCCATTTTGAGCTCCTCGTGGCTTTTTTCTGGAACAATGATTTCCCGGCTTTTTTGGCCTAGAAAGAAAAAGTTTTGGGCATTGAGAAATCTTACGCAAAAAGACAAAGCAGTTCAGATGAATTTTTATTCTTTTACAGCCGATTACATTAGGTGTGTAGGTAAAGGTAATATTAGTTTCTTGCTTTCTACCTTAAACGTGAAGTCATTATTTGGATAATTAGTATGTCAACTACCATCCTTTAAGAGTAGACTAGTCCGACAGATAACCGGTTTATTTGTCTGTAGGACTATCTACTTCGAAAAGAGGGTAGTATACCATTACCTTTACCTACACACTTAATGCAATCGGCTGTAATATAAAACACATTTCATTGGAGAGAGAGAGAGAGAGAGAGAGAGAGAGAGAGAGAGAGAGAGAGAGAGAGAGATAATTTCATATATATATATAAGGATAAAAAAAATACCTTCAACGGGGTACTTGTAAATCTTGGTTTCTTTACTGTGGAAGACTGTTTTATTCCATCTGAGCCACGCTTCCCTCCAATATAGGAATTGGCCTGAGTATTTCCCCAAAGTTCATGTAAAGATGATTTATATCGTACAGTGTCATTAAGGTTTGACCAGCATGATGGACACAAAAATTGACCTTGACGTTTGTTAGATACAGGAGTAAACGGAACACCCGTTAATGCTGACAACTCTTCTCTTGCTACTCCACCAGAGGTTGTTGGCTTTTCCAAAGAAAACCTAAAGTATCCTTTATTGTCATGTCGTTTTTCAAATTCTCGATCACAGTTAGAACACGTGGCCATGGTGGTACATGTACTAGAATCATGTGACGTGAAAAAGCGCGCTAAAAAGTCGAGATGGATGCCGAAAGCGTACGCACAAACTTCAATGAGATAAAATCTAGTTACAATATAAATTTTGAGCTGAAAGAAGAGCAGATTGAGGTGGCTGTAGCAGCCTTACAGAAGAGGAATGTTGTGTGTCTGCTTCCAACAGGTTTTGGAAAGACAATGTGCATGGTGTTGCCAGTCATTTTACAAATGGATAAAAATCCTATAACTCTTGTTATTTCCCCGTTATCGTCTTTGATAGACGATCAGATGTCAACCCTGGAAAATTGGAACATCAAGTGTGCAAAAATTACATCTCGCTCAGACATGCAAACAGACGTTATAAGGGGCATTTCTAATGGAGAATATAATTTAATATTCTCTTCACCCGAATCTGTACTGAAACCATTCTGGAAGAAGGTCTTCCTTGGAAGTATTTGGCAGTCTCGTTTGTGTATGATATGTGTGGACGAAGCACACTGCATTTCTGAATGGGGGGAAGATTTTCGGACAGACTATCAATCATTGCATGAACTTAGAAGTTTTTTCAGTGTACCCGTAATGGCACTGACAGCAACCTCCACACAGAAAGTTAAGGATGACATCATGGAAACGTTGCAGTTGACAGATGCTGACACAGATATTATTTTCAAGTCACCGGATAGACCAAACATCTTCATTGAAATAAGGAAAAGAGACAGTAATGATTTTGAAATTTCACTAAAATGGCTTATTGATTATATCAGGGAAAACGGAGTAAATTCCAAGAAAATCGTGGTTTACTGTAGGTCAATTGATAGGGTGTCAGATTTATTCTTGTGTTTAAAAGACAACCTTCAATTACATGCTTATGCAAATCAGGAGAAAAAGGCAAGTAACCTGCTTGTGGAAATGTTCCATAAGAGTACATCGGAAGACTCTAAAGAACGCATCCTGAAAGAGTTTAAACGGGAAGATAGCAGAATCCGATGTTTAATTGCTACTGTCGCATTAGGTATGGGACTGGACATCAGGGACATAGACCTTGTTATTCATATAGGATGTCCGAAATCAGTGTTGTCCTATTGGCAAGAAGCTGGCAGATGCGCAAGGGATGGCAGAGATGGATTCAGTTTTGTTTTATATGATAACTTTACTTTGTCGCTCAAAACCACCGGCAAATGTATACGTGATATCATAAAAAACACCAGCACTTGTATCAGACGTCAAATTGTAAATTCATTGACCGTAGACAACTTCAAAGAAGACACATTAGATACTAAGAAATGCGAAGGATGCGATTTGCAGCAGTGCCGGTGTCCTGCCTGTAAATGTTGTGCAGAGTGTTCAAAAAACTGTACTTGTCAAGAAAGGAGCAAATTTAGTGTTGAAGAGTTTCTACAAACACCGAGAGATTAAAATTGCCGATTTTTTCTCAACTGTCTTCTCTAACAACTTGCTTATATTCTTTGTAACAACTCGATTTTTGCAATGCAAATGTTGCTTCGCCAGCTATTATTTATTTCTATTGATACATGCACGATAACGTTTGGTGAATGAGAATTGGCTCGCTCACCCCGGTGTATGAACTCGTATTCTGAAATAAATTTATCGCCCCGCTCTTACAACTAGAAATTTATTGCGGCTGATGCTTGACAATTGGACAAGAGTACATTCGGTGAATGAGAATTGGCTCGCTCACTGTTGTATGAACTAGTATTTTGAAGGACATGTATCACCAGCTCTCACAACATACTAGATTTCACCGACGATTGACTGACTAGCCTACAAGAATTATTGGGTACGAACTATTAATGATAAGTTATACCTACAATTTATGTTTAAACATATTTTTAACTAATCTGTTGATACATTATGACTGTATTTTGGACATTATTCCTTTCAACTGTAAACAATGTACTTATACTTTTTTTTTCTTGGGGCGGGCATTTCATCAAGTTTAAAAAAAAATAGAACCCATATTTTCTATTACTTATGTTTTGGCCAATTGTTCTCTATTCTGTAAACCCCAATTGTATTATCTCACCGCCTTTAATGTATATATCAATTGCATGACACTATTACAGTAATTGGTCGTGTTTTCGTACGTTGTACTATACTGATTATAGATAATATCGTCAAATTCGTTTCATTCACGAAATCCATAAAATTATGAATCGGCGCAAATATTTGAAATAAAATGGCGAGGAGAAAATTGTTTGCCAACTGAGGATAAAAGTGATGGATTAGTTACATTATTTCAAACTATTTATGCGGTAAGAAGTTACTTTCATTCATATTTAGGTTGTTCCTAATAATTTTATTTGTTTTGGCAGTGGATTATTAATTTAAATTTTTGCTACGAGAAAAAGTTACAAATTTTATAAGACTCTGGGGTTCAACATTGATAGTAAAAAAAAAATATCCGATAAAAAACGTTGAATGTAAATGATATGAACCTCCAGAGTCTTATATTATAGGACTACCTTAGAACAAGAATACAATGAGTCATCAGAATAAGAGTAAATACCTTTTAATCTACATTGAAGTTTGTTCTTAATGATAGAGATTGACCAAACACGAATAAATATATCAAGATGTTTATGTTATGTTTTATTATGAAAACCTCGTCGGAAGTCTCGTAGTAGAGTAAACTCGCCTCAAATGGGAGATATGGTAGGCTCGGCTAATTTATAATGATGAAACCAGACTTGACTGTTCTCAAAGTCAGATTGAGTGACACATCTTCTTGTAAACAGCTACTTTGTAAACAAGCACTTTAAAATCCGTTTCAAGGTATCAGTTAAGTGCAAAAATGGTTCAATATGATATCAGTTCACATGTGGTCATTCTTGTTCTTATATGATGTAATATTCGCCAATGGACATGAAACACAAACCCATACATCGACCATCTGACAATTACTTGATTATTTGCAGTTTTACTGTAAATAATTATTTGATATACGCGAAAATATATATATATAAAAAAATTATATAGAAAAAAAGATGTAAAAGATTTTAAGAGATTCTGATGTAAAAAAAAAAATCTTTTTTTTTTTGGAGGATTAGATGATTAAATGCGGTGTGTCTGCATTTTTCTTGCGTTTGAGCAATACATGTCCACCGATTGAACTCGTCAGGCCGTAAAAAAACATTAAAAAAAACGTGAGAACCAAAAAATAAGAGGCACAAATATAAAACAAGAAGAGAATGTCCTTTTGCGTTCTAATTTGTCTGCTTATCTAAAAGACTATGTACCATTATTTCAACATCTTGAAGCATTTGATAAAATAAAACACATTCTAAACCCCATCCCTGAACTTGTTTGTCATATGGAGTCTTTATTAAGCAGTTTTTAGAACTGAGGGGGTCAGACCCATGTCAGAAAAGCTCATGATTGTGTTTTTTACACACATCTATAAATGAACTCTTAAAATATGTTCTTGTATTACATTGTATTAAAATGTATGTTTGTATTGCTTGACCAGGTCCCTTAATTATGGGTAAATTTTTGCAATAAAGATTATAATTAATCCAGTATAATATATATATATAGAGAGAAGTGTTTAACGACCTTGACTGGCTTTTCAGCCCTCGCACGGTCGGATTCCAGTATATAAACTAGTTAACTATTATAATATTCCTTATCTATGTAAATGACTTAAGGAGGCTTGCGGGTATAAGATTTTCAGAAAAAAAAATAAACATTTATTTTTCATTACAAATTTTATTAATTACCTTCAGTAGTTGTTGATTTATCATATGGTACAAAAAAATTACCGTGTTGGCCCCAGGTGACTTAAAATGTAGATATCATTGAAAAAGCTCCAAATTATCTCCCTTTGCTGCAAAAATGCAATTTTTTTTGGCATTAAAATTGAAATATCTTTTTTAACTCTTCGGTGACCTATATTTTTTTTTGTTGTTTTCGAATAAGCTGTACATCAACTAAATAATTGTAAAATTTAAGCGATTTCTGTAATTTAGTTCTTTTTTTATTTCGATATTACCGCTATTTCTCCTATTAGTTCAACAGAAAAAAAGGACATTAACAAAAATGTATGCTTTTTTAGAAGGCAGATTGTGGGCGTAAATGAACGGTGACCCCATTTATTTGATTTCATTTTTCTATTATGTATAAGATAAAGTTCATTTAGAGAAACATATAGCGAAATCCTATATTAAATTTAAAAAAATGATTTAGACCCGTGAGCCATGTACTTCGGTGAGGTTTTGGAATAAGTGTCAACAGTTCGGACTCCTTGGTGTTTTTCCATACGATTCCAGGTAAAATATTTTGCCCCATAACACCTAATTATCTTTTAACATAAGACTTAATAGCTCATAAAAGGTCATTTTACAAAACTTAAGCAGATTTTTGAATTTCTTTCTTTTGATTTGAGACTCAATTAATACCAATGCAAATATAAGGTAAAAGTCCGAGTCAGCCTTTTCCCGACATATTTTATAAATCAAATATCTCGGTCACCTATAAGTACATCCTTAATTGGAAGTTTGTCGATGACACATCCATTTTCTCTTTACAGTAATAGAAGATGTCTTCAACAGGGATTGTGAACAAAATCTCACCATGGTCCAAAATTTAATTCTAATGAGTCGAAGGCTGTAATATTGTCTTGTTATTCTTCCCCTGATGTTACTGACATTTTGAAATCATGCGGTAAAATTTGTCTTCTAGCTATCGTGAACAATTATAAGTTGGGGCTGATACTTGTATCAATCATGGTGAATTACAACATATATAGCAGATTTTGTATATAAGACGTCTTTTAATTGCCTACAAGTTGTTTTTTAATATCAGCTCATAAACAAAATTTTGTAACCGTGCTGTCGTCAACCTTTTTTTTCATGATTTACTCCTTAAAACTGGAATTTAGAATTAAATTATAAAGAATGACTGTAACTTGTTTCTGTCTGTTAAAATTGGTTACCTTAAAAATGTGGTGCACACTTTCAAATAACCCACTTCTCATTTTATTCAGTGTGCACCACATTTTTTATGCTATTTCTTCAGAGTTAAAAACGATATTACAGTAAATTAAATGTTATTCCTTAAAATACGTTCAAACTAAAGATGAAAACTAAATTAGAACAGCCACTCTCTTACTTTAGTTGTCGTGAAAGAAAACTAAATATCATGCATTCACGTTTTAATAATATGTGCAGTTCTTTAAAAAAAACATATATATATGTGCTGTGTTATGATGAAGGCTTATCCCGCATGTAGCTGTGGCCACCCTATTGAATGCCCTTTTCACCATGAAACAATAAACATTGCGTTCATATGTAGAAATATTAGCTTTATCAAATACAAATTGAAAATGGAAATGAGGAATGTGTCAAAGAGACAACAACCCTACCATAGTACAGTCAACATCAGAAGGTCACCAATAGGTCTTCAATGCAGCGAGAAATTCTCGCACCCGTCGGCGTCCTTCAGCTGGCCCCTAAACAAATATTTATACTAGTTCAGTGATAATGAACGCCATACTGACGCTAAGTGACCGCATCACTGCATCACTGTAACAAGTGTGTTACTTTATTCAGTTCACCACTCGAGACAGTAAAGTTTAAAACTGTTGAGAGTTGAGACATATCGTGATACATGTACACGATTCCGTGACTGAATTAAGTTATCTAAAGCCCCAGTCCTACTAGACCACGATCGCACCACGCTCACCACGATCTAAAATAAATTCAGATCGTGGTGAGGTCGCGGTATGAGCGGAATGGAAATGTAAATTTTCGTTGTTTTCACGATGATACTACCTACTCATTACGCCTCTACAACGATCCCGCTACGATTATACCACGTTCTCATCACGCTTTTTCTACGATTATCATGATCTTACTACGCCCATTATGTTCTCACTACGACTATACCACGAGTAATCCGATTGCAACACGATCTTACCACGCTTCCACTGCGATTATAGCACGTTCTTACCACGATTATACTACGTTCATACCACGATCTTACTATGTTCTCAGCAATTACGTCAACATCGTGTTTCATATCAATACAGTTCCATTCCTTCTATTTCTGATCAATACATAGACGTCTCGGAAACAGCACAGTCATGCCACCAAAATATACTAGTACACGTGGGCGTGGTGGTAGGGGTAGATGTAGAGGCAGATGGAGCTCTGATAGTAATGAATCATGATCCAGCAGAGATGTCGGACCGACCAATCCAACCTAAATTACAACCTATTGCTGGTCTATTAAGTTAAAATGACGATATTGTAGTGAACGATAGCAGAGATGACACAGATGAGTAAAGCTTGGTTGAGCCGTTGGAGAAAATGGACAAGAAGTCCTTATTACATACACACAAACAAAACCTGGAGAGATTTAATATATTCTATGTAAAAATGACAATCAGAATGTTGGTCGTAGTATAAACGTAGTCAGGTCGTAAGAAGAGCGTGATGAGGACGACATGAGCGTGCTAGAATCGTACTATGGTCTTGAACAGCGTGGTGTTAACGTTGTATAGCGTAGTTGGGTCGCGGTGAAAACGTGGTGGCCTTAGTGAGGTCGTAATAACGTCGCTGTGAGATTGTCTTTCCGATAGAATCAAGCTATTGGTACGCTCTCGCTACGATGGTACAACGACCTTTGCGATCTTACCACGACCTTAGTGTGCTCTTACTACGCTTCTACTACGACCTGATTTCGCCACGACCGCACCACGATTGTTTCGAACATGTTCAAAGTTGGCCACGCTCATCACGATCTTGAAGAGCTCGCCACCACCGTGATACGACCTTACTACGATCTACGTGATCGCACTACGATCGTCAATATTTGCTTTTTTTCACAGATTGTAGTGCGATCGTGGCCTAGCGGGACTGCGGTTTAATGTGTAAGCCATATTCTAGCGCCCCCCCCTTTTCGTGAGAAAAAATTGGTTGATTATATAGGGAATTATTGAAGCATAACTGGAGCCCCCCCCCCCCTTTTAGGTCAGTCAGCGGGCCCTCCCTTAGGAAATTAAAGTTCTGGATCCGCCGAGATTCACTTGTTGTCGAGTATCGAGTTGCGAGTTAAGAAAATCGAGTTGCAAGTTAAGAAAGTCGAGTTGCGAGTTACGAAAGTCGATTTGCGAGTTGCAAAAGTCGAGTTGCAAGTTACGAATGTCGAGTTGCGAGTTACAAAAGTCGAGTTGCGAGTTACGGAAGTCGAGTTGCGAGTTACAAAAGTCGAGTTGCGAGTTACGAAAGTCGAGTTTCGAGTTAAGAAAGTCGAGTTGCGAGTTACGAAAGTCGAGTTGCGAGTTACAAAAGTCGAGTTGCGAGTTAAGAAAGTCGAGTTGCGAGTTACGAAAGTCGAGTTGCGAGTTACAAAAGTCGAGTTGCGAGTTAAGAAAGTCGAGTTGCGAGTTTTAAAAGTCGAATTGCGTAAAAATGTGGAAACTAAAATATTTAAATTTTTTGGTGTAACTGTATAACATTTTGGAATGATGATTGCTTATAGAATTGTACATAGTGTTGTTGATTATTTTTGTGGTTTGGACTTTATCTGAGTCTCTTGTAAAAATAAAATGGACTAGATAATAACTACGTAAAACTATAGTATTTTCTGAAGAAGCAGATAGTCTTTTGAAATACAGCAGATGGCTTGCAGTTTAATTAATTTTAAATTTCATACATAACACCGTCGTATTAAACATGGATATAGCAACTAAACTATAGTACATATATGTAAAACACCCCTTCTGCAGATTTCGTTTAAAGTGGGCTTTTTGGGGCAGCTGCAGAGCCGGGCAATACCAATTCGTTAGGGACCGCAAAATTTATTGTTTGTCAGTGACACTCAAAATTGAGGATGTTAAAATTATATATGTCTTATACATTGGCTAGAGATGAAGGGGAAATGATGGGCGTGAATAAAACCAGTTTAAACCCGCCGCATTTTTGTGTCTGACCTATGTCAGGAACCTTTAGCCTTTGTTGCTCTTGTATATGTTTTAATTTTGGTTCATCTTTATATTTAGCAGCATAGAATGGCGTCTATATTCTTGATCTATCTAATATTGTGTTTCGGGGCCTGCTCAGGGCTCCCTCTAGGTGTGTGATTTTTCGCTGTGTTGTAGACCCAATGACCTTTGGTTGAATTGTATATTTTGATTTGGTTGCTGTATCTTTGACTCATTCCCCGTTTTTATTCTTTATTTTATAAATGTAGCTGTCAAAGATACTATTGTAAAAACTACATTTGCGCCATTTTACAGGTAAGATTTAATTGGAAAGTATGAAATGATTATTGCTACATCGTGATTTCATAAGTATTTTTTTTTTTAAGTATTGGGTAACTTATTAAACTGAGTAACGTAGGTTTAAACTTGAGTTATATAGTGTTCACATGTTTTATATTGTCAATTATAAGTTATTTTTAACTTAATTAAAACCGGCAAAATAGCAGACTCTATATAAATCGCTATTCTGCTGGAGCTGGTAAAATAGCCCCGAAGGGAGTCGACAAAACAGCCACTGCCATATTTTATACGTTGAAACGAAATATTATTCTAAATAAGTCACATACATTTAATTCAAGACAGGACCTGAACTATAAAATCATTACAATTATCATTGTTAAGTAACATATATTCATTTACATTTCGTTTAACATCTAGACTTATAATAATATACAAATGTAGTCCCCTAAATATTTATGTACAGACACATTCTCAAATATACATAACAAAACAAAATTTGCCTCATTTGAGAGATATGAAAAATTAGCAAAAGTACTGAAAAATATCTCCTTGAAAAACATCTCCCTACAGATCATCTTTGTACATGCTGGACAACTTGTAATGAAATGTTGTTCATCTTCAACTTCATTTCTTACAAATCCTTTAAAATGGTCTCTTGCTATATACAAAGTTTTATATCTTTTCTTCCTATGTTTGCGTTGTAACGCAAACATCTTGATTTCAATTATTCATTAAGTTTTGTATATATGTCCGTCTGTCATTCATTTCATTTCGGATGTGATTTACTAGTAGATAAAAAAGAAACATAGTCATACAAGGCCAAATCATTATAATAAATATGCATAGGAATAATGGAATAATTGAAGTGCAATTATACATAAATTAAGACTGATTTGTGCATCAGAAAAGTATATAATTTAACAAGAAAATAGATATAGTTTAGTATATAGTCATATTAAAATTGAAAGATAAAAAATAATGTCATACAATTGTGAAACCTCCAAGTCAAATAGACAAAATGATCTTTCTGCTTTAAAATGAATTATTAATAAGGAAACATTTTTTTTTAAATCTCAGAATATGATCAAGATTCTTTGATAGAAAGTCATTGAATTTTCATTTCAATATAATGAAGTATTTTTAAGATGCTTGGGTAGCAATTTGAATAGAGAGAACATGATTTTATTAATAAAACATCTTCATTCTATACATTTATTGCCAAAGGGTAGCTTGTTTGAATCTAACCTACTTTACACAGTTCTCAAACGAGAGCTTACTTTGGAAGTATATTTATATTCGGTTATAGCTATATTAGCAGGGTTGATTTTTTTCTTGGGTATAACCTCAATTTACTCAATTTTCTTTGTAATATATATACTAGTAGTAACATGGATATCGTTTTTGGGGACCTTTATAGTTTGTTGTTCAGTGTGAGCCAATGCTCCGTGTTGAAGACCGTAATTCGGCCTATGATGGTTTACTTTTACGAATAGTGACTCAGATGGAGAGTTTTCTTATTGGCACTCATACCACATCTTCTTATATTAATCTGCTCATTATTAGTCATTGATATGACCTTATTATTCAAGCATTTTACTTTGCAATTACTACAAAAGTGATACATTTTAATATATACAGCCTCATCCATTAATAACTACTGTTTCCTTTGAATCTTAAATAAGAAATAAGATAAAACAAATGTTTGCGTTATAACGCAAAGGTTTGCGTTATTTCGCAAAGGTTTGCGTTAAACGCAAACATAGGAAGAAAAATAAAAAAAAAATGTGTGGCGCTAATACGCTTCCGTACATTTCTTTAGAAAAACAAGTTTTTAATTTGAAATAAAAATCTAATTTACTACTCTTTGTATCTATTTTTTTTGTGTTCCAAAATTTTACCAAACTATAACAAAGTTTTTGCTTAACTGACTTGATAACAAAGTCAAGCTTTACTTCCAAATTATGAATATTTCAGCTTTTTGAAAAAAATAATGTATGTGTATGGATGAATTAAAGCATTCAATATTATTAGTGAACATGTTTTTGTTACACATAAAGGTATCATATAGTAAACCATCTTTCATATTGTTTTTTTTTTTTATTCTAAACCGATATTTCATAATTGATAATACAACTGAAAAATATAAAGGGAATATATCAAGCTCTCCTAGCACAGCTATAAAGTTAGAAGACTATTTGTTTAACCTAAAATATATTTCATATATTTTAAATTGGATTCATCTAAAAAATCGTTCATATGTAAAGGTGCTGTAATAAATATTTACTTTCTTTCTGGCATGCTGCAGAGATAGTTTTGAACATTCCTGTAATTTCACTGCCATTCATTAAAATAGGTTTTATTGTATGGTCATATATATATATATATATATATATGTTATAGAGTAAAATTACTTGAATTGTAAGATGATGAAGTTCGCAATTTGAATATTGCGCATGCTTATAGTGATTTTTTGTATAACTCTCCCTTTCCAAGCTTAAAAAGTCAATATACATTTTAAACCTAGATGCTTATAATTGTAAACACATTCTATTATATCTTTTTCGCAATACAAATATTCTTTTAAAAGTTTTCCAGGTTGGTTAAACATATTAACTTTGGTTTTAGATAGATTGACCTCTAAACACCATTTTACAGTACAGGATAAACTATCAAGTCGTTTTTGAAAGACTTGCCTTGGAACTAGACAAAAAATAAAAAAGATCCTCTGCATACATGAGGCAGTCAATTCTGTGGTCATTTACATGTATATCAACAGCATCTGGGGTTTCCTTAAATGCATTCGGTAAAATTCATTTATAAAAATCTTGAAAAGGTTGGGATTCAAAATATCCCCTTAGTTTACTCCAATTTGGGAATAAAAATTAGAAGTAAGCACATTGTCTATTTTAGCAAATAATTCACTTTTATTGTACATATCTCTCACGATTGTATGGAAATTACTACCTATGTTTGGTGGCAAAACACACGTTTTTAAAACGATGGATGGAATAATGAAAACGGAAAAGATCGATCTTCAATCGGTCTTAAAAAGTCTTCTTCCAGATATCGATGTAGTTTTAAAAAGATCAATCTTATTTGAATTGATCTTTTTTCAAGTGTAAATGCTTAGATCGATCGCTTTGTTCAGGTGATTGTTATATTCAGATATGAAAATAAATCTGCGCATGTTCAGCGTGTTTAAAAATGATGGATGGAATACCAAAAGTAAACATAGATTCCGCTATTTTTTATTATCAATAAGTTCTATTTGTTTGCTGCAAATCCTCATCTTCAAACGCATTGGCCGTTCGTTATTTAGCGATAGTCTACACACATATCTTTGTTTAATGACTTGTGATGTATGATCCAAAATAATGATTAATAAGTCCATACGAAATTCCAATGAGAAAACTATTTTCTCAATGATTTTGCAATGTGTTATAGTTCGCGCGAGATGCAGAATTTCCTTTACTATTCTATTTTTAGGATTATTTGTTTACGAAAGGTAATTTATGGTCAGAACGGTTCTTTTTATGTTGTAGTGTAAACGCATTGGATTAAATAAGATCGATCTCGTCCATTAAGGATACATTATTTTTTTTTAAATGCTTTCAGAACTTAACTTATATTAGACTCTTATAAATAAGTATCACATATAACTGTTTAAAATCCCACAATCACGGGAAAAAAGTTCTGGTACATGCATGTTTTGTTTATCAAATGTGAATAAAACCTGAAAATTCGGTGTAAACAATATTTTTGTAACTCGCAACTCGACTTTCTTAACTCGCAACTCGACTTTTGTAACTCGCAACTCGACTTTCGTAACTCGCAACTCGACTTTCCTAACTCGCAACTCGACTTTTGTAACTCGCAACTCGACTTTTGTAACTCGCAACTCGTCTTTTGTAACTCGCAACTCGACTTTCGTAACTCGCAACTCGACTTTTGTAACTCGCAACTCGACTTTCGTAACTCGCAACTCGACTTTCCTAACTCGCAACTCGACTTTTGTAACTCGCAACTCGACTTTTGCAACTCGCAACTCGACTTTCGTAACTCGCAACTCGACTTTTGTAACTCGCAACTCGACTTTCCTAACTCGCAACTCGACTTTTGTAACTCGCAACTCGACTTTTGTAACTCGCAACTCGACTGTTTTTAACTCGCAACTCGACTTTCTTAACTCGCAACTCGACTTTTGTAACTCGCAACTCGACTTTCTTAACTCGAAACTCGATTTTTATAACTCGCAACTCGACTTTCTTAACTCGGAACTAGCAACTCGACGATAAGAAACCCTCGGATCCGCCACTGATATAATTATGCATGATAGTCTGGATTGGCGTCTTTAAAATATAGAATAATGAGCGAAAAACATATATTAAAGAACCGAAACAAATTGACTAAAAATTACAAAATATGGAATACTAGTAATGGGTTTTATAAGTTTAAATATCAAGGATAAGTACAATGTTATAATAGGATGTGAAAATATAAAGAATATGTAATAATCGGCAAAATATAAATAGATTAAGGATCCCCATCCATACTATCATGAATACTGTCATGAATTAAGGATCCCCATCCATACTGTCATGAATACTGTCACGAATTAAGGATCCCCATCCATACTATCATGAATACTGTCATGAATTAAGGATCCCCATCCATACTGTCATCAATACTGTCATGATTTAAGGATCCCCATCCATACTGTCATGAATACTGTCATGAATTAAGGATCCCCATCCATACTGTCATGAATACTGTCATGAATTAAGGATCCCCATCCATACTATCATGAATACTGTCATGAATTAAGGATCCCCATCCATACTATAATGAATACTGTCATGAATTAAGGATCCCCATCCAAACTGTCATGAATTAAGGATCCCCATCCATACTATCATGAATACTGTTATGTCACTTCTTCGATGACAACTGACTAGACTAAGTATTATTTAGTTCTATACTTCCCAACAGCTCTGACCCTAATATTTCATGTATAAAGACTATAAGTTTGTTTTTAATTGCAGAATCAGTTATAACAGGAAGCTGGATAGTAGAAACAATGCATTGATAATTCATATTTTAGATTAGATCACAGTAGCAAATGAAAAACTCTTGACAACAAATCGATTCGGATATACATGTAGTTTAATTTTATAATCGTTGATCGTTAAATGCATTTCTTGACAATAAAATGATAAATAATGTTTTTTTTAAGGTGGGAAACAGTTACTACTAGAAAATTGACTGACAGAAGTTTATATTTCCTGACGATGAATTCCACCACCGATGGCAACGATGGACACAAAAATATTAGTATTCCAATCATCATCATTTTACTAATATCGTCCGTCTCACTGGTCTTAAATCTCTTAGCAATTCACGTTCTCGTGAAAAGCGTGAAGTTGCGTACACATAAGTTTACGTGTCTTTCACTGTATCTCAGCGTCAGTAATATGACGACAAGTTTAATGTGCATAATTACAGGAGTTCATAATATGATTTTGACTTTACATAATGTAGATATCCCGTATGTTTGTTTCGTTTCGACGTTAGTGATTTCAATTTGTACTTCCTGTTCTTTAGTTCAGGTGTTTTTCATATGCCTAGAGCGATACCTGGCAATGCAGTCTGCCTCCAAACGTAAAAAGGGGGCTCGTAATCTTACTTGTATGTATGTAATCCCCATTATAGGTATCATTCTCTACAACAGCATCATTTTTACTTCAACTGGACGAACTAATTCTACTTCCTGCAACCTTGTAAAGATTTTTGCGGAAAATTTCTATATTTATCAGCTGTCAACAATCTCCTGTCGACTTTCTACTTATTTGTTGATTGTTATTGTTTACTTGGTTGTTTTGATACGACTCCGAAGAGGAATACATATGCTAGAACACCAAAGAGGTATATCAGAACAAACAGCGGTCAGTGCAAATAATAAGAGTCTCTCTATTAGACACCACTGTCATTCATGTAAAAGGTGTCACCAACCGGATGTAAAACGACTATTTTCAAGCGTTCGACTGAATCGGAGTAAGCGATCAATGGTTACTCTCGGTCTTATTTTACTGGTAGAAACAGTAAGTGTGCTACCGTCACTGATAACAAATATAGTGTTTGTTAGTACCAAGGACATGACGTTACAACGAGTAACAAGATATACTAACATTCTAGTATTGGTCAATGCCTTAGCACATCCAATTATTTACGCACTTTGCATAAAAGAGTACCGAACTGAACTGAAATGTTAAAAGTTATCGCTGTTGGAATAAACTCGAATAATTCAGGCCCGCCCCGTTAAGGATCTCTCCTTCAAATAAAGTAACCATAGATCCGCGGAATGTAACGACTGAATCATTCGGATTATGTTGGAATAGAAAACAACAATGAATAATCCCTGCAGCTGGTTCCCTGTAGTTAATCTGTCGACAAATACCAGTGTGTTGTAAATTAGAAAACCTGATAAATTAGGCCGTGTTCACACCAAACGCCGTGTACAGTAAACATGTTTACATTTGGTTTAGTGTAATGGACACTAGTTTCACCTGTACATAAGTTTTGTTCACACTTGTAAACTATATGTCATTTAAATGTTCATTAAATGTTCCTTATCAGTCTATGGAAGGTGCTATACGATAAAAACTTTTCTTATATCAATGAGCGATATTGTCTTATATCAACGAGTTGCATTGTGGGAAATCTCAGACGAATGTTTACATTTTTATGAAGGAACGAAGATTTCTCGGTATAAAGTAATGATTCTTTTCTTAAAACAGGATGACATTTAACATGACATACGTCTGCTGTATAATTTCCATGAATTATTTTATGTAATAACAAGCAAGGTGTATTTAAACGAGAAAATTAAATTGTTGAATAAATGAAACATAATTGCACGATTTATCATTTGTAGGTGAACACATTCAATAAAAATCATGTAGCAAATTCAGTGGAATGCAATTGAAATGAATTCAATTGTTTACTAAGCCAAAATCACCTATAAGTCAAAGTTACTGCTATATTGTCTAATATCAATGCGATGTTTGTCTTATATCATAGCGATACTTTTTTAATATCAAAAATTTATGAATGCGATACTTTTCTTATATAATTGCTATAGTTTTCTAATATAAAACGAATACGAGGAAACGTCACAAGGAATGTCAAGAAAACCACAAACATAATTCACAATCTTAGTTCATGACCGGCTTAATGTTTTAGGATCAATATCACTAAAATTTCGTTTCTGCAACAAAATTAACGCTTACATGGACTTATCTTTTCGAAAATGTTGCTTGACCCTACTGTTAGTTGAAAGTGTTAACAACCTGTTCAGTCTATTGTTTTGTAATCACATGCTTTAACCCACAATTTCTATTTGAAGTGATGATGCAATGGCGGAATTTGAATGCGGTTGTAAATAGTCTACCGACCTATTAGATTCTAATATAGGTCCAGTGGCGAATCCGGAGGGGGTCCGGGGGTTTGAAACCCCTTTTTTGGCCGATCAATGCATTTGAATGGGGACATATGGTTGAACTCTCTTTATCCTTGGTTTGAAACCCCCCTTTTAGAAACGGCTGAATCCGCCCTTGAGGTCACACTCCTATAGCCTATCCACATGGGTAATATCGAAATAAAAAAAATATCAGTACTTAAAAGAATAAAAAAACATTCATTCAAACAATCTTATCCAATATAGCTCCAAATAACAATGAATATCCAAATGGTAAAATAAATATTCCAAACAAATTAAAATGTACAAATGCTGATGTCCCGAACTTTGAAGATACCAACTGAGTAGCCTCAGACTATAGATTGAACAACTTCAGATCGAACGAAAATCAAAAATCTTGTAAAACAGAAAATGTATGTATTATCAACATGGACGCTTATTTACGGATTTAGCTATACTTTTTGGACCTTTTGGATTATAGCTCTCCATCTTTTATATAAGCTTTGGATTTCAAATATTTTGGCAACGAGCGTCACTGAAGACACTGCATTGTCGAAATGCGCATCTGGTGCATGAAAATTAGGACCGTTAATGTTATTACTATCACTGGGTCAATGTTTCTGCTGGTGGACTGTTAGTTCCCGGGGTATCACCAGCCCAGTAGCCAGTACTTCGGTACTGGCATGTAAATACGGATTTTTTTGTGTTATTTAAACTTTCTGTAACGAATTTTTAGAAATTATGATAAATTATGGAATGTATCTCTCTCATGCAAAGCTCTGATTCCTTTCACGGATTTGACTATACTTTTTGGACTTTTTGGATTATAGATTCTCATCTTTTATATAAGCTTTGAATTTCAAATATTTTGGCTACGAGCATCGCTGAGAGACATGTATTGTCAAAATGCGCATCTGGTGCAGGAAAATTGGTACCGTTTATGTTTTTACATCGCGACCACCGCGAGAACATTCCGCTGTACTGTTGCCAGAGATTTGACCTTAGTTTTTTGACTAGTAACCGATCGTATAAATACGCTAACATTTATTAGTGCAAAATAACAATCCATATCGCTTGTTATAAATTCATTTATACAATGAATACTAAAAACAAATGTTTAGAAAACAAATAAATAAGATGTAAATGTCTGTTGACGTTAGAAATAAACTCATCATAGATATATCGACTAAATTTTGTATATACGCCAAACGCGCGTTTCGTCTACAAAAGACTTATCAGTGACGCTCGAATCCAAAGATGTGTACATCTTTTCTATATGTAAGAAATAATTTAGGGAAGCCATAGATTGTTGGAAATTTACACATGGATTGGGCCGTGATATTCGAATTTTATTATGTTGATTTCTCCGAGCTCTTGTGCATTACTTCTTTTTATTATGCATCTGAATAAGAATAACAGGTTTTTTTTTAATTGCATTTTTTAAAACAACTAGATATCATTGAGATGGGAGCCATCTCTGTGGGCCCCGCTGTCAATAACGTGGGGTAAATAAGTTGTATGGATAATCTGATATGAAGCATTATATGAAGTTATTACATAGTCTCATGTGTGGTTTGATCTAAGATTTTAAGTTAAAACTGATAAATATTCTCATCTTACTTTCATAGTATAATAGTGATATGACTGCATGATGTGAACTCATTGTTTACTACTCTAAGGTGACTTCTGGATATATGGATTGATGTTTGAACAATATGTTTAAAGGTGCTGCCCAATTGATATTTGTCACATATTTTTAGAATTATGCCTTCAATATATTATGACCCACCAAGTATAAAGTATGAAATATTAATGGTTCTCGAGAGGTAGAGCGGACACAGTTTGTTAAGAACAACGAACGGATGGACAGACCGACAGACTGATCTTAGACCTAGGATGCATACATTATGACACATTCTCTTGTGTTGGTTAATATATATGTTAAGTTGAAAATGTTTGTCAGGTATAAAGTATGAAATAATAACAGCTGTCCTCTCAAAATATAATGTGGATCAAATTTGTTAGCGATGGACAGACCAACAGACAGACAGACCTTTGACCTAGGAAGTGGTACATACATCATGACACACCCTCTGGTGTTGGTTAAAATGGATGTCAAGTATAATATTTGAAATCATAACGGTTCTCAAAATATAGAGCGGACACAATCTTCACCACAGGACACAGGGTTGTCAACTGAAACCAAAGTTTTTTTGACGTTGACCTTTGACCGAGGAAGTTGTACATACATCATGACACGCCCTCTGGTGGTGGTTAAAATGTATGACAAGTATATACTTTGAAATCATAACGATTATCTAGATATGGAGCGGACACGATCTTCACCACAGAACACAGGATTGTCAACTCGAAACCAAAGTTTTTGACCTTGACCTTTGACCTAGGAAGTTGTACATACATCATGACACACCCTCTGGTGGTTGTTAAAATGGATGTCAAGTATAAACTTTGAAATCATAATGGTTATCTAGATATGGAGCGGACACGATCTTCACCACAGGACACGGGGTTGTCAACTGAAACCAAAGTTTTTGACCTTGACCTTTGACCTAGGAAGTTGTACATACAACATGACACACCCTCTGGTGTTGGTTAATAATCATGTTAAGTATTAAGTATGAAATCATAACGGTTCTCTAGATATGGAGCGGACACGAAAGTGTTACGGACGGACAGACGGACGGACAGACGGACGGACGGACAGACTGATCACTATAGGGCGACCCGCCGTCGGCGGGGCCCTAATTAAATCGGCAAATAGGTTCCAACGCATGTAGATTTACGCGGGAAGTATATTGTACATAACAGACATTATTATGTATAGCTCTGAGTCTGCGCTAAGTATAGATCTGTCGAGAATTTTGTCACAGTGTTGTTTACAAAGCAAAAGAAGCACGTCATACTAGAATTATAAATTAGATCTTTCAGTGCTGTTTATTTGGTACTTTTATTGACGTAATCGTTCTTGTACCATCATAATCTGCCGTTATCGTTAAAGCTTTAGAACACCACGCTATATAGGAACAAAAAAAAATACTAGTGTTAAACCATTCAAACAGGAAAACTGACATAATGGGTAAAATTGTAAAAATATTGGGTACAGCAGTCAAATATTAATACTAATAAATACTAATATTGATATAACAAAAACATCGCTATGATATTTTAAAAGTATCGCATTGATATTTTAAAAGTATCGCATGGCGTATTTATGTATATAAGAAAAACACAGCACTTCAAATTTTACACGGACATAAACTTTAGCTTCTAGCTAACTTCTGAATGTATATTTAGATTCAATTGTTGTTTATATTTGAACAATAAGTTTAAAAGTTAGTATTTTCTTAATTTTTCGTTGCCAAAAACAACAGTTTCCGCATGAAATGTCTGCATGTTTACAATTGATATTAGACAATATCGCTTATTGATATAAGAAAAGTTTTTATCGTATCGCACCTTCCATAGACTGCTTATGTTGATTACGTAGGACAGAATTCAAATTTTCGAACAACTTTTCTAGCAGTTAGGGAACGACCATTTGACTTTAAAAAAGGGGGTCATACAGATGATTAGAATGGACAAATATTCTGATTCCAAAGTTTGCTCATACATTATATGGTCAAATATTGAATTGGTACCATAGAAAAAATACATAAATATAAACTTTCGCGCGAGAAAAAATTCTGACTTAGAACCCCTCCCCCTTTTTTTTTAAAGTTAAGTTGTTGTTCCTTTCAGAAAGTCATTTTGGATTATTTGCAGTAGTTTAAAGATGTCTCGATTACGCATTTAAAACGTAGGCTGCATCAGCGTGCTTACAGACGAAAAAAAGAATTGCGATGTTAAGGATCTAAATACATTTCTATCTTTTCTGTTTGTTTCAAATGGTATTTCTTCTCCAAAGAGTATTTAGCAAAAGGAGGGGTTAATATGTTGTTTTTTTTTCTAACTGTTTTTTAACGGACCTGAGATCCTGCACAAACAAACAATTATCCTCACCCTTTTTCAGTAATGCATTTATGAGTGAATCGTTGTTTGAGTAAAGATCAGTGGCAAATATTTCTGTCAGTGTGTACGTCCAGTCGATTCGGGAAGACCTTTTCAAATGAATTATGTGTTCGGCAATGATGATGAATGAGTCTTGTCTGTCTTGATAAGGGGTTAATAAGGCTACGTAAAGTGATTTTATAACAAATAAATATATCAAGTTTAGACAAATATTTCTGCAAAGAACTTTATTAATAAGTGTTATAAGTATCAATTTTATATAAAAATCGCTTCTTTTTTAAATATACATGGGAAAATTTAAGTTCTGAATGCCTAGTGTTGTGTACACTTAACCTACATAAGGCCTACATCGACTATCGACTGCATGTAGACAAAACATGATTTACACTACATGTAAACATTGAGTTTTATCAATGAGAACGTAATTATGTTTAGTTTATGTGTGAGTTACACAAACACAACACCGAGTTTAGGTCAATGTGAACACGGCCTTACTCTTACGTACACATACATATAAAATATTAGCTCATCATGTTCAATCAAACATTGTATGGGGAGCCGTTAGATGTACCGGCATATTGAAATATTGAGCTCGGAGAAAATTCAAAACGGAAAGTCCCAAATCAAATGGCAAAATCAAAAGCTCAAACACATCAAACGAATGGATAACAACTTTCATATTCCTGCCTTGGTACAGGCAAATAATTATGTAGAAAATGACAAATAAAACCGGGTTATATAGCTAGCTAATTAAAACCTATCACTTGTATGACAATCGCATAATATTCCATTGTATTCCACGATGTGTGAACAAAGCAAACATACATAATAGGTAAAAAGGTCAAACATAGGGGTACAGCAGTCAGTCCATATTATGATGTAATACCAAAATATCAAACGGGAAGTGTTTTGCATCAAAAACTACCTTTGTATTCTGTTCCATATTCAACACTCTCCCTCAGACTATACTACAATGTATGTCAATCCCCCATCAGTCTTAAACTTTTTCATTTCGATTTTCCAAGAAACTATTGGTCCAGCTCTAACTATTTAGATGTAGTTTAATTCATAAATTGTATGTTCATACAAGTAAAAGGTTAAACTAAGATGTAAAAGGTTAAAACCAGGTTAATCCACCACTTTCTACATAAGGAAGTTTCCGTGTACAGTGGAGATCACTTCTAACCTCTCATTAGAACTGTCAGAATAATCTGTCATAGAACTCTTCTAACCTGTCCTAGAACAGTTCTACCTACCCTAGAACTGTTCTAAGTAGAACTGTCAGGATCAGTTCTAGGGTTGAACTGTCTTAAACTGTTCTAGGTAGAACTGTCCAAATCAGTTCTAACCGT
Source organism: Mytilus edulis (assembly GCA_019925275.1). NCBI lineage: Eukaryota > Metazoa > Mollusca > Bivalvia > Mytilida > Mytilidae > Mytilus > Mytilus edulis. Next base: position 127,290,915 of record CM034360.1, on the reverse strand, counting down.
AGAACTGTCAGCAGAACTGACTAAATCAGTCACATTGTAGGACAAATCCGTGTGTTTTAGTGATGACTATGGCCGTGTTCACACCAAAAACATGTTTACAATTAGTTTAGTGTAGTGTACACTGGTTTCACATTACATTTGTTCACATCTATACACCTTGTTTAGCTACCTGTACATAAGATTTGTTCCCACTTGTAAACTATATGTCATTTAAATGTTCATTACGTAGAACTGAATTCAAAATTTTTGGAAAATTTTTCTAGCGGTAAGGGAACAACCATTTGACTTCAAAAGGGGAGTGGAGGATGGGAATGGAAATATTCCGATCCCCAAATTGATAAAAAAAAAAATGGTCATACAGATGATAAAAAAAATATTCTGAATCAAGAGTTTCCCCATACATTATATGCGCATCTGGTGCAAGAAAATTGGTACCGTTAATTTTATTATAGTGTTAAATATTGAAGAAAAAGTATTTGATCACCAGCATCGGAAAAAAAGGAATAAAAACGTACGCGCGAAAAAAAATCTGACTCAGATAAAAAAAAATAACCCTCCCCCTTTTTTTTAAGTTAAGTGGTTGTTACTTTATGAAAGCCATTTTATATAATTTGCAGTAGTTTGAATATACTAGAGATGTCTGGATAACGCAATTATGCTGCGTTGAGTCTTGATTAGGGGTTAATAAAGTACGTTAATTTTTTCTAACAAAAAAAGTCTGTAAAATTTGGACAACTAATAATTATCAAAAATATCAATTTTACTCAAAAATAGTTTCAACTAATAATTATCAAAAATATCAATTTTACTCAAAAATAGTTTCCTCCTTAAATATATACACGATAAAACTAATGTCCTTAATGCCTAGTTTTGTGTACACTTAACCTACACAAGGCCTACATTGACTATCGACTGTGTGTAGGTAAAACATGATTTACACTACATGTAAACATTGAGTTTTATCAATGGGAACGCAATTGTGTTTAGTTTACGTGTGAGTTACATTAACACAACACCGGATTTAGGTCAATGTGAACACGGCCTATGACTTATTAAATGTGGTGCGGTCATCGACTCAATTCTGACAATCATTCAAAATGGAGGACTTTTAAAACAACTCACGGAGCAAAAGGTACATTGTTTACATTTGACATTATATATTGTAAGCACTATACACGCAAGTACACAATTTACTCAACTTGCAGTAAACTGTTTTACAACATAAATTGATGTCCTCTCCTAGTTCCACAAATTCCGGTAAAAGGCGTATGCGAACAAGTAATCCCACCCCACCAAAACGTGAAGATAAAAGATCACGTACAGACGTAATGGATCAACAATACATAGACGTTAGTTCTCATACTGCTGAAGCGGTACATACACTTTTACCACAATTTACCATCTCAGATGAAGACATACAAAAAATAGCAGATGCTGTAAAGTCCAATATTATTACTGACATTAAAAATCTAATTAGATCGCACACAGAGCCACTACTTGAACAAATTGACCAACTGAAATACGAAAACAAAAAACTTAGAGAAGATGTCGATGCTGTTGAGCAATATGGGCGTAGAAGCTTAATCCGAATATCTGGTGTCCCTGAACCAAATGATGAGAGAAACACAACAGAAGTTGTTTGCAAAATTATTTCTGATATTGATGCCGAGTTTAAGGGATTTGACATTCTCAGATCACATCGAGTTGGTAAATTATCAGATGATAACAGTGACCCAAAACATCGTCAGATAATTGTTCGATTATCAGAACCTGGTGTCAAGTTCAGGATACTTAAATGTAGAAAACATCTGAAAGAAAATGCAAACTTTAAGTCCGTCTACATCAATGAAGATTTAACCATGCTTCGCAACAATATACTCTATCACTGCAGAAAACTGTTGAAAAAGAACAAAATTAAACAGTTATGGACAACGAATGGGAAAATATATATGCTGTACAAACACGATCAATACCATGATGTTACAACTACAACTAGATTCGTCCAAGCAGTCGACAAGTTAGACCCGTCCTACACTACACACGATGGATGGTAGTCTAATATGATAGCAGTATTAATAAACTCATTTGTGTTGTACTTGATTAACTATGATAATGACATCTTAATATATATACTATGTTCTTTTGCAATCAACGAAACAGGTGTTTTTTTTAATTGTGTTTTTTTTTACTACTTTTATATTCATAGTAAATTCCTATGAGGTGAAGGTTATTATATGTAAACCAATCAAGTTGACCATGTCATATACTCTTTTTTCATTGGCCAATGAGTAAATGAATTCACACGGCAATTGTTGATGTCAATTTGTATGTACCACATTAGAGACTGTATCGATTTTTCGGTTCAAACATTACCTGTGTACATGCAGACATTTAAAATTTGAGGTGGTATGAGGGTTGTATTTTGTTTATTTGTATGGCATATCCGTGGATAGTTTCATTTTCATTATTTTGTCTTTTTGTCTGAAAAACATTCTACATCTCAATGTATCATAATTGAAAATTCAATAACAGCATTCCACCTTGTTTTTTAAAATAAAAGTTGTGGTAAACGCGTATTTCGTTTCTCGATATTGTTGAAAAACAGTCAAAATTATTATACCTATGCACACAAGCATTAAATCTTAGTACGTATCCACGTATATCTTTTTTTTTCTTTTTCATGCCAGATTATACTAATTACATTATTTTGTATTCAGAACCCCCGAACAATTATTTAAAAATATATTGTTCTTGTTATGTTCACATATATTTTTTGTTCCTTGATTTTTCTCATTTTTTTTACATTCTTTTTTAAATTTTGTGACACACTTCGAATCGGACCATGCGCTACTGAAGAATTTCGCCCATACCTCGGGAGTCACCTAATGGGGGTTGACGTATCATGCTACCGAGAGAGAATTGGCCGGTTTTTATGTGCTGCGCATACTGTCAAGAAGGGAAAGAGATTATCGTTCCTTGATATAATCTGCATTTCACTTTTCGCAAAGTACGGTATCCGTATGTTACCAGTTACTATACTGTTACATTTTGTATTTCACCAAGTCGATACACGTAGCATCATTTCACAGCAAGTTGATAAATTTGACGCTAGGATTTCCAAGTGTTCACACGACCGTTTACATGATCATTGTGATCTTATCATAGCTTGCTCGTTCAGTATAGTTTGTATCTTGTTATTGATATCCGGCATTGAGCCAAATCCAGGTCCGTTGACTACAGAGTCAAGCTATAGTAGTAATAGTAGCCAAGATAATGTTTTTAAAAATGCTGTTTCATTTATGCATCTTAATATTCAGAGTATTGTTCAGAAGCTTGAGTTGATTGCCGCTGAATATTCTTGCCATGAATTACTCTCGTTTACCGAAAGTTGGCTTTCACCGTAAGTAAGCAATGAAGCCATTTTATTACCGGGTTATAAAACACCATTCCGAAGAGATCGGGTGGGGAAGGCAGGGGGAGGTGTTATAGTATATGTGAAAGATAATTTGAATTGCTCTGAAAGGCGAGACTTAGTAGTCTGTGGTATTGAGTGTATATGGCTGGAAGTTAGATTCAAGACCAAAAAATATCTTTATGGTACCTTTTACGTCCCACCTAACAGTAGCCCACAGGTATGGGACAACACAGAACAGTCTATCGACCTTGCCTTATCATGTAATTTAGATATTATAGTTACAGGCGATATTAACACCAACCAGTTAAGGAACACCACTAATGATAGAATTAGCATGATTAAAGCACAATTCAGTCTACATCAAGTTATTTCCGACCCAACTTATATTACAGAACACAGTTCGTCACTTCTTGACCTTATTTTAGTAAATGACCCAGTTAACCTCCTATTTTCTGATGTCGGGGCCCCGTTACTTGATCAAATATGATATCATTTACCTGTAATATGTATCCTTACCCAGCCATGCAAGTTACATCAAGTTTTTAAGCGTAAAGTATACATGTATGATAGAGGTGATTATGACTCATATAGAAACACCAGATATCACTTGTTGATTGGGATGCTTTATTTATTCCCAATGACGTTGATGTCATACCACGTGCTATAACGGACGAACTTATTGACAAGGCAGATAAAAACATTCCTAACCGAATTATTACAGTCAGAAAAGATAAACCACCATGGCTTACCGCTGATATCAAAAGGATGATTCGTAAAAAAAATCGTATCCATAAAAGAGCAAAAAAAACAAATTCTGCTCCGGAATGGACAAAATTTCGATTAGTTAGGAATACGTGTAATAAACTAGTTTTAAACACAGGGACTCGGTTAGCAGATTAAAATTTTGTAAATCAATGTTTTTATTTATTTTCTTTATTATTTCCTGTCTATTTGCATTACTATATTAACGTATTTAAAGTTGCCATCACTATTTCTTTGTTTTCTGGCAATGTGCAGTTTACTATCCATATCCTTATACTGAAAAAACCTAAAGGGATCTAAGTCGCCATCTTGGATTGCCTTCCCTACTTTAGATAAAAAATAATAAAAAATATTAATAAATTACTCTTTACCTTACAACAGCCATCATTTTCTTCCGAAATTATTCTTCTATCACATGCATATTTTGATTTGTGGATTAACAGAACCCTTACGCAGCTTCAGTTGCATCCGTGTCAGAATATTCAAATTTCCCGGCGAAAGCAACGTATCATTCGGAAACTTCCGGGTTGATGCGTTTACTACAACGATAAATCCTTATAAACAGACGAGTGCTGTCCCCTAACTTCATACCTACGCCACACAAAGATATCCTTCATAATTAAATATCAAACAAAAATGACTTTGAATAGTTAGTGCATGTATTGTTTCAATATCAGATTATCCTCCTATTCTTCCGCTCATTGAAAATATCAAATGATTGTCCCAAACTATCGGTTGTATTTCTGACAATCGTCCTGATATTTTTCAAATCATGGATTTATGCAGTACAACACTTATATAATCAGAGGAATATGTATGTATATGGAAAAGGGGCCTTCTGATTGAACTTCATACATGCATGTATGATAAGTTAATATACTTTTTCAAAGTATTACTCCAAGTTGATCAACCAACCGGCCCTCCCCCTTTTTTATATCCTGTTACTGTTAGTAAACCTTATAAATCCCATTGAACGTGAATATTTTAAGTAACTTCTTCATTTTATTTATGTGTCTACGAAAAGTCAATGATTTATATGTTACCTCGTTTGAAGAAAGGTTCTATTCGTTAACATGGGTAATAATTTTGCGCTCGATATGTAATAATAAATCAGGGGACAGCACTCGTCTGTTTATAAGGATTTATCTTTGGGGTAAACGCATCAACCCGGAAGTTTCCGAATGATACGTTGCTTTCGCCGGGAAAATTGAATAATCTGACACGAATGCAACTGAAGCTGCGTAAGGGTTCTGTTAATCCACAAATCAAAATATGCATGTGATAGAAGAATAATTTCGGAAGAAAATGATGGCTGTTGTAAGGTAAAGAGTAATTTATTAATATTTTTAATTATTTTTTATCTAAAGTAGGGAAGGCAATCCAAGATGGCGACTTAGATCCCTTTAGGTTTTTTCAGTATAAGGATATGGATAGTAAACTGCACATTGCCAGAAAACAAAGAAATAGTGATGGCAACTTTAAATACGTTAATATAGTAATGCAAATAGACAGGAAATAATAAAAAATAAAATAAAAACATTGATTTACAAAATTTTAATCTGCTAACCGAGTCCCTGTGGTTTTAAACTCTAAAACTGATTATATTTCAAAATTGTTAACCAAAATTATATCTGAAACTCATGGTGGCAAACAATATTGGAGTCTTATTAAATCTTTGATGAAATGTGACTCCAGCGACAGTCGCAACAATCCCCGTTTACAGATAGACGATGATCTGATCTGTGAAGATACAAAAAAGCAAAAATATTTAATGATTATTTTTGTGGTCAATCAAATCTTGATGACTCTAATACACATCTTCCAGACATACCTGACACACGAACAGACGGACTCGGTGATATGATAATATCTGAGAACGAGGTAGTAGACATTTTGAAGATTTTGGATGTATCAAAAGCATCGGGACCAGATCGTATAAGCCCACGACTTCTAAAAGAAGCATATGGAATTATGAAATACCCTTTGTGCAGGTTATTTAACCTATCTTTATCAGTTGACAAATTTCCTTCCGACTGGAAATGTGCTAATGTTACCCCTGTATTTAAGAAGGACTCTCCAAGTGACTATAGAAACTATAGACCGATATCATTGATAAGCGTTATCGGAAAAGTCATGGAAAGATGTGTTTTTGGAAAATGACGCAGTCATTGTTCCATAACTGCCGACCTGATTTCTCTGCCTACCGCGCTTGGTTTCGTATTTACTAATTTCAAAAACAAACTGGAGGAATGTGCTTGTGTTATCATTATGCATGAGCATTGTGTAGTAATCAGCCAGGAACCAGTTTACAAACTAACTGGTTTCTGTTTGTATTCCACTACAGTCGAAGAAAGTGTTGTAGTTTGACAGGAACCAGTCCAGAATTTTGTAAACTACAAAACGTAATCGGTTATTATCATTCCGTTTTGGTGTTTCATACCGACTTATATGGTTTGAATAAGCTTAAGACCCTTCAAACATTAATGTGATAGGTATATTAAAGACTGTTTTACAAAAGGATGAAACTGTTTTGCTTTAAAAGTCGTACTATAGTGATATATGTTATGTACGGATTTACACTCTCACCGGTTAATTTCTTCTATTACACGTGCTTTTGAAACTTCCTGTTTAAACATCGCAAGTTTTAAAATTGTTTTTTGAGTGAATTAAACTTATTTTAACAATCACGAAGCGTTCGGGAATCATTTCAAGCAGTTTCTTCTTCTCTTTGATGATGGAAAATAGGTTTTCTCAAGAAAATACCGCAAACGATCGCAGAGGAATTGAAACGTACAAGTCAAGTCGGCACCTGGTTAAATTGGCATCTAGTCAAATCGGCACCTATTTGACGTCAATTCGGCTTCCAATAATATCTATTATAATATTTTCTATTCAATTAATTAATAACTGTTACCAAGTACATAGTGAATATTAGGTAAACAACGAGACCAAAGTGAATATGTTGTTGTGTATAAAAGTAAACAACGAAGCTATTGTTTTAACCATTAGACAATTATTAAAATTAAATGGAAAACTATGAGTCCCTTTCAATAAATCAAACTTTCATGCCAAATAATTAGCAAATTTAAGGTGGTTTTTTTTTTCAGTAATGTTTAAACAGCATTAAACAAACAATCCTGTAAAAGACTCAACTGGTTAAATAATGCATAAAAATATCCAATAAGGCTATTTTATTTTTTTCTGGGACGCCTTCCTAAGACGTTCGTAGGAAGGCTTCCTAAGAAGGCGTCCCAGAAAAAAATTAACATAGCCTTGTGGTCATAGGAAGGTGTCCCAGAATAAAATTTAAAAAGCCTTGCCAGACGTAATAATTATTTGGACTACTCATATATATCATTAAAAATACACCAAAAAATTCATGTAGTTGAGAAAAATAAATACATTCAAAATGTACATGAACATCCAAAAAAGTGAAAGTTAGTATTAACTCTTTTTGCTTTAAAAATTTACAACTGCATATAAGTATTGAATGCTTTTTTTTGTAAATTCATTGAGGTGTAAAAGCGTTGACCGAAGTACTTTTTGTATGAAGCGCATAAGCGCTTCATTCTAAAAATGTGCACACGGTCAACGCTTTTGCAACCCTATGAGGTTACAAAAAGAAACATTCAATACTTATAATTACTTTTTTTAGCTAGGATCATGAAAACACGAATTTTATAACTTTTTTATTCAATTCATCTGTGCACTTTATTGTGGGACCACGTGTTATCATGAATGAAAAGTTTTATTGAGTGATGCAATTGCTTGAGGAATAACATGTGATGTGCAGTTAGCCAATCAGAATAAAGTATTATAATGAAACATATATCAAATGTAATTATAACAAAATACATTACGTTGTAAGAGTTATCTCCCCAAACACTGTTTTTCTTGTGGCCACCTCTCCTTCGTAACCGTAAAAGATTTTATTTTACCAAATTGCTCGTTACATATTTAGGATAAGAATATTCGTTTGAACCATAGCTCTATGGGGACTCCATATGAGAGTTATTCCCCCTTTTTCATTTGATTCAAGCGATATGCATTTTCAACTGGTAAACCATAACTGATAGAGACCTAGGGTCTTCATGAGGTCATTGGTACTAAAAATGAAAATGAGGTCAATGTCAAAGGTCAAGGTCATATTATAAATTTTGATTTTGGCTTATTTTCACTTCTTTTCAAATACTGTATGACATTTTGACAAATAATTTTTCATAAATTATTAGTTGCGACATGTCCTTACTTGTATATTTTGGTTGAAAGGCTGCGCATACAATAAAAGGGAGTTTTTGTCCATCTTACATTTAAAATTACGCGTCAAGTGGTAGTTCTCATTAACCAAACATATTAAAGACCTAGGATATTTTGATTCAAGGTCCATGGTTTGTGACCTTGAAATTGAGGTCAAGGTCATAGGTTAATAGGACGTCATAAAGCCATAGGAACTAACATTTTAAACTGATTTTTCATATTTCAATATAAAAATAGATCTTTTCTAGTGGAAAGACTTCAATTATTCTCTGAACAATTTGTTTTTAATTTACATCATATTTTGTGGGAGAAGGGGGTTCAGACTATGTGGTATCAGGTCTGTTTGCGCCCAATACACTTTCGCACCTCGCACGTTCACACCCAAGGTCCATTCGCACTCTACTCATTCGCGCCCAATTTTAATTCAAATTCAAGTTGAATAATTGGAAAATCATGATTGTTGTTTTAAATTGCTTTGGTGTAAATACTGAATGTATTTTTAGCTTGGTATGAGTAAAACATTGAAGATTTTAAAGGAAAAACACAAAAGATAATTGTTTTTAAGCCCTTTGATCTGAAACAACGAAACAATAAAATATAAAACCAAAATATAGCAATCCACTATTATAACCAAAACATGATAAAATTTATTCAACACACAGAAAAGAAATAGTCAGAATCTCACTTCATTATGAAAGAGGTCAATGAAACAAAGTATAGCAATACACTAACCAAAACATGATTAAGAGTTATTCAAAGCTAAATAAAACGTTGACAAAATACCACTTTATTTAGAAAGGATTATTATTATCTTTAACAATACGCTATCCAAAACATGATTAAGATTTATTCAACACAAAAAAAAAAATGCTGTCTCACTTTATTTTGAGACAATGACAACAATTATACTTATAAGAAAACACTTGCTTACAGAGTTATTAAACACAAAACCAATTAAGATTAGTTGCGAACATGTAGGGTGATAAAGTGAAAGGGGGCGAACATGAGTTGGTGCAAACGTGAATGGGCGCGAACGGACCCGGATTCAGCCTATGTACCAGTGAGAAATATAGAAGCCTTTATACGGTATTTATTTGTACAATTCAGGTAGTCTTGACCTATTCATTTGTCTTTAAAAAAAAACCAGCCAGTTGGCACCTTCACTTCACACACACACATATACGAATATCAATTATATGCTTACGAGACATGTTGCATTGTTAAACTAATTACGGTATGTGAAAATCAAGACTTGCATAAAAACTATCCCAATATTAGAGACAGTGGCGTCATTTTTCTTCAGAGCTTTCAGCTCTTTGATTAAGCATATTCATAACTATCTAATAGCTAACCAGATAATCACACCCAACCAATCAGGATTCACCCAAGGGGACTCAGCCATTAATCAATTGCTGAATATTACAAATGAGTTTGGGAAGGCATTAGATGACGGGAAAGACATTAGAGAAATTTTTTGTGATATAAGTAAGGCATTTGACAGAGTTTGGCTTAAAGACCAAACAGCCTATTCATTTCTACCAGTGATTTTTCCTTAAAATTTTGTGTGAAGGTATTTAATGATTTGAGGAACAAAATATGATGAAAAAAATTGGGGGTCACCGACTTAGTTTTGTCGCTATAGCAACCTCAGTTTCGTGTTTTCCCGAATATTAACATAATATTTGCTTGTTATATAAACTCTCAAAAAAATACTTTATATCAAACCTACAAGCATAATTCTTGTTTCACGTTAAACAGTAGATTTGTATCTAGCTATTAAATACAGGTTCAAGAGTTTAAGACTCATATTGTTTTGATCTTTAAAAATATGATTTATTTCATTCCCGCCAAAAATAAAACGTAAAAATGAAAAACGTTTCCAGTATTAAAAAATATATACCAGTGATTTCTTTATAATAATTTCAAGAAGGAAAGTGCCATGTGCACTTTTCAAAATAAAGCAAAAAAAAGTGTATGTCACCGACCTTTCAAAAAAGTTATGAGTAATTTTCATGTTTTTTTCTCTTTCGTTTTGAAGAAAAGAGTTGTCTTTCTTCAGAACATTGCATCTGACGTCATAGTACAAAACTTTCCTTGCTGGCGCACTATTTGAAAAAAAATCGCAAATTGAATGTTTGAAACCCACATTTAAATTTCCAAGAATAACAAGTTAATTCACCTACTTTATTATCCGGTAATACAAGAGATTATGCATGTGTCAGTATTAGATCTTATGATGTTGTTTCCGCACAATATTAACGTTCAGAAACATGCACCATCCGTCGGAATGGAAAATTGTTTGAAATTACCTTTCACGCCGCTTTTGTTAGAAAGTCTGTTTTTGTCCTCTGCCCCTCATTAACAAAATTATTGAAAATAAAAAAAGAAATGAAAGATGGCACTGGCTAACTACAGAGTATTTGACTATATCAGACTGGATGTGTGTAGGTTTTTTTTTTTTCGCGTTAATTTCAGAAGTTTGCCGTAACGAACTCATTTGCTACTGTTGACAGACGGACATACAAAAGCATGGACACCATTATATTTTCCTGACTAAGATGAACGTATAAAAGTTATTCCATCTAGTTTGTGAATTCATTATTTCTGAATATTTATCTTTCGTCCCTCTTTTAAGATGTAAGGAAATTAAAATTATAGGTATAATTTATGAATTAAAGATTTTGATTCTAAAACTTTATACATCTATCATAAAATACAATCCCTGTTATTACTACCTCACGTGTTTTGAATAAACTAGACAGTAAATATAAAATACAAAAAGTTTTTAATTTAAAAATAATTTTCTGTTGAAAATTACAAAGTAAGATTTCTCCAAAAGGATAAAATATTATAAATCTAAATTGCTAATTTTGGAAATTAAAACAAAGACACTAAGGTTGTTGCCGGCATTGAAAATCGAAATTTGTTTTCAATCTTTTCGCTCATAGTCGTAGCTAAATGAAAGGGAGAGATTTTTTGTTGTATATTATTCTTGGAGCAATTTTTTTTTGGTCATAAGTTGAATTTACAACAATTAAGTTTTAAACACCGACCATTTTGATTTAAATCATATTTGCTGAGTATTAATTTGATTAATATGTTTTGCCTTACAGCTAATTTCCGAATGCAAGTAGGGTAAAACTTTGGTTGGCTTCCTTGCTTTGTTTGTATGAATGTTTATTCAAGCTTTGTAATTGACATCTTCATATATAGGTATGTAAACCTGTATATATGATATTTAAATTCCATTGGACATTATCAAAATAAAATTATACAAAATATACAAACAAACCAAAGTGTTGATCTACATACATTAGGAAATTAGCTGTAAGTTTCAGTCAGATCAGCCGAAATGTTTATCATTTCTTCTTAAGATAATTTGAAATGAAACAAATGACAAACGACAATGACCCTTTATCATAATTTAATTTTTATTATGAGATTTTGCCAAACAAGCAGTATAAATAAATTTTAACTTCATTGCCAGTTCGGACATTATTTTACGAGAATCATCCAGATATCAGTTACATGCATACGTTGCAAGTATGTCAAAACTTCTAGAAATAATTTTTTATCGGCCTGACCTTCTGAATACTCAATTTTTGATATTTTTGAAAAAATGACATTGAAATTAGAAGGATCAAATCATAGGAAACATGTGTACTAAGTTTTAAGTTGACATGCAGGACTTCAACTTCATCAAAAACTACCTTGACCAAAAACTTTAACATGAAGCGGGACGGACAGACGAACGAACGGCCAAACGAACGCACAGATCAGAAAACATAAACTGGACATAAAAATAATTTTCACCCCGGTAATCCGTACACAATCGGCGCAAATGAAAGACAAAATCTACACAAGTGAAAGAATAAAAACAAATGAAATGCAGATCGGCGCAAATATAAGACAAAATCTATGCGCATGTGAAAGAATAAAAAAAAATGAGATGCAGATCGGCGCAAAAAAGTCGTGATCAAAATTCATATTTTATTATTTTTATTAAAACGAAGGTTAAATATAGTGTAGTATCTTTTGTGTCCATTTGTGTTAAATTTCCACAAGATATCAGCGCAACGCTTAATTCCTCTTTTCTTGGGAGACGTATTTTTAAAAAGCGTACACCATGTTGGAATTCCGGCGTGAAAAACGCGAAATAGGACGTTATAATTTGACGTTTTCTCATTGCTAGAAACAACGTCATAGAGCTTTTATGTCACTACCAAGTTGCGTTAGTTGATGCGCATAAACAATAGGCTGTTTGGCCCAAAGCCGATGTTTTTTTCTGCTGTGACGTTGTTACCGTTGACGTCATAGAGAAGTAGCAGTGCCCCGCGAAGCCATCGTTGAAAAAAATCCGTTGTTGTTCAGAGTTCTGCTACCAGGCTCATGAAACTTTCCTTTGATGAAGGATGGAGTCACCTCTTTCAATTCATTTTTACACAGAAGTTATTGTCATTTAATTACATTAACATAATACTTTCTATTGTTTTTTTTAAAATGAACGGATATGTTTAAAAGTCGTCCCAGTTCCAATATGTTTTATAATTGTATAAATGCATCTTTGCCATATTCTATGTATAATATAGCAATTAAACAAAACTTTGTTTTGTTGATGGGCATTAGACTTTAATATTAAAAAGAAGATGTGTATAATTGCCAATGAAACAAATCCACAAAAGAGACCAAAATAACACAGCATTTAGTTACACTTTTTATCAGTACCGGTAATACCTTTTAACTGTATACTAGAATATCCCTCTAAACTCTTTATAAAATTGTCATCGACTGTTTCTATGAGTATAAGCACAGAAACAAAGACAAAGTCGTAAGGACAAGGGGTCATAGGTAACACTAAATGCCGCATCCGGTGGGTGGTGGCATCAACAGAAACAATCAATTAACGATTCCGTTGTTTCGAGTACCAACGTAACATTAATTTCTGATACTGTATACCGTTCCTTTGGGTACCGAATATATTCTTTTGCGTGTCTACTGAACATTACGAGCTAAAAAGGGGTATATCACTCTTACACACAGCCCAAAAAGAGCGCCGATTTGAAAAATGTACCCTTGATTGGCAAACATCGGCTTTGACTGATGTGCAGCATCAATGACGTAATATGTGACGTCATAGACTTTGAGCAGCGCTAAAAGAAACATGGCTGCAATTGAACCAAATCCGTGGTTCCGGGTTCTCCCACCAGAGCCAATGAATGATCCACCATTTAATGGAGCACTCACTGGACCCATTAATATGCCGCCCAGAGATGCCGCGCCAATAGCTTACTTTTATTTGCTGTTTTCAATTGATCTCATCAAAGAGTTTGTCAAACAAACTAACAGGTAAGTGAAATAATTTTTTCGGAGTTAGGCCTAACTTTTTTTACTAGGCTTCACTTTCATAGCTATATTACAATTTTTTTTATCATTAAATAGAACTTCCGCGACACTGAAAAGCTATATTAATGACACAGTCAATAAAATATTCAACAAAGTTATATAAATTAAGACTATGTGATTACAATTTGTTTCATTTATGACATTGTGTCTTTCTAAAACAGTATGTTGAAAATTTTATAAATCAACAGTATGTGATTACAATTTGTTTCATTTATGACATTGTGTCTTTCTAAAATATGATGTTGAAAATTTTGAACACCTATTTCTCCGTGAAAATAAAAATAAATGGGTGTTTGTTCTCCTGATATGTTATGTGTGGACCAATCCAAAAAATAAAAAGACAGCCCAACATAGATATAGGAAGATGTGGTATGAGTGCCAATGAGACAACTCTCCATCCAAATAACAATGTATAAAAGTAAACCTTTATAGGTCATGGTACGGCCTTCAACAGGGAGCATTGACGCACATCGAACAACAAGCTATAAAGGGCCCCAAAATTACTAGTGTAAAACCAACGGTCTATTTAATTTGTCCATATTTAGAAGAAATTTTCTTTTTTGAAATACTTGCTTCCAGGAAGCAATTTGCCGACACATTTTCCGTATGCAAAGTGATTTTTAGCGTGAAGGACTGCTCGTAAAAATCCGGTGATTGTAATACGCATGGATCTGCCGCTGAAATAAACTAATGATTATTTGATTGTACATGTCAAACACCTGCAGGGGTGAAATTTACGTTTTTTAGTGTACTGGCCAGCCAAATGACATTAGCAAAAAAAATGTTTTCGACTTGTCGCTAGAAAAGTAGATTGTTTTTCGCCAAAGCCAATGTCGAAAAAACGTTTATCGGGAAAAACAATCCATATTCTAATTCAATGTTAGGAATAAGAGGTTTTTTTTAGGATTAAACACACACACACACACACACACCACTTAATCACCACCATCAGACATATACATTTTCAAAGTAATATGGTAATTTAAAAAAACAAAACTAAAATATTACGATTTAATAAAATAAACGTATATAATTATTTCTGATTACCTTTGTAGATATGCAAAGAATCTTTGTAATGAAACCATTCGTCAAACCAGACGATTTTCAAGGAAAAAGCAGTGGCAGAAGGAGGGTAAACTAACCATACCCGAGTTTAAGGGGTTCCTTGCTGTCTTTTTTAACATGGGCTTAATTAGGAAAGTATCAATAGAAGAATATTGGAATAAGCACAGTCCATCTCAATCTACACCCTGGTTCCGTTGTATGTTTAGTAGAAACCGTTTCCAAAATATATTAAAATTTTTGCACCTGGTGGACACCAAAAAACTGCCTAAGCGAAACGATCCAGCATACAGACCATCCCAAAGGTTCAAACCGTTACTTGATTTTGTTAATAGGAAATTTTTACGGTTTTATAATCCCCGCAGAGAACTTTCTGTAGATGAGTCCCTTGTGGGTACAAAAGGAAAAACTAGTATGTTGCAATATATTCCAAGCAAACGATCAAGGTTTGGTGTTAAATTCTGGATGTTGGTCGAGTCCGTGACCGGGTATGTATTACAAATGGATGTTTATCATGGGAAACGTTTCGATCCCACTCCAGCTGGAACATTACAAGGGACAAATGTAGTTATGAATTTAATGAAGAGTTCGAATCTTCTTGGAAAGGGATTTCATGTTTTTGCCGATAGCTTTTTTGCTTCACTAAATTTAGCTAAAAAATTATTGAGAGAGCGCACGTTTCTCACCGGCACGATGAGAAAAAATAGACCTATGCCACAGATGATCAAAAATGCACGTCCGCAGGCAGGGAATGCTGTTTATTCGCGACAAAGACAAACCATGCTATGCCGTTTCCGAGACCACAATAGAAAAAAACCAGTCACATTGGTATCTACTTTCTATAATGCCATTAATACAATAAACTGTAAACCTAGGGTCATAGGCGCGTACAATGAATTTATGGGTGGTGTCGACCTTAGCGACCAAATGATCGGAGCATACAATGATCACAGGAAATGCAGTAAAGTATGGAAAAAAAATATTTATCACATATTTCACCGCATTATATTAAACGCATATATTCTATACAGTCAAAACACATCTTTACCGGTTATGACCCGACTTCAGTTCAACCAATTGGTAATAGAAAGTTTAGCATCTGATTATTTAACGCACAGACATGGTTACGTAAATCGGCAAACAAGAGTGACAAAACTTGACGGTAGAAAAGAAAGAGATTGTGTTGTTTGTTCCGACAGAAAGCGAAACATAAGAAAAAGATCAAGAACCTCTTGTGTGCGGTGTACCAGAGGACTACATGCAGCTTGCCTTCAGAGGCACGAATGTTAATCATAAAAATATTTGTAAACTACAATTGTCTGATGTCTTTATTATCCTAAGTGTCTCAGTATGTCATTTACATCAACGATAGATTTTAGACTTTTCATCAAAATGTTCTTTCTTTCTCAATTTGAGTTATATTTCGGTAGCAGTTTGGAATATTTTTAAATATTCATAAATTCTTTACAAAAAAGCAACCATTTCGATTACAAAAGAGTGGCAAAAGATACCAGGAGGACTTTAAAACTAATAGATCGAAACACACATTGCCAACGCGTTGCTTAAAACAACCAGACGGACGAATATCAGTAATAACACATAAGACACAACATTGAAACCCAAAGACCAAGCAACACGAACCCCACTACTAACTTAGGGTGATATCAGATCTCAGTGCTCCGGAAAGGTAAACAAAACCTGCTCAACATGTGTCACCATTCATGTTGCTCATATTATTACAAGCCTGATAAATAGTCTAGTTCGGTAGGTCATTTTCGTGAAAAGGGAATGGGATTTTAGCAATGCGGACATTCAGAATAATATTTATTTTTTATTTAACAAACGTTTACGAAATTCAACACTCTGACACCAGCCACAAAACAACCCGCTAAAACGTTTCAAGATAGAATATAGATTTACCGAAACGCCGGCAATAAAGCTGGAAGGATATCAATAGACATACACAAACACAAACAATAAAAATACATTGCAAACAAACTGCATTTGATAAAACCCAGTCTCATTTAAAAAAACAGGTTTATCCACTGCAAAAACTGATTATTCAATATGAAATTTAAAAAAATAAGTCGCATTAAGACATAAAAAATGTACAAAAAACATGATGATAAATTACACGCTATATTGAGCTTTAATACCATTTAATTCAATGAGAGTATCAGTTTTTAGGATTGCAGGTACGACGTACAATAGCATGACGTTATCGATTGTTGTAAAGGTTGCCATGACGCTATTTGAAAACGTAAGTCGCTGGGCCGATTCTTGGCAGTCAAAGGTAAAGCGGTTCCCAATATGTTGGCAGTCAACGGGTTAAGGGGTTGTTACGGAAATTAGAAGCTATTGGCATTAAAGGTTCTGTTTTGGCATGGGTAAAAAATTATCTATTTGATAGAAAGCAAAGGTTTGTAATTAAAAGTGTATCATCCGGCAGGGGCGGATCCCGGATTTTTGAAAGGGGGGGCGAAGATTTTAAATTTTTTTGGAACCTTTTTTGGGCTAAAAAACATAAAAATAAGACGTGTAATATGCACTATTTAAACGGTTCCTGTCGTGGGGCATGTATATTTTATAGTTGCTGTAAAGTGTAAGGGTTGGACATTTTATATGCTGTATTCTCCCTATTTTAAAATTGTCTATCATAAAATGATAGTATTGATCTAAAGCTATGTACTGATATATTTGATGTAGGACTTGTCAGTAAAAAATAGACATGGAAATTCGATGAAATTTACAATACGACCGACACGAGTTAAAAAAGACAAACAAGCAGTTTTTATAAAAATGTCTGATTAATTATGTTTCACCCAACATAACTAAGGGAACCGAAGTGAGGGGTTCCAAATCCACCAAAGACTACGAAAATGTCTGAAATGACAACAAAGTTATGAATGTCGGTCGACAAATGGAGACATAAAGGTCACACCCGCCATGCAGGTTACAGTCTGGTCTTGAAAAAAAGTATTCAATATATATAAGTCCGGCGAAACAGACATTCCGGTCAGACATGCAAACCCCGGCAACAAAAAAATACGCCCGTTTTTATTCATCATGTTCATTTAATGCTAAATAATTTTGTTGGACATTTTTGTTTTTAGTAGCAAAAAAGTGGACAAGTTTATTGTTTTCAATCCAGATACGGCCAGAGTTTTTGTTTAAGGCAAGAATCAGAGTCATTTTTTTCTCTCTCAAATATCTCAGACTGCCTCCTCAAATCAAATGCTTCGTCTCTGAGACTTGAAATCTTTCTAGAGCTAATACTGACTGGGAATCATTATTCAGCTATGTTATTTTAAAAAGGTTGGGGTGTTTGGGGTTAAACATGTTTTCGTAGGTAAATAATATTGTGGAACTTTTTTTTCAAGAGAGTATAATAGTCTATAGAGTATTTACTATTACTTTCTTTTTGGTGTAATAGTGAAACAGAAGTCAGTACGTTCTTGCTCAATCCTGTGTCGCTTTGAAGGTTTCCTGATTGTCATGACATCCTCAGCCTAAGCAATGTGTATTACTGTAATTTGAATTTCAAAATGACCGAGTGACGTTTTTTCAACGCACTGATCAACTCCACCATAGCAAATCACATGACTTTGACAGTCAGTAAATACCAGCGAAAAATGTCTTTATAAGAAAAGAATTGTCATATACAAATTAAATACTCGGGAAATGGCAAAGTTCACGAATTCTAGTCAGATTAAACATTTTACAAAAAAAAAAAAAAAAAAAAGTCCGAGCAAAAGGGGGGGGGGGGGGGGGCGTACGCCCTCTACGCTCCCTCTGAATCCGCCACTGATCCGAGTGGGGCAATATAATGGCTGGGGTACCCCAGGGGTCGATCCTGTGTCCTCTCTTATTTTTTATATTTATCAACGATATTATATCTGATATACAGTCTACTATTAAGTTGTTTGCTGATGATACAAGTTTATATTTGATAGTAGATGACCCCCGAGAATCAGCAAACACCTTGAATAGTGATCTCGCAAAAATCCACAGATGGTCTTCAGATTGGCTAATGACCTTTAACCCCTCAGAAAACCGAGACCATGACAATTTCACGGAAACTTCACAAACCTGATCGTCCAAAACTTAACATGGACAACGTAACTGTAACTGAGGTATCAACCCATAAACACCTTGGATTACATATTTCAAACGATGACACTTGGCATAAACATATTGATGTAATAACCGAAAATGCATACAAACGACTGAATGTTCTACGGAAATTTAAATTCATCCTTGACAGACGAACACGCGAGACAATATACCTAACATATATAAGACCATTATTAGAATATGCTGATGTGGGAGAACTCCGTTTGCGCCAAAAATGCGTCCTTTAGCGCCACAACTTTTTTCTTCCAATGCTACGTTTGCGCCACCTATTTTAAAATTACATAGTATCATTTGCGCCAAAAATAAAACATACGATTGCGCCAATTAGAAAAATATGACTTCCTTCGTCCTTTTTTCTGACTTGGAATCGGCAGTTTACACGGTAAATATTTCCTTTTCTGAAACATGTCTTCTTCTTACTGCTGCTGCCCGGGTACTTCCCAATTTTATGCATGTAGTAGCTTGTAACTTCACTTAATTGTCCAAAAACACAAACATTGAAGGATGAAATGCATAAAAAAGTTCAATGTAATTCTTGTGGAATGCTTCTGCTCCATAACTGGTACGTCTTGCGGTAGATAGTTTCAGCCCATACGCATGGTGGATTAAAGCACTGTGTCATCAACACTTGTGACTAAAACATAATCAGCAAAATCCTCAATTTTCTATTTTTTTAGCATATCTTGTATTAAATATTCTATATACGTTTTCTTCTCTCTCTGTACATGGACTGTCTAATGCATTTTATGTCATTTCTCTCCAGATGCTCATCCATAAAGCGAAATATCTCCAAACATATGATACTTTTTAAGCCAAAAGTAAGAATAAATATGTAGTAATAACTAATATTTATGATAGATATGCGTACAGGTTAATTGGCGCAAATGAGTTCCGAATATTGGCGCAATTGAAACATTTGGAAAACAAAATTTGGCGCAAATGATACCCCTGAAAAAACAGTAATTGGCGCAAAAGGACTGCTGCCAAATGCCGCTGATGTCATCTGGGACAACAACACACATCTTTTGATTGATAAGATTGAAAAAGTACAAACAGAGGCTGCCAGGATCGTAACTTGGGGTACTAGGTTGGTGTCCCTAGAGAGATTATATCTCGAAACGGGTTGGGAAAAGCTTAAAGATCGAAGGGAGGCCCACAGATTAATTTATTTTTACAACATGAAAAATAATATTACTCCGGAATATTTATCAACCTTAGTTCCAGAATCCCATGCAACCATACATAATCATAATACGAGAAACTCGTCCCTAATTCCCCCTGTTCGAACAAGAACAGCCCTGTATTCAAATTATTTTACCGGCAACTGTACGTTCATGAAATCTCCTCCCTGAGAATGCTAAGACCAGTACTTCGGTGGGGGCATTCAGGAATTGTGTTCAGTCTCGAGCGATTAAACCTCCAAATTATTTTTACATTGGCAAGCGATTAGGTCAAATTTATCACTCAAGACTTCGTATGCAATGCAGTTCTCTAAATCATCATCTTTTTGTTAAAAATATAGTGGCTTCGCCACTTTGTGTATGTGGTGCTATAGAAACGACAGCGCACTCACTTGTTGCACTGCCCCCGTTTTCACATTATGCGTGAACAGCATTTTTATAATACCAATATAATACATTTTTTGTCGGAAGAAATCTTGCTACACGGTTCAAGGGACGGGGACTTCAGCTACGAACAAAACATTGAAATATTCTTGGCAGTTCAAACATTTATACTCAGTAGCAAAAGATTGGTCATATGATAGCACATATCTTGTTCAACAAGTAATACTTATATCTTAAATAATTGTGTCCGTTCAGAAACATACACTTTATTATTGAATTTCCGATGTATATTTTTTTCTTCTTTCTTGTGTGTCACAACCTTATTATATGTTTTTTTTTCTTCTTTCCATTTAGTGTAACATTGTTATTTTTTTTAACATTTTACTCCTTGAGTATTACAATACGAAATGTTCTTATCAGGAAACAGATTAATATAAGCTAACAGCTTGTTTCTGGATCCAATTAATTATTTCACTTGTATTATTATGTAAATGCCTATGTATGTACCTGAATATAATTAATCAAATATGTTTACACTAAATCAGTCAGGACTGTAGAACAGTTCTAAATGACGTCACTGTAGTAAGGGCACTTTAGAATTTAGAATAAAAAAATCACTTCCAATTACTTTGCTAAATAATAGCAGATTTTCTATATTTTTTACTGATCAAACGTTACATGTACAAATATCGAAGTGGATAGAGAGGTTATCCAACTCATCGGAGAAATATTTTTATAAGATTGCATATGAAACATCAATGTTTACGTTTCTTCGTTCCCTGTTTTTAACAGTCTCTCCCTAAATATAACTCTGCATTTAATTCATGGAATTTTAATCGTAATTTACCTTGTTTGCCTTGGATTTACATTCGTGATTTAACATGTTTAAGATTCTGTTTTGACAAATGTTAAAACGAAAAGTGTACAGTGGATGAATTATGGGATTTTAATGAAAAAAGTGTTGTATAACGGAAAAAACTATATATACATTTGCACCATCTCGTCAATTTAGCCAGACTTATCCATAACGATTATAAAGGATATCTGGGAGTCTGGAACGTCAGAAAAATATACTCGATCTGAACATGAATGAAACATTTGCCCCTGGACGTTCGGGTACAAACAAAATCATGCATTTTTCTTTGCCTTCTTTAAATTATATTAACAGTTTACTATTCCAAGAAGAGAACTTCCCATACATGTACTTTTTATTTTAAAATAAAGTATATGAATCAGTCATGTGAGTGTTGGATGATGCGGTTAAATAGTTTTGTTTAAAAAAAACCCAAACATCACAAACTACTGACTTAAAAAGTCACTTTAGTGACGGCTCATTATTATGGATACAGAGAGGAAATAACGGCGCGCTAAATTTTGAGATATGGTATAAGTACACTTTATCGCTATTTGTCCGCCATAACTGGATATCACACAGGTTCCTGTAAAATTTTGACATCATAAAACAAAATATCTGAAGCGAATCCATGACAAATCGCCCCACTAGCAAATCGCCCCACACCTAATCGCCCCACTTTTTCACAAACTCGCCCCACTTTCTAAAAAATTGCCCCACTCTTGTTTACCAACTCGCCCCACTTATGCAAAAGGTAAACTCCCATTGCAAATAGGTATGATAACATGTCCCACTTATGAAAAGGGTTAAAATCCCGCTGAAACACGGTCTGTTAACTCGCCCCTTTTTTGTGTGGGGCGTTTTGCCAGTGGGGCGATTTGTCCTGCCTCCTCTGAAGCCACAATGGAAAAGTGATTGTTGTATGCTTCAAAAGTTCAAGCGGCCGGGTCAGCCGAGATTAGTGATAAGGTGTATTGTGTTCCAAAGTTGGTGTCATTTTTATCATACATTTGTACGATCCGTCCTGACATAGAAATAATATTGGTTTACAATGAGGCCATGAATATTTACATGATAAAGTGTAAATATGTTCAGTTTTGGTTGATGCGGTCAAATAATTGTGTTAAAACGACTCAGTCTGATATATCGAAACTACAGAAATTTGTTTACAATTCAATATTTGGAATAAAAAGAGGAATTGCTGGTACTCTAAATTGATGTGGAAATTTTTTTGTAGCCAATGTGTTCCAATATTGCTCATGTTGCTGTCATTTGAGTTATACAATCCATCGTGATATATATGGAACTATAAGTGATTTACTATGCGGCTACATGTATATATATATTAAGATTTACATAATAAAGTGTAAATATGGTCAGTTTTGGTTGATGCGGACAAATAATTTTGTTATACTTGTCAGTCTGAGGTATTATAGTATTTGCTACTAGGACTTATATATTCAGTAAGGTTACCTTGAGTTATCCAAGTACGTATATGGCAACTGGCAGATACGAGTTGAAGATTAGACGTCTGTCTTCATCAAGCTCTCTGGTTATTCTGCAATGTTGGTTAGTACTCACCACCGGAAGTTGACAGTAACACTATAGGTAAATGTCCGGGTTCGGTAATAATCAGATACGGACAAGTCAATTACAACATTCTTCCCCCTTCTCTCTGAAAAGATTGTTGGCATAATGTAAATTCATAAAAAGAATGATTAATGATAGTTCTCTATTCTGAAGTCCTCTTTGTCCCGCTATGATTTCCTTAAACTGTGAATGAAGTTACTGTCATTTAATCATGTCAAAAACTGTCCCGCAGATATCATGATATATCCATTGATTTACTTAAAACTTGAGGTGTTACTGTCATTTAACCATGTCAGTAATAACCCCCCTTTGTCCTAAAATTTCCAGTGGTCCTTTGAAACGAAAGTCATTCAACAGAATGGCACAATATTTACACATCAAACACACATAATTCACATAACAGTTTTACAACATAGTACAATTGTTACAGTTCCACATGATACACACACGCATATAGTTATTTACAGTTAAAAATATATACACACAAAGATACGCTATTCAAACTTATATAGCTGCTGAGCATTTCGGGTGGTGATGTCAGCAATTTCCCTTCCTGGAATATTAAACATGATGGACAATTTCTGTATAAAAGATCTTATCAATATTGGAGAACTGCCCTCATAGTTCTTGGGGTGGAGGTATGGTGCATCACTCTCCAGAATGATGTCCTATAGGCTCATCTCGCTAACCTGTGAGCGGAGTTGTGGATAGGTATCTTCCATTAATAGTAATGGAGAAATACCAAATTTGGTATTAGGAAAACACCGCTTTAAATTTTCGTATGTTCTTTTATCTTGCGAGAAACAGTGCCAGTGGACACCATGATCCCTGACCAGTATCTCTGACATAATATCCAAGCACCTGGCAGTTATGTTTTTACCTCTGCCGTGAATTACGACGGGTAGCTTGCAATCTCTGGCCAACTCTAATTGTACTCGTAGTACCTTAACTTGCTCTCTCATATCTTTCTCCCCCTGACTTACGTCCAATCCACATTCCCCTATTGCTAAAACAATTACCTTGGATTCTTCTCTTCAATTCCTTTATGTGCCGACCCACCTGGTTCCCTGCTTCCTTTGGATGGATTCCAATAGTGTGAAGAATTCTCTTATCCTCCTTTAACAAATCCCCATCTAGGCAAGCTGTCCACCGACTTGGAAAAACAAAATTTGATATTAGTTTTCGAAACGAAATTTCTCATTATCTTGTTCTTCCCAAATGTATGATGGCAAGCCAGAAAATCTGGCTTGTAGGAAGAACTTGTCCCAATGAAAATGTGTGTCAATAACTGTGTGTATTGGATGTGAGGTAATTTTGCATAGAGACAATTTACAATTATATGAAAGTAAATTTTTAGAATCCTCGGATGATTTAATCAATAAAGCTAAGACCTTCCAGTGTAAGAGAGAATGGATGTATGTTGGTGGAAAAACTGTGAAAGCTGATGATGAGTGAAAATGATTTATCCTGTTGAAATTTAGCAGAAACGGTAGGTCTGTTTGATGAAAGGTTGCTTTGTCACACTGTTCTAGAGTGGACATCTCTCCGGCGAATGTTACCAATTTGTCCAATGTGGAAACCTCGAACTGACGACAAAGTTCTATGAGCAAGCCATTCATCAATTCCACCCAGTCAACCAAAAATTCCTCTTTGTATCCGTGTGTTTGCTCTGAGTTGTGATAGTCGTTGCAATGTATGGTTAATGCACCCTGTTGGCCAAATTGAAGTTGACAGGTCCAACATGCCAACAGAGGTGCAGTTTACCAGGGTACATGAGCCCGAAGCACATGTCTTCTTACATTTACAAACCTCCCAGAGCATATGCAGCATGGTCTTGATCTTTTTTTTATTATTACTGCTACCTTTAATTCTTTGTTCTTTCAGCAAACACACTTCCTTTTCTGTTTGTTCTTTCAGCAAACCCACTTCCTCTTCTTCTGGCTCATAGTCTAGCTCTTCCTCTTCCATTCTTTAAAAATAAGATAAAGAAAAAACAAATTAAACATATACATGTAACATATATACACTATTTATACACAAACTACATCACCATTAGTCCATTACAAAATCTCTAAAGTGGGCAGGGGCCTTCCTGTCCCTCCCTCTGTTCCTATCAGACAGTTTAACTTGTGCTTCCACAGCATCGGCTACATTATAGATTATTGTCTGATCCCCAAAATTATCATCATGGTTCATTAGGGTTTCCCAATCCTGTAGTGTAAACTGTTCAGCTTCTTGTGAGCTCCTTTTATTAGTCAGAAAATCTGACTGCCCAATTCCAGTATTGCCTCCACCAGTCAGAGAGTCTGACTGTGCAAGGCTACTGTCCATCATGTTTCACAACATTTGCTCATTGTTACTGAAAAGCCAATCTAGCCCTAACTCACAGTGTTCTTCCTTGTCAGTTAAATCCTCCATCATTTTCCTCTCCACATGTTCTAGTATTCTTTTCTTAAGCCTTTGTGTCCAGACAGGTAAATCACGAATTTGACTGAGTTTGAGTCTATCATGATGAACAACTTCAGACGTCTTTTTGTTCCTAATTTTGTATAGGACCGGTGATTTAACCTCCGCTACCACAAAGGGCCCTTTCCATGGTGCCTTCAGTTTTGGACACACCCCAACTTTCCTGGCTGAATCTATCTTAAAAACAGTATCTCCTGCCTTATATACCTTACAATTGACATTCAGGTCATAATCTCTCTTTTGTCTCCACTGAGCCATTTTAATGTTTTCCCTGGCAAGGACGTGTTCCTCTGTCAGTCTCTCTCTAAGAATCTTTATATATAATCTGTTAGCTCTTTTGTTCTCTAGTCCTGTTGGGTGCATCAAGACCCAAAACTAGGTCGATAGGTTGAATATTTTCCTTGCCAAAAACCATGAAATTTGGTGTGAACCCAGTTTGTCTGTTTTCTGTAGCTCTAATGGCACCAGTAAGTTGCTGTAGGTGTACATCCCAGCTATCTTGTCGTCTCTTAGTGAAACACCTTATCATCTGCGCAAGAGTGATTATAACGTTCAACTTGACCGTTTGAAGCTGGATGATATGCTGTCGTCCTTGTTTTCGTTATCTCTAAGAGTTCACAGAGCTGTCGTATCACATTACCATCCACATTTTTCCCCTGGTCTGTATGAATCTCCAAGGGACACCCAAATCTTGATATTGTACTGTCCATAAAAGCTTTGGCAATTGTTTCTGCATGTTGGTTTGGCAAAGCACAACACTCAATCCATTTGGTAAATTGATCAAGGATCACAAGTATATATTTATTACTCATTTTAGTTACAGGTAGAGGGCCTAAAATGTCCATGTGTGTCCTTTCAAAAGGGACCCCAGAGTAATATTGCCCCAAATCTGCTCTTGCTTTCCTGCATGCCTTCTTCTGTCTATTGCAAACATGACATGAACTTACATAGATTTTGCAATCTGTTGACATTTTATACCAGTAAGCTGTCTTCCTTAGTTTTGATAGTGTCTTGTCCTGCCCTAAATGTCCAGAGGATCTTAGATCATGACAGCACCTGAGCAATTCATCTTTCAGACTGTCTGGGGTCACAAAAAGAATCCTAGAACCAACAGGATCCTCCCAGATATAAGACAGTATACCGTCTTGATATCTAAGTTGTGACTTACATTGCCAAAGATGTCTAACTTCTGGACTCTGCATCTGTAATTCCTGCTTAGAGGGAGTATAATTCAGTGTTAACCATGCAATAATAGTACTTAGGTGTTTATCCTGATTTTGCAATTGCCTCAAGTCATCATTTGAATAACTGGTAGGCATTCCCATTATACTTATATTATTGTCTGATGTTACATTCCTTATTGACCTACTGGTTAATCCTATAATGCCGACTGGTGAAGTACAGCTGGCAGATCTCGCTGTCAAAGGTACCACAAAGTCAACATCTTCTTCAAATATTTGCCACTGGTTCCTTGCTCGAGTGCAGTACTTACATCCACCACAAGGAAGCAAATTAAGGGGTATCTCCGAGCTGTAGTGTGAGCAAAGGTCTTGGTGATTAGGTATCCTGGAAAGCCCATCTGCATTTGAATGTTTCTTACGTGGTCTATGTTGAATGATCAGGTTATACTGTGATAACTCTTCTAGCCAGCGAGCTAACTGTCCCTCTATGTTTTTGAAATTCATGAGCCACTTCAAACTGTTATGGTCTGTGCGTATAGTGAACTGGTTACCAAGAAGATAATGACGATATTGTCTGGTAAAGGCTACTATTGCTAGAAGTTCCTTCCGTGTAGTGCAATATTTTCTCTGAGCTGGTGTCAATACCCTACTTGCATAGCTTACCGTAACACACTTGCCGTTTTGAATTTGACTCAATTCTGCTCCAATAGTATTTTCAGAGGCATCAGTATCCAAAATGAATGGAAAGTTAGGATCAGGATATCCCAATACAGGTGGTGTAGTTAAAGCCTTCTTAATACTATTAAACGCATCTTGATGTTCTGATTCCCATCTAACATGTCTAAACTCTTTTCCTCCTGTAAGGACATGTAAAGGTGCGGCCAGAGCAGCATAATGAGACAAATGCTCCCTGTGGTAATTAGCAAATCCCAAAAATGATTCTAGTTCTTTCTTACTTTTTGGAACTGGCCATTTCTGTACAGTATCAATGTTCTTACGATCTATTGAGATTCCATCCTTGTTAACAATCTTACCTAAAAATTTGACCTCTTGTTGGAACAGATTGCACTTCGATGGTTTCAACTTGAGATTATACAGTTGGAATCGCTCTAATACATGTCTCAGCTTCTGTAGATGATCTTCAAAACTATAACCCAAAATGATGACATCATCCAGATATGCTAAACACTCCTCCCAAGTTACACCCTGCAATACTAACTGAACAACTCTACTAAAAGTAGCTGGAGAGTTACAGAGACCAAATGGCAGTCTGACGTGCTCGAACAAACCATACTTAGTCACAAAAGCGGTCTTATAGCGGTCTCTCTCGTCTATTTCTAATTGCCAATATCCCGCAGCCATATACACCGTACTCATGTATTGGCTTCCACGCAAAGTATCGAGACAGGTTTCTATTTTCGCTATCGGAAATAAATCTTTTGTTGTAGCTGAGTTGAGCCCTCTATAGTCTAAACAGTACCTGATAGAGCCATCTTTTTTCCGTACTAGAACCGGACATGCTGCCCAATCAGATATTGATGGCTGAATAACCCCTTTATCCAACATATCCTGTAAATGTGTTTGTTCCTCACCTTCAAACTTTAATGGAGTCCGTCTCAGACGATGTTTCACTGGAGTAGCATCTCCTGTGTGGATACGGTGTTTAATTTCCCCTTTAAATAGGCCCAAATCCATATCCCCTTTCGCAAACACATCTTGAAACTGAATCAATAATTCTGCTATGTCCTTACATTCTGACAGTGCCATACCTTCAACTGTCCTTGAATACAGATCTTGTATATGTTTTGGAATAAGTTCATCTATATCTTTAATTGAATGAGCTTGTTTGACAGAGACTCTGTCAGACATGTTTTTGTCAAGATCTTGTGAAGTTACCTCTGCATGAGAGTGGTTCTTGTCAGCTTTTATGGATAAAATTGTATGTGCTTGTGAACCTATATTTGAGTTTTTGTTTGACTCTGAAACAGTTGTCAGGCTATCAGATATTCTGTCAGCCTCGGCAGCTTGATCTGTTACAAAATTATTAAATAACTTGTCAGAAAACCTGTCAAGTTCATCTATATCTGTCAAAGGTATTGCACATTCTATTTCTGTGCCAATTCCAAATTTCAACCCTCCTTTCAAAGTGACAAACTTATTGGAGCCATTGCGTACTACTGTTGGGACCTCCCGACATATTTTCAGCACGACATTCGGTGTTAGTAAACCTTTGAGTTCATAGTTTGGCTGTAAAATAATATCAGACTTAGGTGTCCTATCAATCTCAATTTTCAATACCTTCATTGACTGCGGTGGAACAACTGTTTTCCTCCCTACCGTTACACTGTAAACATGTGAAATTTTACCCTCCTTATCACCTAAACAAATGGCGGGTATGAGATCTTGATTTATCTGTACGGTATAATTGCCTAGATCAATTATAGCCTTGAAATGCTCCAAAAAATCAATACCTAATATTACCTTATCTGTGATCTCTGCAGCCACAAACCTCCAATTGACTTTGAGTTTACCAACTGTCACATCAAGGTCATCTGTGTATCTGGCTTCCATTTCATACCCTTTTCCAGCTCCTTTCAATAGTATGTGCTGCTTGGCTGCACTATCTACAACAGCTTAAACTTTTTGCCCATTAAGAGTTAAGTTTATGTACAATGTTTTGAACTTGAATTATGTTTATACAGAAATAGTTCCTGTATTTTTGCTGTATTGTCAATATCCTCTTTTTTAAAATTGTTTACATCTGCACATATTTGGCCACCATGCTTCGAGCTGATCAAGAATTGGCGTCTTTCTTGATCCCTGGTAGTTTAAAGTGTTATGACTTGGTGATGGAGTCCTACTTGGACAATCCCTGGCAAAATGTCCTTCTTTTCCACACTGAAAACATCCTGTCCCCCTATATGGACTTGTTGACCTTTCTGGTGTAGGAGACCTATATGTACTCCTTGACCTCTGGTTTTGACCCTGATTTTGGTTAAGTATATTGAGAATCTTTTTTACAATAATTTTTGTCTCTGCAAGATCATCTTCTGTTTTTTTAAGCCTTTTCTCAATACTAGCACTTACCCCTCTTTTATCGTCATCTTTCTCAACAACCCTTACAGCAAATGTTTCTTCTTCCTGCTCTTGGACATCTTCTGCATCTGAAAATGTAACTCTTTTCACTTCAGACTTCTTACCGCCCATAATAACCTTTTGGTTAGCTGCTGTACTACGTACAAATTGGACTGCTTGATCTAAGGATTCTGGGTTCTTGTCCATGGCAACCAAAGCAGCTCTTTTATCTAGACAACCTCTCAAAAATGCATCAGTAGCCAGCGTCTCAGCAAACTTCTCTGGAGTATCAGGGTAACCATCAAACGCCAACTCCTGTGCCCTCTCTGCAAAATCTCTCAAATTCTCTTCATTTTCTTGCCTCAAATCCTGTAATAATCTACGTAAAATATGGGGTAACTCCTTTTCACCAAATTTCTCATTAAATTTCTAACAAAACAGTTTATAATTTGCCTGTAATGATTTAACCCTGATACTGTAGTACTTTAGAGCCCTATCTCTTAAAAGTTCTATTAATTTGAACAATCTTTGTTCATCACTCCATTTATATCTATCAGCTATGGTAGAGAACTGTAAAAAGTATGGTCGCCAGTCACTTTTGCCATCAAAAGTAGCCAGCTTTGGGGCAGATGGACCATATTTGTCGGGAGTTGAAGGAGGTTTATAATTTACTCCTGATTTAGATTCCCTGTCAGTTATTACCTTTTGAATTCTACCAAGAGACTCTTGCTGTTCTATTTGAGATTGCATTCTCTCTGTTTTTTCATGATACCGGTCTAATTCCCTATCTTTAGTTTCTACCATTTTTCTATATTGATTTAACTCTAGTTTTACCTTTTGTAAGTATTCATCTCGCTCTTGCTCATACTGCAACCTTTGTTGTTCCAATATGGCCAGGTTCTTCTCTCTCATCTGTGCAGCCTGTAACTGAAAACTAACTACCATTTCAGAGCGAT
Organism: Mytilus edulis; assembly: GCA_019925275.1. Lineage (NCBI taxonomy): Eukaryota > Metazoa > Mollusca > Bivalvia > Mytilida > Mytilidae > Mytilus > Mytilus edulis. The sequence goes on along the minus strand of CM034360.1, from coordinate 127,260,196 downwards.
CCTTTTCAATACTAGATATTTTATCCCTTAGTAATGCTACCTTTGACGCAAGGTCTTCCCCGATGGCTTAACTTCTTTAAAAGTTATTAGATTGTCTTTTAATAAGGATGTCCAAAGAGTACTAGAAATTTCTGTAATATCAAAGATGTTGACTTCAGTAAGTGTACCTTTTTCTTCTCTTGCCCTTAGTATGGCATTTGCTTTAGCCTCCCCTATGCCTTTTAACGACTATTTAAATCTATTTCTTATAAAATGAAATAAATGTTAGACACAATTTCTTGCAATATAATTAATCAGTAACACTGACTAAATTGTTAACAGGTTAAGTTTCAGTAACACTGACACTTGCCTGTATCCCTTTGTCATTGGCAATGACAAAGAAAAATATATCAATCAAACTTCAGTTCCTAAAATGATTAAATAATCGTCAAATAAATAATCAGTGAAACTGACAAAGGATTATTGACAATTGTTTTAAACACTTAGAAAATTATCCGTATATTTCGTCAATTTCGATTCTTTTCTCGTTTCAAAATTCAAAAAGAAAAAATTTGCCGCTACAAAATCATTTCCGGTATTTTCCAGGTGAGTTGAAACAAACTTCTGACACCAATATAGTATTTGCTACTAGGACTTATATATTAAGTAAGGTTACCTTGAGTTATCCAAGTACGTATATGGCAACTGGCAGATACGAGTTGAAGATTAGACGTCTGTCTTCATCAAGCTCTCTGGTTATTCTGCAATGTTGGTTAGTACTCACCACTGGAAGTTGACAGTAACACTATAGGTAAATGTCCGGGTTCGGTGATAATCAATTACAACAGTATGAACACTACTGATATTTGTTTATGATGCAATATTTTGAATATAAAGAGGACATCCTGGCACTCTAAATTGATGCAAACCAAATTAGGTAGCATTGTGTTCCAATATTTCTATCATTTGTTTCATCATGATTATACAATCCATCCTTACATAAAAATATTACAGATTTACTATGCGACTATATAGCTATAAGAGTTACATAAAAAAAAAGCAAATATGGTCAGTTTTGGTTGATGCGGTCAAATATGGTCAGTTTTGGTTGATGCTGTGAAATATGGTCAGTTTTGATTGAGTCAGACAAATAATTGTGTTACATGAGTCAATCTGAGGTATGAAAACTACTGATATTTGTTTGTGATGCGATATTTTGAATAAAAATAGGAAATGCTGGCACTCTCAATTGATGCGGGAAAAAAATTGTGGTAATTGATTTCCAATATTGCAGTTATTTATATACTACAGTCCCTCTTAACCTAAAATTATAACTGAATTACTGTGCAACTATATAGATTTACATAAAAAAAAAAAAAGCAAATATGGTAAGTTTTTGTTGATGCGGTCAAAAGATTTTATTACACGACTCAGTCTGAAGTATGAAAACTACTGATATTTGTTTATGATTCGATATTTTGAATAAAAAGAGGACATGGAGGACATGCTCATTGGCGGATCCAGATGGGGTCCCCCTTTTTTTGGACGATGAATGCATTTGAATGGGAGCATATAGTTGGAACACCCCCCTCCCTTTACTCTGGGTTGGGACCCCTCCCCCTTTTTAAATGGCTGGATCCGCCCCTGCATGCTGGCACTATAAATTGATGCGAACAAAATTGTTTCCCAATATTGCTGTAACTTGTATACATGTATTACAGTCCCCCTTGACCTAAAATTATAACTGAAGTTATGAATTTTTAAGCTTCTTTTTTTACAGAATATTTTAGATATATTTGTAGTTTCCTAGTTTTATTGCTAAATATATAAATTTTATTCAAATAAACATTGACTCATTTTCAGGGGATAAACAATTAAATTTCTACATTTTATCCAATAATTTTATACAGGCAGAATACAAGTTCTGCACATTTCGGGATACTTTTATTATTTCCTAGGTTTGTTTGAAACTTTCAATAGTTTGGGGGAAAAAATGCATTTGATATTAGTGTAATGTATGAGTGAATTGTATTAATTAATTACTTTCAAATCATATTGCTAAATAAACATAAACACCCTAAGGGGTCATGTCACCCACTTTTATAAGATAAAAAGGCTAATTATTGTCATGTAAACAAAACTGTAGTATAATCTGAACACTTACTTTATTAATTACTGATGTACGTGTAAGCATACTGAAATTGTAAAGACTTTTTAGAAATGAAAATAAAATTAAATAGTCGTTTTCATTACAATTAACTCAATATATTATATGCTATGACTCTTGGAAAGAAGGAACAACCAGATAATACTGACAAAAATAAGAAGTCCATTCTAACTGTTAGGAAAGTATGGTCTTCTTAAGACAAAGACCATTGGAGATTTGAGACTGTCTTTTATGACAATTACTCTATCATCATTTAAGCATATAATTTGCTCACTATTTTCAATTCAGTTAGTACTGTACAATATTATTCATTATTATCATGATTGTTAGTGCTTGAAACACTTCATGTCATTTCATTCGATAAGGTAGTCTGGTTAAATTGTCATGTCATATAATTCGATAAGGTAGTCTGGTTAAATTGTCATGTGATATAATTCGATAAGGTAATCTGGTTAAATTGTCATGTCATATCATTCGATAAGGTAATCTGGTTAAATTGTCATGTCATATCATTCGATAAGGTAATCTGGTTAAATTGTCATGTCATATAAATCGATAAGGTAATCTGGTTAAATTGTCATGTCATATAAATCGATAAGGTAATCTGGATAAATTGTCATGTCATATCATTCGATAAGGTAATCTAGTTAAATTGTCATGTCATATAATTCGAGAAGGTAATCTGGGTAAATTGTCATGTCATATCATTCGATAAAGTAATCTTGTTAAATTGTCATGTCATTTCATTCGATAAGGTAATCTAGTTAAATTGTCATGTCATATAAATCGATAAGGTAATCTGGATAAATTGTCATGTCATATCAATCGATAAGGTAATCTGGTTAAATTGTCATGTCATATAAATCGATAAGGTAATCTGGATAAATTGTCATGTCATATCATTCGATAAGGTAATCTGGTTAAATTGTCATATCATATGATTCGATAAGATAATCTGGTTAAATTGTCACGTCATATCATTCGATAAGGTAATCTGGTTAAATTGTCATGTCACATCATTCGATAAGGTAACTTGGTTAAATTGTCATGTCATCTCATATTACTTTCATTATGTTCTGCCACCTGAAATTTAAAAAAAATGTTTTAACTAAATGTTTTTTTAACCTCAATACTGATACAATACTGATAAACAATTGTATTCCGGTATTGTAGACAATACTAGTATACCAGTATTGCGATCGCCAAGTACAGGAGATCACCATTCAGATGAAGTACAGCAATCAAAGCGCGGTTTCTTTGCTTTTTTGTGTGGTTTTTTTTGCTGTGCATGTACTGATTTCGTGTCGTGGATGGATAACCCATATCCTTTGTTTTTCTATTTTTCTATAGAGAAATCTGCAAAAAATCAGACCAGATACCGCAGCTCGAAAACAGGTTGCACGTGTAGGTGTCCCTAACTAAGAGCAATTCACATCAGAGACCGCAGTTTGAAAACAGATTTCACGTGTAGGTGTCCCGAGCTAAGAGCAATTCACATCAGAGACCGCAGTTTGAAAACAGATTTCACGTGTATGTGTCCCTAGCTAAGAGCAATTCACACCAGAGACCACAGCTTGAAAACAGGTTGCACGTGTATGTGTCCCTAGCTAAGAGCAATTCACATCAGAGATCGCAGCTTAAAAACAAGTTGCACGTGTAGGTGTCCCTAACTAAGAGCAATTCACACCAGAGACCGCAGCTTGAAAAAAGGTCGCACGTGTATGTGTCCCTAGCTAAGAGCAATTATCATCAGAGATCGCAGCTTAAAAACAGGTTGCACGTGTAGGTGTCCCTAACTAAGAGCAGTTCACATCAGAGACCGCAGCTTCAAAACAGATTTCACGTGTAGGTGTCCCTAGCTAAGAGCAATTCACATCAGAGATCGCAGCTTAAAAACAGGTTGCACGTGTAGGTGTCCCTAACTAAGAGCAATTCACATCAGAGACCGCAGCTTGAAAACAGGTTGCACGTGTAGGTGTCCCTAGCTAAGAGCAATTCACATCAGAGACCGCGGCTTGAAAACAGGTTGCACGTGTAGTGTTCCTAGCTAAAAATACCATTATACATTTTCCAAAAAGTCTACTATAATTTTCATTTTGAAACACAAATGAAAAAAATGACATTCATTACATTCATGTAAATAGGTCAAAAATACACGAATACGAATATTTATTTGTAAAGATGAATTTGATACTTTTTACATTTGGAGCGTTTGCAGTACTTTTCTTGATTTATCTTCATCAACAACGCTCAAACTGTAACATTTGAATTGAAAAGGACGTGTATTCACTTAACTTAATGAGTTATATGACCAAATATGGACAATAAAAAATAGCCAAAACTACCTAAGGTCAAATTTGCCCGAGGGAGTTCGAACCTTAGTGGTTTTCTTTATTTTTAATAATTTCTAAACATACCAAAATAAAAGGTATGCTATACATCAAATCAATTCCGAAGTAGATTATTTTACTAATTAAAATTGATTCATATCTTAGCAACTTTTTGGCTTTTAGACACACGATACAGGTGACTAACTTAGTGGCTGTAAGGTTGCTAGCATGAGTCTGTTCCATTGAATTTTTTTTATATGATAGACAATGATAGTTCTTTTAGAAGACTTAAACTCAATTCACGCATGGTTTTTATATTATTTGACTAAATTCAAAATTAAAAATTAAAATGAAATGAAATACACAAAAGGACAAACATTAGACAATAAAGAAACATAACTCTTGACGAGGTTTTTAATTTATAACAGGCACATGCATGCAAGAAAACTAGTTTCTTAAACTAAAATTGTCAACACTAAATGTCGTACCACAGACATATTCACAAATCAAAACACGGAAATACTTGTCTGCTTTGACACACAGGGATAAGGCCTTCGAATCCTCCCCCTCCCTTTCTAATATTTTCTGTGATATCGATATCCTCAATATTCCCTTTTAGTTTATTTTCCTTTATTTGGTGTGTTCTTGCAACTGTAAATATTACATTAACAAAGTTTATATGTGCCATCCTCTACCCATTTTTATGTGCGCAGGGTGTGTATTCTTTTTTTACCTGTAACACGAAATGACATTTGCGCTCCAAACCTTATGGACTTTTGCGCTTTAAACTTTGATACACCTGAACTAAATTGACCGGACATTTGCCATTTTTATCTATGACAGTTTACCTGTAATCTAAACAAAATTTACTAAAGTCACCAGTTCAATAGTCAGCATACCTGTTATAACATGAAATATCATTGATATCTTGGTCACTTCATGTAAAACATTTTCAGTTTATTAAACTTAAAAATCTTTCGAAATATATATGTTTCACCAACACAACTCTTTGAATGTATGGTTGAATCAATCATCTACAACATGTTTCTTACTGCTTTCACTCTAACACCACTGGTGAGTGTTGTGTAGACGAAACACGTGTCTGTCGTACCTATTCAAAAGTCTTGCATCTTTGGTGTGTTTAGACGATGTACAATGTATATGGCTCTTATCAAGATTTGAATTCACTATAACGATGAAAGTTTGGTTATATGTGATCATATCTGTAAAACAAAATCCCTTTTTCGGTGCATATAATTCAAAATAATGAAAAAATGATTTGTTGAAAAGGTTACAATTTCTGCATTAATCAAACGATATATCATAATATATTTAGCTTTGGTATTGCCTATACTTTTTATAACTTCAATGGTTGAAAAAAAAAATATGGTCAACAATGTTTTTAACAGAAAATTGCAATTATCTAGCATTTGGTGCGTAAATTTCTTCTTGTAGTTTGTCTAATGGCATACATTGCATTTTTCTGTAAAACTTGATCCCCCATATTATATTATAAATAAAAATTATTCAAAGAAAAACTGCTCCATTTGTATACTTTGAAGTTTTACCAATATGATTGCTTATTTCTGAACAGATGAGCAACTTTTTAATACGTGTAGAGCCTTCAACTATTTTAACCCGTATATTTGACTTTCATTGTCGAATTAACATATTGCAATGTACTAGAAAAACAATGCTAACAGAATTTTTACACATTGTGTCTTATTTTTTTTTTTATGAATAATGATTTTTTTCTTTAATAGCAAATTTATATTTTTCCAACTCATATTGAAGAAAAAGCTTTATCATTGACAAGGTTAAGTTCTCAAAAACTATTAAAAAATAACAAAGATTTATAAGATTTTTACAGATGGCTAATAATCATACATGTAACAGATTTATAAAAAGAAAAATGGGGTTCAATGAGCAAATTTGTTATGGCATTCAAATGGATTAAACCAGAGGATTCCGAAAATCTGACAAAACTTCCAAAAACATGACAAGCGAACATCCTTAATAAATTAAAGAAATGGCAAAAAACATTTACCGTCTGTACGAACTTGTCATGATAAATAACCAAGCCTGTGCTCGTTAATTTTATTCACAGGACAAAAAAGAAAACTACGAATGATAATCTTTTTATACTTGATCTATAATTTGACAAAAAGTCTATTAAAAACAATGCATAATCTGGTCTTTTTCGTTTTCAACTATTAGTACCTTTTTTCGATCGATGAAGCTGAAGCGTAGGTAGAAGTCCAAGAGATACACGTTCATTGGCGGATCCAGGGGGGGGGGGGGGTTCTTTTTTTTTGGCCGATCAATGCATTTGAATGGGGACATATAGTTGGAACACCCCCCCCCCCCTACTTTTGTTCTGGGTCGCCCCCCCCCCCTATTTAAAACGGCTGGATCCGCCCCTGACGTTATTCAATCAATGGTATTTGAAAAAAATCTAACTATATACTCAAAATCCATCAACAAGTATTTCAATTTTGTAATTATACCACAGCTTTTTTTTATAATAAAACCATTCTGATTTGCGATAATGGTTTTTAAATAGTTATCAAGTTGTACTTTTTAAGACCCTTATAACATAAACGGTACTAATTTCAATGCACCTTATGCGGATTCCGATGATTTACGAATCTCAAAGGAATTACTGTAATATTTTTTCTGTCTATGAAGAAATAACATCAAAAATGTGGTGCATACTGAATATCCCGCGTAGCTTGTTATTTTAAAGTGTGCATCATATTTTTTATGGTATTTCGAATAGACAGAAATTTGTTTACAGTGACTGTCATTCCTTATAATTTAATTCTAAATTCCATTTTAAACCGGAGTAAATCATGAAAAAACAATGACGACTTCACGGTCAAATGACAAAATTATGTATATGAGCTGATAGACAATCAGAAGACGCGTTACATCCAAAATTAAATTATTCAGTGATACTCGAGGAAAAAAATATTGATATATCTAAAATCAAAGAGCGAATACAACCAAACAGGAACTAAATTATCTTCCGTTGGCAACTCTTGGCACATCATTCTCGAAGGATTAAAGTGTACGAGCGATACCGAACATAAGATCGTACTAAAACAAACATGGAACCTGATTTCTGAACACAATACACGTGATTCTCATTATTGACATACCTGAAATTGCCAGAAAACAAGGTTGCTAGGCCGATGCTTTTGTTTCTACTTATCGAGTATGTTTATTTTCTTCATTTAAATATTTATTTTGTATTAACATAGAAAGTGAAATCGCTTTATCCAGAATTCATAAATCAAATATAAAAATGCTTCCTTGCATTTATACAATTAAAAGAAATGAATTCCCCTTTACCAAATTCTTTACAAAATGACACAAATACTTTATAAAAGTAATGATATATACAGAAAACAATAACAATCATTAATCATACAAAGAGGGACAATTCTATTAAATTTGATTGTATGTTACTAAAGAGTTCAACAATTATCTCTCTTTGTATCGTTTTCCATCGAACCGATACAGAGAATGATGTGTTATATTTGTGTTATAAAATTAATGGTACCGATTTATATACACACGAAGCGCATTTCGGGAAGTAATAAAATTTAACCAAATCAGACGTTATCAACTATAGTAGGGTGCCCAGTATCGAAAAAGACGTCTAGTTAACGAGTTTAAGTTAACGGATAACATACGGCTATATTTATATGCAAACGACTGGAAAATCATTATATTTTTTAATCGTGAATGTCGTCGTATGCTCCCGTGGTCACGTTTTTCAAAATTTTGTGGTTTCTTAGGGTACCCACAGATACCTCATCATACAGACCATCTTCAACACGAAAAATAAAGTTATTGCTTTCTATTTTATTTGTTCAAATGATACTCATCATTTAGCTTAAAAATTAAATTTGTCATTTAATTAAAGATGAAAAGATTTATATAATTTAAAAATAAGTATTTCATGATTTTAGTATGGCTATTTTTTTAGCTGAAATTTACCACATTTTGAACAAAAGAAAATGTATTACGTGTTTCTTTCACGGGGTTTTTACTCTGATCACATCAATAACACATGGTTCATATGTGTGCCAAATATCTTTTGTGTAATGTTAATCGATGAGAAGAAAATAGCAATTCAAAACACAAATTTAGTGATAATTCTGCCTTGTTTCAAACACGCCTTTTCTCGTGCCGTTAATCGTTTTGTAGCTTACACTACCAGGTCATTAACTAGGACAATTTTCACTAATTTAATTTCCATTTTTTGCTTGTCGTATGGTCGAAATGTATATTTGGAATAGTCCAGTTAGTTTGAAGATCGTTGTTTTGTAATTGGAAATATTTTTTGTTGGTTTTCATAACTTTAATTGGTTTTTTTTTATTGATAGTTTTGTTATTATTGTAATATACAAATCAAATCCTTCGATCACGTTTCGGACCCGGAATATGACACACATTTATAGTCCTGTTAAACAGCTAATCAAACCATAAGCGAAGTAAGAATGAAATTCATACAATGGGATAAGTGTGTTATATGTCAAGGTTCTTTTACTGAATTGCTTATTAATAATCGAGTAATAAGCACAAACAAAAGCTTTATCGAGGCTATGGGAGCATGGAAATATTTGAGTTTATTGCCTGATGCTTCAGACCTAGACCATTTTCGTACTGATGATTACAAAATGTTGTAGCATCATTCTTGCTACAAATCTAACACTAGCAGACACAACTGAAGTTTTTTTAAAAGCTGAATGAAGTTCTTGATCGTCTGTTAAAGTGTTTCAGAACATAACTTATAGAATGTCGTCAAATTCCTGCCTGGAAAAAGTCTTTTTGAGTCAGTGAGATCCAGCAGGCCTTAATCAGATTTCATGGGGAATCGATTGTTCAGCATCATAGTAAATCAACAGTTGGTATGAAACACGAGAAAGTCATATTCTAGCTAGCACTTCAAAGGACCCTAAATCAGCTCAGAAAGAGTATTTAGGTTTTAATAATTATTTTGTACGCCCGATGAAGTAGATACTCGCATGATTTTACATATGCATGCTATTCATGTAGACAAAGAGATAGGTGTGAAAGGAATCAAGGGAAGGATAATAACAAATCAATATATATATAGATACAGATGGTCTAATCTTATGCGTTCTTTACATCCACTCCACGCAGCATACACATGAGCTATGGTTTCAAACAGACACTATTACTTGAATACAAGATTTTCGCATCTATATAAATATAGGAAGATGTGGTGTGAGTGCCAATGAGACAACTCTCCGTGCAAATAACAATTTAAAAAAGTAAACCATTATAGGTCAATGTACGGCCTTCAACACGGAGCCTTGGCTCACATCGAACAACAAGCTATAAAGAGCCCCAAAATTACTAGTGTAAAACCATTCAAACGGAAAAAAACAACGGTCTAATCGATATAAAAAAACGAGAAACGAGAAACACGTATAACTTACATAAACAATTGACAACTACTGTAAACCTGTCCACGAAATATGTAAAAGTCTCGGGTTTGTCTGTAACTTTCTACCACATGTGCTGTTACTGTGCATGTATTACATGATGCAATACAACGTATTGGACCCTGTTTAGGATCAGTAAGCGCACTGTGTTTTAGTCTTGAAGGACAGCCCAGATGATTTTACCGATTTGTCAAACCTTTCTTATTGTGACATCGCTGAACCTATAGATGCAGATCGATGATCTTGTTGTCAGGTTGAATGATCTCAAGTCAAACTAAAAATAGATCACTGCGACCTAAACAATTTGAGAGTAAAATTGGCTACAATTTAAAATTTCTCCCTTGTCAAACTTCCACCTTGTGAATCTACTTTTAAACAATATGTAATAAGAGTTTCACTCCAGACGTAAATTTTATGTCTTCCCGTGTAGCAGAACTACACCTTAGCATTCTCCTATTCAAAATGGGCAATGACTTGTTCCTTTCTATCTCGGAGGTCATATGTCATCCGAATTTCTGCAAGATTTAGTATCTACTTGTAAGGGGAATTCTGTGTTTTCAAAGGGTTGCATTTGCATTGATCAAAATCTATCATGTATAGATGTATGCCCGTGTCAGGCAAATGACATATGTCAAAATGTAAATACTCGTGTGGTTGTAGTTAGACAAATTGATGACGACGAAGATGACGATGTATAAGATTTCATTTTTCCGTATGTGTCTTATAAATCATTGTTAGCAATTGAATGAAGATAGCGCAGTCCATTATTATATTTTCTAAACAATACATAGAACATCTTCTCAATTTTGAAATCGTGGGAAATATAGTAATAATCTATCTAGTGGGGAAAGATATGTAAAAAAAATGATAAAAAGATCTGCAATATGTTCTTTGACGTTGGCCGGGGAACTACAGGAGACCATCGAATGTAGTGTAGGTAATACTAGCCTCGATCATAATTTTCTATTTGCATTTGTTTTTCTCTTTCGTGTTTTGTCATGCTGAAGTCTGCCTATCTTCAGTTTATAAGTTTTTAATGTTCCTTTGGTTTCTCACGCCTATTTTGTTTGCAATTGTTTGTAAAAAACATAAATGCTGAACATAACCCTCTCCCTCATTATATTTTTGGAATACTTGTAAACATTATAGCCAATTGTTGCTTATTTAGTCATTTGTATATGTAGGATAGGGTTTCTAATACCTGTCTTGTTTTCAAAACTTTTTCCCCTCCCCCTTTTTCTCTGTTTGCAGTAATTTTTACTTCTGTAAAGCAAAGCTATACACAGAGCTTTATATTCAACCAAATGTGATGTTAATTTTGAAACAAATCATTTATATATACTCTTCAACACACAATAACAGAAATTTGATTTTTACCTTGAAATTGACGAACACCTTACTATCAAAAGACGTGAAAATCACATATTTTTTTCGACAAATGATTAAAGTTAAGATCTAAAAAATATCTTTAGATCGTACTTGTAGCGAATTTAATACAAAAAAAATCAAATTTAGAAATTGAAATAGGTCAAGGTCACTGTTTTTGAACAGCTATTCGAAAATTTCAAATTTGCACCCTATATGCCAAAAAGTCAATTTAAAGTCATTTTTGGCGATAAAAATATAAAATTAGTTCTAAATATAGATTCATAAGATATTTTTCTTTAAATTAGTTGTTTTTATTTTCCTCCAAACGCATATATGTAGGCGAAACTAGCTATCTAAACTGTGACTGTGCATTTTTCTTGATTTTTTGCTTTGACCTTTGACCCTGATTAAAAAAAAACGTGACCACGACAGACAACGACGACAACGCTATTTCGATGAGGCTTGTTCTCCTCTTTACAAGGATATAAAATATAGCCGTATGTTATTCCGTTAAGGCAAATCGATAAAATTTGTTGATTGGGCACCCTACTACTAATGGAACGAGTAGAAAACAACTGACGAATTCAGATTGTCTTAAAACTTGTGTGACCATTTTGTCAAACCAACGAAATCAAACTTCCACAGATATACATTGTTCTTGCTCAATCAATGAAATTAGGTCCGACAATTTTTTTTAATTTGTTTTTAATTTTGCAATAACGAATGGTAGTGTAAAGCTTAAAAAATAAAATCACGAAAATACTGAACTCCGAGGAAAATACTAAACGGCAAGTCCCTAATCATTATATTGACAACGATGAGTGAACAAAACATTGCTATGCCTTCCAAATGGAATCAATTTAATTCGTACCTTGACCATTTCGTACCCAAATTTCCTCTTCGAAACCTCTTTCCAAATTATTAACGTCTATAGGTATTAGACCTTTTCAATAACTCTCGACACTGACTGATGACACCTACAGTTAACAGGTAAAATGGAGGGGTCGTCTCAAAGACAAACACGTCTGACTATTGTAACGGATACAAATTCGTATATTAGCTACCGAATAAATATTCATTAAATAAAATAATAAAATAAGTAAATTTATTTAATGAATATATATATCTGCACATGTGAAAATTATTTTTTACGCCTATATATATATCTATATATATTTATAAAAAAGGAAAAAAAATATATTTCTCTATCTATATTTACAAGCTATTTCACGTTGAATTGATTTTAAAAATAACTGCAATCATTCCGCATCCTAATCAGCTTTCTCGTCACATTTATGATTATGCCGCATTCCAATAACGATACATGTGTATCTGCAAACTTTTTCTGATAATTTATGAGAAATATGAAACATAATTACTGGACTGTCTGTCCGTGTGTTACACACATGTAAACACGTCGAGTTTTGTGTTGTTCAAACGATCAAAACCGTACCCGATGTACATATTCAATTTCGGGAGAGGTAACAAAGTTCGAAGGAAAATATCACATCGCCATTTTTATCGTTGAAGGACTACGCCGATTCAAGATACCATGTTTAAGTTGATGATTTCCTTAATGAATAGGAAGGGGATGTAATTGACTTTTCGTTCTAATGCATCATTACTTAAGCAAAACATACCTGCGTATGGCATTGATAATCCAAGACTCTAGTTACTATAGAGCTTTGTCGTTCCAAATTCTTTTTGGACAGTGCCAATCAGGGGTTGGGAGTCCAATGACAGATTTATCCCTCATTTAATTATATGGTAGTCCTCATGAACTGATTGGACAATATAATTGCCCGTGTTCTAAAAAACAGGAGTCAGGATTGTCCAGTTTTCGAGAAAAAAAACTCTGGGCTTATTACAGGAATCGGGAATTGCTTATCAATGGATTTTAATGTGGTCCTTGTTGATTAAGTATCGTTTGTTTTATATGTTACACTGTCATTGCTATATTTTTTTATTTTGTTTTTGTCAACAGGTCAGAAATTGTTTCTGTTTCTCTTTTCCGTGACAAAGCTTTGCCGGATTTATAATCTTTTGTATTTTTTCGTACTCATAATTCTTTCTAAATTTCGTCTACTATGACAATACAAAAGGGAGTTTGTTTCCCCAATAAGAAAACTAATTTCAAAACCCCGTCGCAAGTTCTGTGCGCCTGAACCAAGTCCTGAAAATGTATGACCTTAACACGGTTGATATTTTAGTTAAAGATGTCACATTTTGACTTTATGCTTCGCTGTTATATTTGATTCCTTTTTAGTCGATCAGAGATCGCTGTTTTTTTTTTCATTTTTTTTTTCTCTTTTGTTTTTTGTACTGTAAAAATAATCCTTTTCTTCATTCTAAATTAAAAAATCCATGTCATTTGGACTCTGTCTTCATTACCAATCAAATCAATTTCAAGCAATAAATCCACTCACAATTTACCTGTCGTAGTCGTGCTCAACTGTAGGTATAGACAATTGTTGAAAAAGTCTATTAGGAACACAATCCTTTTATCAGAGTTACCGTGAAAATTGCCTACTTAAAGAATTGTGTAAATCAGATATGGATACTAAAAAAAATCAAAAAATGCGTTGGAATGTACAAAGTCTCTTCTTGCAAATGTATGAAAACACTTTACTTCTTTAAATCCTTGATGGATAGATTAAACATACATAAATAAAATACAAAAATAAAAATGCAATGAATTAGGTTATTAAATTTGATATATGCCTTTTTATTCTTCTTTGTTAAATATATGTTTGTTGCTTCGCATCACGGTGCGGAGCTATTAGTTTCAGTCGACATACACGCCATCTTGAAATAATAACTTATCACATATAGATTCTGATTGGTTGCTTTATGATGCGGCTGAGATACAGCAACTGCTATTTGCTTAAATGAGATAAAGAATCACAGACTTTTCTCGTGTTGGGATAAGACATTAAAAGCCGGAAATTTAACTATGTGTATTTCGGTTCCGATTAACTGTTATTAATTCATCTTCGTTATATAATGCATATATAATGCACACTGAAATCCAATCATTAATGCGTGTTTATTTGCTTTGTTAATTTGCAATATGAACGATTTGTTTTACTAAGCAATGTTCATATACAATGTTTACAAACAATGTATTGTTATCTGTATTGTACCACTTCTGCTAATCTAGGCACACATCCAGAGAGGCACAACCTCCATAGTCGTGTCTATTTATAAATGTTTTAATTTTCAACAAGTAGAGATAACAAAATTTTAAAAGCATGGGTGTATAATGCACCCTCTTTAAGTAAATTAATTTCTAAAAAAACACATTTCCAATACTAAATCAACAACCACATGCACGCATATTACCTTCAATTATGATAGAGCGAAGCAGTTCACAGCTTTTTAGAAAGCTCAAACTTGCATTGTTTGTATTGTGATTATGATTATAAAACAATGTTGACTGCTGTTCCCCTAATTTTGACAATTTTACCCATTATGTCTTGTTTGTTTTGTTCACGCATCGTTGTCAATATAAACAAAAATGAACGAAAGAGCAAGTCTGATGATTTGAGCAGCGACTAAACAATTGAAACAGGATAAAACACAATGGAGCATGAGGAAAAGAATGGAAAGAAAACAAGGCATTTGTATACATGATATCAAGGATCTTCTGAAATACAAATATTGCAACTAGTACATTGTATAAAGGTTATCTTTTTAAAATTAGTTTTTGAAATTTCGCAACAAAACGTTAGAAATTGACATCGTAAGCTTTTAGCATGTTTCGGTCCATTCCTTAACACGACTCCGGATGTTGATATCTTATAATATATGCTGTAAAAAGTCACAGTTCGGTGAATGTTAAAGATAAATAAATACAAAAATAAACGTAATGCTGTAACGATGAGATGTTTTGTGGTAAATATTTTGTATACATTCGTATATTTTAAAACATGACAAACCACACACATCTCACTGTAGCAGGTTAATTTTATATGTTATGTTTCGCTTGGGTGGGTTTTCAAAAAAAATCTGTAGAATAAAGTAAATGTTACGTCCTGTTTAGTAATACATGTACATTATATCATTGATGAGAAGTATGAAATGAATTAGATTTATTTAAAGGTCAGTGATTTTTATTTTCAATTTATATTTTATCAAAAAATACGAAAAAGGTTAAATGATGATCTACAGCCAATTCAATGATAGCATACAATGTTGTAGTTTTAGACTATTAACGAAATTTGTACGGATTACATTGTGTTTTAGATGAATATATATGAATTCCATGATGTCAGCCCAATAAGTAAGACCATCCCAAAAAAAGAAAATATATTGGGTGAAGATGGGGAAAAAAAAGCATTTAAGTAAAACTATACCGAAAGGGTAAATGATGGTCTGTAGCCAATTTATTGCTTGCATAAATTGTTGTAGTTTTGGACTATTATATGTAACAACAATTATACGGTATACATTATCTTTTTGATGAATATATATGAACACACCGAGGTCAACCCAATAAGTAAGACAATCCCCAAAAGAGAAAGGATATTGCGAGAAGATGAAAAAAACAAAATTAAGTAAAACAATACGAAAAGGGGTAAATGATGGTCTGTATCCAATTCATAATGATTGCTAGCATACGTTGTGGTAGTTTTGGACTATTACATGTAACAACAATTATACGGTATACATTGTCTTTTAGGTGAATATATATGATAACATCAAGGTCAACCCTATAGGTAAGACAATCCCAAAAAAGAAAACGGCTATATATATATATTGCGTGAAGGTTCAAAAAAGCACTTAAGTCAAACTACACTGAAAGGGTTAAATGATAGCATAAATTACTTTGATTTTGGACTATTACATGTTGCAACAGTTATATGGTATACATAGTTTTTTCTTATGAATATATATTAAGACTTTGATGTCAACCATATAGGTAAGATAATCCCAAAAAGAGAATGAGATAAAAAAAAAAAAACAAAAAAAAAACGTTTTTAAAGTCCTCAACGACATATGCATGTTAAATCAATTTTGGGGAATTGTGTGACATAAGCGTTTAAAAGACATCGGCTATTGTTATTATGAAAATTATACAAAATTAATGTGAATAATATTAACAAGTGTCCCCCTCTTAGTATTTAGAAGAGGGAGGTGATCGCGTTTTTTAAGACCAATTTACATGTGAAACACATCATAAGATACAAAGGCACGTCACGTGATTAAGGTGGCCAGTCGTGTTTATATCTGTAAGGAAAAATATTTATATTTTCCTAGTTTAAATCTTAAAAGTGTAACTCAAGTTGAACATTTGGATATATGTTAGTGTATTATAACATTGATGATGATTCTTAGCCAATTTGAATCCAGTTTTATTGAGTGTTTGATGGAAATCCTCTTAGTCAATTTGGAGCCACGGATTTCGTTCAAAAAGTAATGGCGCCAAATCCAATTGAAAATACAGATCATAATGTGAGTACTTTAACTACGGTAGCGCAGATACATAAACCACATCTAACGACAACAAATACTCCTAGAAAACGTCATTTATCAGAAACAGACCAAGATCAGGTCGAACATAAGAAGATGAAGCATTCCAGTATTTCCTCCACCCCCTCCACGCATATACCAAACTCTGACAACACCCAGTTTAATGCAATTGTTCAAATGATAAGCAACCTATCAGACGATTTTAATAGTGTAGCTAGCAGGAATTGACTGCGCATGTGTGAAAAAAGAAATGTCGACTTTTCTTTCTCTCTTGAAAATTTATTTTAAAATGGAATAAGATGGACTAAAACGGAATTCAACATGAACAATTTAAGTGATTTATGTGAAAGGAACTGTTAAATTTCTATATGAGTCCAAAAAAGAAAGCCAAAAATCCAAAGAAAAGGAAAAACACGAGTGGTCAAAATGTAAGTGGTCAGAAACGAAATAAAAAGACACTGAAATCAACTCACACGCCGAATGAAAACAAAAACAATGCAAGTCAAAATAAAACCGATAGTAATGTAATTGAAAAGGCGAATATGGACACGTTTAACGTTCCAGCTTATGATTCCCCAATGATCCAACAAAACAGATCACAATTCCAACAGTATGCGGCATCGCAGCATCCGATTCAAAATCCAAATTTTACTCAACTTTCGCCAACACTACCAGCTGCCGGGTTTTACACAAGTACCCCACACAACTTACAACCTATGATGAATCCTAATATAGATGCAAATAATAAACTTGATATGCTTACCCATAAAGTTAACGAAATTTTCAACAAAATGTCGATGATGGATGAACTGTCAAAAAAATTAACTTCGTTTGATAAAACTGTCCAAACCTTAGTGAAAACCGTCGAAAATGTAACGAAAAGAGTCGATGAGGTCGAAAAGAGCATGAACTTTGTGAACGAAAAATTCGAACATAATAACAACGATGTTAAAGAGGTTAAAAGTGCTTTTAATGAAATTCGATCCGAAAAAGATGCCACTAATAACACAATCTTCCGACTACAACAAGATCTAGATGACTTATATGATCGGCACATAGATCTCCAAACAAGATCAATGCGGGAGAACCTGATTTTCACCGGAATACCGCTTCAGGAAAAAGACGAACAAACGGAACAAACGGAAAAAATCATTGAAAACTTTATGGTCGAACAACTCAAACTAAACAGACCCGCGGAATACGAACGTGCTCATCGTTTTGGGAAGGAATATATTGAGAGAAATAGAGATGGCTCAGTTAAATTTACAACAAAGCCGATTGTCTGTAGATTCAGAAACTTTAAAGAACGCGAGACTGTTCGAAAAGCCGCAAGAGAGTTGAGGGATACTGGATTCGGCATTAGTGAGCAGTTCCCAAAAGAAATTAATGACAGACGAAAAACGCTATGGCCATTCTTTCAAGAAGCACGGAGACAGGGAAAAAAGGCATTCTTTAGGAGGGATCGCCTCTTCGTAGATGGAGTCGAATTTTTTCCACCAGAGAAAACAGATCATCAAAACCCTGGAGCGACAAGACAACAACCGAGACGAAACTACGATGATGAAGGCGCTCGCCCCAAATCAACCCAAGGAAAAAACAACGGGAGACGTTCCAAGAAAGGACATTAGGACAACCCTGGAGGCAAAGAAGATACAGTACGAAGTGACCAGTCAACCGATACATGTGACTTTCACCCTTGTGAATTGAATTTAACTGTAAATAAAACTGACAATAGTATTAACCTGTTATGTTTAAACGTATGTGGTATTAAAAATAGATTACTTTACCCTGAATTTAAATCCCTATTGTGTAATCATGATATTATCTGTCTTACTGAAACCAAACTAGATGATTGCGACGTAATTAATTGTGATGAATTTGTTTTTAGTTTTAAAAATAGACACAAGCTTTCTAACTATAGATCTGGTGGTATTGCATTGGGTTACCGAAAGTATTTAGAAAAGTATATTAAACCTATTGAAACTGAATGCAAATTTGTTTATTGGTTTACTATTGATAAGAAAGTCTTAAATTTATCTGAAAACGTTTTTATTGGTATAGTTTACATACCACCAGTAAATACAAATTATACATCTGAAGAAGCTTTTAATGAGATAGAAATTGAACTTCAGAGATTTTCTGAAAAATCTGATTATATTATTTTGGTTGGAGACTTTAACAGTCGCACAGCAAATTTGCCTGATTTTTATGATGAAGATGATATAGATGATTTTGTAATTGACAACCTTACTGATCAATCAGACTATACTGATGTATATATGTTAGATGATTTAAATATACCAAGAACAAGAAATAATCCAGACAAAGTTGTAAATTGTTACGGTAGAAAATTTCTTGAATTTTGTAAAAATAACAAAGTATTTATTTTAAACGGTAGAGTTGGCCAAGATGTTATTGGTCGGCCTACCAGTAGAAGTAATAGTGTTATAGATTATATTATTTGTACCTCACACTTTTTAAGATGCGTATCGAATTTTGAAATTCTTGAATTTTCTAAACTTTTTTCTGATGTTCACTCACCTTTGAAACTATCTTTTAATAGAGTGAACCCCACATTTGAACTACTCACTACAGAGTTATCTTATCAAGAAGAAAATAAAATTGGAAAATGGAAATTTGAGCAAGTAAATGATTTCAAAAATAACATAGATGAAGACAAAATAAGAAATGTTATAGATGAATTATCTGTTTATAGTAATAAAGAAAATGTAACAAAATATGAAATAAATACTGCAGTTACAAATATTACTGATATTTTAATAGATTCTGCCAAAGCAACATTTGGTACACAAACTTTTAATAGAAATATGCTGAATTGTAATAAAAAGCAAAATAAACAATGGTATAATTTTGATTGTAAAAAGGCAAAGAAGGAACTGAGAAAGGCACAAAGAATGTATAAACATTATGGGTCAAATTTATTTAAAGAAAGATTACGACACTGTGAATATTATTATAAAAGTCTAATGGACGAAAACATCAGGAAGCATAATAGAGAAATAAGTGATAATATGAAAAAATTAAAATCCAAAAATCCCAAGGAATTTTGGAAATTATTTAACAAAGGTAGACAAAGAGAAAAAAGCAATATATCTATTGAAACTTTATTTGATTTTTTCAAAGAATTAAATGAAAACAAATTTGAAGACAAGTTTGTCATTAATAATGATTTGAACTCAAATCTTGTAAATGAGACACTGAATGGTGTAATTACCCATGACGAAATTATTAAAGCTATCAAAAAGGCGAAAAATAACAAATCGCCAGGTGAAGATAAAATAATCAATGAATATGTTGCAAATTCTCTTGACAGTATGATTGATGTATATGTTAATTTGTTTAATCTTATTTTTGATACGGGTATCCTGCCGGAGGCCTGGCTTATTGGAAACATAATACCAGTATTCAAGAACAAAGGATGTAAATTAGACGCCAAAAATTATAGGCCTATTACTTTATTGTCATGCCTTGGTAAGATTTTTACATCTATTCTGAATGATAGATTGGGGGAATTTGTTGATGAACTTAATATCTTGAACGAAAATCAAGCAGGCTTCCGACATGGATACTCTACTAACGATCATATTTTTTCATTGTATGCACTCTTTGAGTTGCTATGTGTTAAACGAAAAAAATTGCATTGTGCATTCGTTGACTTTGAAAAAGCCTTCGACTTTGTTCAAAGAAACTCTCTTTTGTATAAGCTTGTTTTAAATAAGATAACTGGTAAATTTCTTAGAGTTGTAGAAAATTTGTATAAAGATGTGAAATCAAGAGTTGTACATAACAATGAAGCATCTGACATGTTTGTTAGTGATATTGGGGTCCGCCAAGGGGAAAATCTTTCTCCTTTATTATTTTCTTTATACTTAAATGATCTTCATGAATTTTTGGAAAATAGTGATTTAAAAGGTATACATTCAATTACATCTGATATAGAAGATGAACTGGATATTTATTTTAAGATATTTGTCTTATTGTATGCTGACGACTCGATTTTACTCGCTGAGACAAGCACAGATTTACAATTACTTCTAAAAAGTTTTTCAGAATATTGTGAAAACTGGAAACTTAAAATTAATATTAACAAGACAAAGGTTATGATATTTTCAAAAGGTAGACCACAGAATAATTTAAAATTTTATATTAATAAAGAAGAGATAGAAATTGTTAAGAACTATAAATACCTTGGTGTTATATTCTCTAGAAATGCATCTTTTTTTGCAACTAGAAAATATCTTAGAGATCAAGCTACTAAAGCTATGTATTGTGTTATTAAGAAGTGTAGATCAAACCATCTATCTATAGAATGCCAGCTTGACATGTTTGACAAAGCTGTTTTACCTATACTTTTATATGGGGCCGAAATCTGGGGATACGAAAATCTTGACATTTTGGAAAGAGTACATTTGAGTTTTTGTAAGCATGTTTTACGGTTAAAAAGATCGACTCCAAATTTTATGGTTTACGGGGAATTGGGAAGATATCCGATTTCTTTATACGTTAAATTACGGATGATAAAATTTTGGTGCAACCTTCTTAATAACACACTTGATAACAAGATTTCGTCAATGTTATATAAGTTGATATATATTAATTATAATAAGTATGGAATTGAAAACAAATGGTTGTTATTTATCAAAAGTATCTTTGATAATTGTGGTATGTCAAACATTTGGCAAAATCAAGATTGTATCTCAAAAAATTGGATTGTATTAAGTATTGAACAAAAGTTAAAAGATCAGTTTAGACAAGAATGGTTTGCAAATGTAAATCAATCATCAAAAGGTTTATGTTATAAATTATTCAAAACAGAACTTAAATTTGAAAATTATATTACAGTTTTATCGTTAAAAAATGCACTGAAACTATGTAAATTTAGATGTGGCAATCACCGTTTGCCAGTGGAGACTGGGAGGTGGCAAAATGTTCAAAGACAAGAGAGGCTATGTCACCTTTGTGAATCTGCTGACATCGGCGATGAATTCCATTATGTAATGTCTTGTCCTTTTTTCAAAAAAGAACGATATAAATATTTACCACACTATTGTTGTACAAATGTTAATATTCTTAAATTTAAAAATGTATTCACTACAGTCAATATTGTCTTGCTAGAAAAATTGTGTAGATTTATTAACTATATATCAGTGGAAGTCTGTCCTCCTGGTTAAACTACATTTATTTATGTATATTTCACACATGCAAAATATGTTGTATTGTATATATTATCATCTCTGTAACTATGTTATTTAGTTAATGAGAATAAAGATCTATCTATCTAAAAAAAAAAAGGTTAGAGAGCAGAATGTCTAAAATTGAGGGAAATGTGGAAAAACGCCTAACTGTTAAATTCGACAAAGTTATTCATGATAAAGTAAAGAGTGAAGTATGTAAATTGAAAGACCAAATTTCTAGTGAAGTAAATGAATTGAAAGAAAAAGTTGTTTCAATAGGAAAATCATATGCAGAAGTTGCGGCATCTAGCGGTAAGGTTATTAACTCTGAATTAAAAGACCAACATCAGCTTAATGTTATTGTGAAAAACCTCCCCTTCGATAAACGAGAAGAAAATGACAATTCAATACTTAAAAACAAGGTTTCAGCTTTATTTAAGGATGGTCTGAAACTGGCAGATATAAATGTAGCTAAATTAGTCAGGAAAACAAGCAGATCTGACGATAGACCGGGAATTGTGGTTATAACTTTCGCTACTATGGAACACAAAAAAGGTGTATTGAAAGCTAAACGTGTACTGAAAAACTCAACTAAATATTCACGTGTGTATATTGAGAACGATTTACCACTCCAACAAAGAATTAATAACAATAACAATCGTACACTATTAAAAGCCTTAGGCAGGGATAACGATTTCATGATTAAATCTGGACGTGTAGTGAGGAAACAGTCTGATGATACTAGTGTTCACAATTTGCCACAGGTCAACGGTCAACGAGCAAACAATTATCCACGCTCCCGTACCGATAGAAATAGACAAAATGATCGAGATTAGCACCGTGATTATTCGGATGGACGAAAGAGTTACGAAGGTAACAGTAGGCGTGGTCGTGGGAGGTGGTATTAGCTTACATGCGGGTTTTGGAACATTAATGGGTGGAGCAAAACTATAAATAGTGAAAAGAATTCTATGCTAGCTTCATGTATACATAAGAGTAATTTGCATATATTAGGGTTGGCCGAAACTCACCTGGTTGGTCAATCAGTTGTTGATATCGAAGGTTACACGTGGTTTGGACATAACCGTAAACATATACACGTGCGTGCAAGAACGGGATCGGGAGGTGTTGGTGTATTAGTACGAAACGATGTTTTAGTGAATTATAATGTTGATAAAGTGAGCGATTCTGTTGATGGGATTTTATGGATACGTTTCTCCGAAAAAAACAACCCGGACTCGTCCTTTTATACATGTGTAATATATTTGCCTCCAGAAAACTCCGCACGATCGGTGAATATTTATGAATTTTTAGACTCGCTTTCTTCCGATATATATACAATCCCGAATGGAAGCCCATTTTATTTGTTTGGAGATTGGAACAGTCGAGTATCCGATATGCCTGATTTTATAGAAGGGATAGATATTTTACCCGAGCGCAATGTTGTTGATTTCACGAACAACAGTTATGGAGACATTTTCTGTGAGTTTTTGAGTAATGTGAATTGCTGTATTTTAAACGGAAGGAACTTTTTAAGCAATGATTATACATTTATATCTACTAGAGGAACATCTGTCGTTGATTACTGCATTGTGCCATATGAATATTTGAATAAATTTGTAGATTTCGAAGTTATTAGAGCTCAAACTCTTGTTAATAGTACTTTTACCACAGGAGCGTACGACCCAAAACATATTCCTGATCACTCATTGATATGCTGGACATTTAATACTTTAGTTTATGATGATCAATTTATGGTTCGTCATGCTCAGTCGACCGATAACGAAACAATTGAACATGTGAAATTTGATACACGAAATGTGCCAAATGATTGGTTAACAGATGTTGAAGTAGTATCTAAGTTAAATCAACTCATACTTGATCTTGAACATTCAGAAAACAATCAATTAGAAATAGACAATAAATACGACGAGCTTGTTAATGTTATTCAAGATGAAATGAACTCCAAACTAGAAAAGCGGAAGGTGTATTGCGCGGATGGTATCAGTAATAAGAGAAGGAAGATGAAGAAGCCTTGGTGGAATGACAACCTAACAGTACTATGGAATGAAGTGTGTGCAGCTGAACGTATTTGGCGTAAAAATCCTAATTGTACCGAAAGGAAAAGTGCACGTCATGTATTTGTGAAGAAACGTAAAACTTTTGACAAAAACTGCCAACAAGCGAAAAGACAATACTGGTATCGTAGTCAAGAAGAACTTTGTGCCGTCCAAAATGGTAACCCCCGGGAGTTCTGGAAGAAAATAGGAAGAATTGGTGTTGGGAATGAAAGACAGAAGAACATACCGATGGAAGTGTTACACGATGACGGTTCAATTTGTACTGATACTGATGTAGTTTTGAATAAATGGAAAATTTCTTTTGATAATTTACTGAATTGTAAAGATAAAGATAACTTGCCTAATGAAAGTATAACAAATAATAATTCAGATGATTTTTTAGATTGTGAAATTACTATTGACGAAGTTTTAAATGTATTGATTAAAGCAAAAAATGGCAAAGCGCCAGGTATTGATTTGATACCTATAGAATTATATAGAAATGATTTACTTTTAAATGTTTTACATAATTTATTTAATAAGTGTTTTAAATTTGGTAAAATCCCCTCCATGTGGAGTAAAGGGATAATAACACCTATACCTAAGTGTTCTACAACAGACACTAGGGATCCTTTTTCATATCGGGGCATTACATTGTCACCATGTAGCTATAAATTATTTTGTAGCATTTTAAATAATAGAATAGTATCTTGGTTAGAAACTAAAAATATTTTACACGATGAGCAAAACGGATTTCGGGGGGGTAGAAGTACTATTGACCATTTGAGTACGCTAACATCGATTATTGAAACCAGAAAATTACGAAAATTATCTACGTTTACAGTGTTTGTAGATTTTAAAAAGGCATATGACACAGTTAATAGAAATTTATTGTTTAATGATCTTAATGATCTTGGTATAAGTAAACATTTTTTGTGTGTTATTAAAGCTATTTATTCTCAAGTTGAATGTGCTATTAAATTAAATGGGCATATGACTGAATGGTTTAGTGTAAATTCAGGCCTAAAACAAGGCTGTGTTTTGTCGCCAATTTTATTCAATATTTTTATAAACAGCTTAGTTACAAATATTAAAGCATTAGATATTGGTATTGATATTGATGGTGAAAAAGTTGGCATTTTGTTATATGCAGACGACATTGTACTGATTGCAGAGAATGAAAGCGATTTGCAATTACTCTTAGATGTTTTAAATATATGGTGTAAAAATAAGTTATTAAATGTTAATCACGAGAAAACTAAAATTGTACACTTTAGAAATCCTTCTGTACAGCAGACAACAACAGTGTTTTTATTTAATGATAAGCAGATATGTATTGTACAAAGCTATCAATATCTGGGTTTACTATTAACTGAATTTTTAAATTATGATGTAATGGCTAAAGCTGTAGCCAAATCAGCGAACAGGGCATTAAGTTTGATTATTGTAAAGAGTAAGGCCCATG
Source organism: Mytilus edulis (assembly GCA_019925275.1). Taxonomy (NCBI): domain Eukaryota; kingdom Metazoa; phylum Mollusca; class Bivalvia; order Mytilida; family Mytilidae; genus Mytilus; species Mytilus edulis. The sequence continues at coordinate 127,234,680 of CM034360.1, read as the reverse complement.
GAGGTTTCCAGTACAGTACATTTACTAAATTATTTGATAGCCTGGTCTGGCCAGTAATAAGTTATGGTGCAGCCATTTGGGGCACCAGAGATTTTTCATGTATAAATGCTGTCCATAACAGAGCTATCAGGTCTTTTATGGGTGTGGGTAAATATACCCCAAACGATGCAATTCAAGGGGATATGGGCTGGAGACCTCCAAGTGTTAAGCAGTGGACTTGTGTTTTTCGACACTGGGCTAGATGTAACATAATGTGCACAGATAGATTAAATTATAGAATTTTTAAATGGTGTTATAGAAATGCTCTTAATAAGAGAAGAAATTGGTGTTTTAGGATTATGTCTAAGTTTAAAGAATGTAATTTAGATTTGTATACTGATTTAAATAATGTAATGTGTAAACAAAATATTATGCAGATAGAAGAATTTTTACTTGATAAGTTTATAGAAAATTGGCAAAATAGAATATTAACACAAGATGTTGGTAAAAAATTGCGGACTTATAAATCGTTTAAAGACAGTTATGGTAGTGAATTATATTTATCTAAAACATTATCTTATAGATATAGAAGTGCTTTTGCTAAATTTAGATGCGGAGTAGCTCCGTTGAGAATTGAAACAGGGCGGTATGAAAATAAAAATGTAGACGAAAGAGTGTGTTTTATGTGTAATGATAACATAGAAGACGAAAAACATGTAATACTATCATGTCCTTTATATGCAGATTTGCGCTTTTGTTTATATAGCGAAGCTATGAAATATAATGTAGATTTTAATGATTTGTCTGATGATGATAAATTTGTTTATTTATTTAAAAACATTAATTGTTATGATATGGTTGCCAAAACCTGCTTTGATATTTTAAGTAGAAGAAATACCTTTTTATATTCTTAAAATGAAATGATTTTAATAATCGTATGTATTTTAACTAGTTTTATATAGAAATGGTTTTATAGTCTCTCATAATTCTTAATAGAATGGTACTTGTAATTTATATTTGTGTATTGTCTATTTTATATTGTGTATATACTCTGTATGTACTGTATATTTATGTATTGCAAGTAGTGAGACTTTAATAAAATATTGAATCTGAATCTGAATCTTGATTTTACACGGCAAAACGTATTCCGGTCAATGCGTCCGTCAGTCTGTTAGATCATTCGTAAGTTTTCCCGTTTCACGTTCATGTTTGTTCGATGTTCGAGATACCATGACGTAATGATAAAGTTAACTTGAAACAAAGTTCAATATGCATTATGATGTGAACCTTTAAAAAACCATGCTTATGCATAAAAAAAATGGTAATGATTTTACAGTTCACTAAAAGTGCAGCCGGTACATTGGTGTGTTGTTCTATCTACACATTTTTGGTTTGTTTTCATGTTTTTTTGCTGTTACATATCTGTTCACGATTATGAGGATTTGAGCGCTTACAATCAAGTTTTATTATACCGTGCTGATTCCCAATGCGGAAAGGGGGAGGGGTGTTGCATTAAAAGTAGGCGAGTCTTGCCCCGGTCTCCCATTCTATGTTTCTCTTATCTTAATTTGTATCCCCTTATAATCGATTGGTGATAAAATTTATCACCAATTAACTAGTGTTGCCTTACTTAAATCGCGACTTATCCTGAGTTTACCTGTCCCAAGCCAGGAACTTTGATGTCCGTGGTTGTCGATTGAGCACTTTTCGGTGACTTGGTCGTGTGGTTTTACAATCTTGCACTTAGTTGTTAATGGGATAGTTATCGCTTTGTCAATCATTCAGCATCTCTCACATGTTAACTACATGTACCTACACTATCCTTGTACAAGCTTCTTACAAAAAACTACTTTCTTATAAAAAAAAAGCTGGGGTATCATCACCAATGAGACAACTCTCCACAATATACCAAATGACACAGACATTAACAACTATAGGTGACACAGACATTAACAACTATAGGTGACACAGACATTTTCAACTATAGGTAACAATACGGCATTCGACAATGAGCAAAAACAATACCGCATAGTCTGCTAAAATTTCTTCTCCAGAATGTAAAATACTCTTATATACGTATTTGTTAAAAATTGCAACTTTATATATCTTCACGTATAAATATATTAATCGAGGTTTTTAAAGGTGTTACAGTAATGTTATCTCAAGCTCATTTGTATGCATATACCTTTACGATTTCCAACAAAGATTTTAATATTTAACATTGAAGTGATAATGTCACTTGACATTTAAAGATTCTAGTTAGTGTAAATTTACTGTTCATACGAAATAAGTCCAAAATCTTTTAAGTCGTGTAACGGTTATATTATAACGAAAGGATGTTTTCAATTTTATACTTATACAATGTGCATGTTGGGAATTTTATCAAATTATTCGTTCAATTTGTAGCTTGATTAATAGAATACAATCTCACAGATAACATTAGTATACGCCCGTTAATCAATGAGTCCTGTTTTGGTTTACCGTTCATCCGTCAGCTCACACAAACTGTTCATATATTAGTTGATTGTTTGTTTTACGTCCAGTGGGAACTATTTCAGAAATAATAATATCAAATTAATAGCAATAGTCCGTGTAGTATTTGTTGTTGAAGAATTGAATCTATATTTCATTGATATCCTGTTCTGACTGACCAACTGTTAGGAATAATTACCAACTCGTTGACGCTAAGGAATATAACCCGGACTTATAGTGATGCCCGGAGATATGGAGATGACTTTTGGTACATATGACTATACTATTGAATTAGTAAAAAGTTTGATTTTCATTTGATTTCTTTTGATCAACGTTTGTCATAAACTTTTAGTTTTATAAGGAGGAAGCTGTGAAAAAGTTACTGTGCGTATATTGCTGGGTGTGTTTTTTTACATTGGCTATAGCTCGGTGTAATATACGGGGGGGGGGGGGGGGGGGGGGGGGGGGGGGGGGTTACAAAACATGGTTAAACCCGCCGCATTTTTTTGCGCCTGTCCGAAGACAGGAACCTCTGACCTTTGTTAGTCGGTATGTTTTTATTTTGGTTAATGTATAAAATTGAGAATGGAAATGGGGAATGTGCCAAAGAGACAACAACCCCACCCATAATGAGGTCAGTTTTAACAAAAAAACTGAAATAAAAATGATCAGAAGTCCATTTTAATAAGCGTCGAAACACTAGCATCGGCAGAAATACTGACAAGGATAGTCAATCCAACCCGGAGACGAACCTACCTTGCCACGAGCGGAGTTCAAAAGCGATCTCAGTGTTGACAGCCTGGTTACCATGGTAAATTGTCTAATGAGACCACAGAGAGAAAATGCAATTATTTTGTTTCTTTGTGTTGTTTAACAGGTTACTTCGAAGAGTCAAATTGATATGTATTTACATCACTAGCTTCGATTTCAGTGCAGAAGACTGCTAAGTTGGAGAAGGGCAAACCTCTAGAAGCAACAAGCAGAAAAAAAACTCGTTCTGACCTTTTAACATTGTTCTTAGCCTTAATATAATGCGACCGATAAACATATACTGTGGATGGTGGGTTTCATATGTGCATCTATAATACTAAAATAACGAGGTCCAATTTGTCAGCCGTCATCACGTAAAAACGATGAATCAAAGAATTCAACTTTATATATAACTAATATAGTACAATGGTGTTGATTAAAAATTACACCACTCCAGGCCCATTGGTTTTCCGCGTAATTAATATTGCCAATAATTAAGAAGTTCCGGATTGAGTCCGACACCGATACCAATAGTATATTCACCTGTTATCTACGTTCCGCATCTGACAGGCGCACAACCAGACGGTGTATTTAGAATTTTGCTGTATACTGTTGAGTAAAAAATACTCCATTCAAGGCCCTTTTGTTTTCCAAATTATTAATATTACCAATAATTGATAGGTTCCATGTCGACGGGTTCAAACAGAAAGATTTTGAAAACAGAGAAAACTGTGCATCTTATAATAGATGACAATACCAATACTAAAATAAGGCATACGCATAGTTATATACTTTAATTCAGTCACGGACCCGCGATATCACGGGTGTGTTCTAGTAGTATATAAAATAACGTACGTTGAAACTCTGCACCAAATACTTTGTTCAGGTTGACCGTATGCATTTGCTTTGAAGATTAACTTCTTGGCTGGGATTTGAGGATTTCATTTTAAAAAATATTATTCGAGTGGAAACAAATAAATAAAACGAACTTGAAGCCATTCAAAGTTTTAATTAGTATTCTTTATGGAATGTTTGAAAGTTGCCATTTTATGCATTTTGAAATTATCACTTCATAGCTTGAATTTGAGGTTTCGAGTTAAACAGATCGTGATCGAGTAGTTAAACTAAATACAATGCATTTAAAGCTATTATTCAAATTTTAAATATTCTACGTGGGACGTTTAAATATATATCAGATACAGATTTGTTCGTTAAGGGCATATCCAACAGTTTATTTCTGACGGTGATAATTTTTTCCTTTAAGATGTATAAGCTATGTTTTACCTGCTTAAATCAAATATGTAATAAAAATATACCTCCTTGTGCTACTTTATGAGTAAAATGAGGTCGAAATTTCAGATATTTGCTCAAAATTCGGATGTGTGGACGTATGTTTCCTCCGAACAGAAATGCATAACTGTTTTGTTTTAAAAGATACAACAATGTAAACACAAGCTGTTTTTTGTTAAATTATTTATACGTTCTCTTTTATATAAGTATCATATAAATGTATGAAATATTTTGTTTAGAAATAACTAAAATTTATTAAATGTTCATATATGTAGAAAGAAACGTAATTTTTTGCTGTATATTTATCAAATTTGAAAAAATTGCTTTATTGACTTTTTCATGAAATTTGGTACAAATAATCTTTATACGTAATCAAACCAAATGTCATTTTAAAAAAGAGGGGTCCATGAACTCGTTTAAAAGTTAAATCAGTTTGAATGATAAAATTCAGTCGAAAATGCATCTTTTCCCAATATGTCAGTTTGCCGTCGCGAAAATAACATTTTACGTTAGCAACGTCATTATCTCCCCTGTAACTGTAACATATGCACTTAAATTATTTTAAGAGCAATATAGGATTATTTACAATTCATTCAAATTTAGGACAATTTTTTTTTGAAATAGTTGAATGCATACCCAAATTAAAGCAGACATTTGCGTTAAAATGTGAAAAATCCCTCTTTTAACTATATATTTTAGGAAGATTTCATACATGTTATTGTTATGGATTTTAATGACATTTTCTCTACGTCACCACAATCCACTATACTTTTTAGATATATTTACAGATTCCTTTGTTATATTTTATGTAGTTTAAAGTAAAAACGAAGTATATATCCGTGTTGCACCCATAAATAAATTCAGTCATTATATTGTTTACTGCGTATTTTAAATATATTTGATTCGTCCTTGTTGAGTTGATTTATTTGAATTTTAGTAACAATGTTACAAATTTCCCCTTGTTACGTGTGTAATAAGACCCCTTGTTTACAGTCACATAATTTTCACGTGTTTATTTGCTTAAGTTACCCTTTTTTCTTATGTTTACAATGTTTATATACTCTGACTTCCTGATTTGTATACCCCTGTTGTTTACACTTTGTACTATATATAGTTTGCGTTCAAGTACTTATCATAACAAATTATGTTTGATACTTTGAAAGGTTTAAAATTTTCTGTCTTTAAACATGTTTAATTAATGTAATTATAAAAACACCATACTATTTTGTTGTTAATTACAAATGTGAGTGAACCTAGCTCGCATTTATGAAATTTGATTGTCTGTCTCTTATTATTTTGAACAAGGACTTCATTTCTTTCTGTATTTTATCAGTCAAATTCTAGTGTTCGTTTCTATATAACTGTGTCACATGTTATCCATATTTGTCTTTCTGTTCAAAAAGATTTCGCTTAGGAGGCACAGACAGACAGACAGGTGTTTTAAAGATAAAAACAAGTACTAATTGTTAAAACGATTATAATGATATGATTTGCGTTTGAACTTCCAGTGGCAAATATCTCATGATCATGATGTCTACAGTCACAGGACAATAGTGCGTTCCCGCTTTATAAATATCCTATCATTTAAACTAATTAAAAATCTATTTTTTTCCAAAAAATAGTATTAAGTTACTACATGACTTATTTATATTTAAAAACATACAATAAGATTTAAAAATGTTAAAAGTTTCATTGTGTATTTGTCCTTGATATTGATTATGCTCATTTTAATTATCTGACAAGGTGAACACGAAGAAAAGTCTTTATTGAAAAAGCTATTATATGTTGTATTACCAAATCAAATTCGTAAAAATTTGCATTTGTGTTTAACCCATCAAATACTGAAAACAAAACCTCAAAAAAATTATGGCTAAATAAACCATTAAACTCAGGACATTTCTTCATCTTATGGTTTCTATTTTATAAAAATCGCTTATTTAGTTTATTTTTTTTTTTTTTTTTTTGGAAAACTATCGATTGTAGTTGACTGTAATTAATGTCACATGATGTATAAAATAAACGTATCATCTTACGAGATCGTCCTAAACATACATGAAATATTTGCCACTGGACGTTTACCAACCGACAATCAATCAACCTGTACGAGAAGACAGGATTCACTGGATTTTTAAGTTCTCCCATGCAAATGATTTTTACAGTTCGCGTATCACCCTTATTAGAAGTCAACTTATTTGATCACATCCGTAGTGGAAGTAATAAGTTGTCTGTAAAAATTAACCGACCGTGCACGTAGGTGACACCCAGGGCCGGGTAGTTAAGGTCAAAACTATCCACATAGTAGATTAAAATAACAACGGAGTTTAATAGATATTATTATTCCACTGCATGTTGAAATAGGAATTTTTTCTTGAGTGAAAAAATCTTCGTATCTCCCTCAGGCACGGGAAAATAAATTATTAGTATATATAACTGCGAAGTGTACAACTAATCATATTTCAATTTTTTTAAATAAATATTAAGATATTGAAAATAAATACTCCATAAGTAAATATAATTATTTAGACAGTAATAGTCAAATAACCAACACTTCCTTGTTTTACACTGACCAGGAATTGATAGATATACAATGGAAAGTAAGACATACATCAGTGAACTTTGATACGACGCAAATTATTTCTCATCGGATTGCAACGACTGTTGTTAGAGAATAAGGAATAATTACTCAACTTGCTGGAGCTTCAAAGTTCAAACCCGTTTGAGTGAGGTTCGTATTGATTAATCTTCAGTTACATATTAAGGCAGCAACAATTTGATTTTCTTGGGGGGAGGGGGCTATGGGTTTTTTTTATGGACAAGTCGAAAACAATTTTTTCTTTCAATTTTAGCATTACATATAGTGGCAGCTGAGGGTAATACAAACAATTTTTTTTTTCTCAGAATCAAAAACAAATTATTTTTTTCTCCAAAAACTGGAAACAAACTTTTTTTCCATAAAAAACCATAGCCCCCCCCCCCCCCCCCCCCCAAAAATCAAATGGTTGCTGCCTAAGCATGCCTTTGTGTTGTTTGTTGTTTGTTGTGTGTTTTTATTTTGGACATGGTGTTATACGCATTTTTGTGACTTGTCGGTATTTTGCGACTTTTTAGAGACACTTGACTGTTGTTATGTTTTGAGTTTCAGTGAACATAAAATAATATGTATTTCTGGTGAATCAGTTCTTCCATAAGTTGTTATTGGCTTTGAACTGGTTGTTAGTAACTGCGAGTACTCGTCTATGTGTATTTGTTAGATGTATTTCTGTTTATATCATCTGATGACTTCAGCTTTTTTCAACTGTATACTTTATTCTTATGTTGTACTGTTACACCATTTTCCCAGGTTAGGACGAAGGTTTGGTGCCTACAAAATAGTTTTACCCCGCCAAGTTTTGCATGTGCTTGTTCAAAGCCAGGAGCCTATAATCGTTCAGTGGTTGTGGTTTGTTGCTACGTGGTATGGGTTTTGCTCATTGTTGAAGGTTATAAGGTGACATATAGTTGTTAATGTCTGTCTCATTTGGTCTATTGTGTAGAGTTGTCTTATTGGCAATCATACCACATCTTCTTTTATATGAACGTAGTTTTCAATTTAGACTCGTTTATATATTATATATATACAACTCGTCTAAACATCAACCCAACAATGTTAGATCTGTAAATTTGCTTTCGCAAATTTTTAGTTCTTCCCTCGCCGGGATTCGAACCCATGCTACTGTGATATCGTGACACCAAATATATTATATATATATATATATATATATATATAACAAGTCAAAAAGGGTACAACATCACCATTAAATAACTATAAAATACACAAATATTAGATATTTCGGATAACAGATATCCTTCTTCGGTAATTGCACAATGACAAATGAATCATGTCAATTCAAATTGAGACTCTATCAAAATCTTGATTTATACAATTTAAGCGAACGCTGGAACAATTTTAAAATTTCCAAACACACCGCAAAGACTACAGAAATATGCCAAAAATAAAAATAGTTATTTACGATGTGAAATGGCACAACTCTAGATTTCCAAAGGTTGTGACAGTTGAGATGTTATAACTGCATTGAGGGCAGTCCTCAAACAAAAAAATCAAAAATGTCCTAACCGATCAATGATATATATATATATTTAAACATGCCATTTGTCATTTGCCATTCGCCATTATTTTGTAAATTATGATTTACAGAAAACGAATTGTTTTGTACCAAGGCTTTTACAGTATTTTAAACAGTCATTTAAAGATACATGTGTATAAAGTGTACAACAAAACTTGTAAGGTGTCAAATACTATAGGAAGAAAATGAATGCATATCAAGTAATTGGTGCAATGTGGGTAGTTTTACGTGTTGGTAAACGTTGTGAAAGCTTTGACCGTGCATACATTTTTGGAATTAAGCGCTTCCGCGCTTCATACAAAACGAACTTAGGTCAACGCTTTTACACCCAAATGAAGTGACAAAAAAAGCATGAAATTTTTAAATAAAAATAGAAGTCAATTTCAAATTCATTGAACGTTCCATAGCCAGTGTTGTCACGAAATGTAAACATTCATTTTTTTTTTTAATATTTACATTATGGTTGCACTATAGATTTCGTTAACGTATAGAAAGTATATCAACAACTAGATGGTACAAAATAAAATAGAATTTTAAATTGAAAATGTCTATTATTTGAATTTAAAAAGGCAGTATTAGTGTTGTGCATTCACTAAGGACTTATGAAGAACGTTTCATTATTATTTTTAAGCTCTTTATAATGTGATTGGGTATTCCTTTAAATACGGTTAGACTTCCTTATATACTATTTCATTATAATCGAAAATTCAGTTCACTATTTGTCATCTTTTAAATAACGTTGATATATAATAATTATGAGGGTCAAGATGGGGTCTTCCGTTTCTTTACTGTCTAATTTATTTGGACGTTTTTTTCCCGATTTTTTTATTTCTAAAAGGTGGCACCCAACACATTGACTAAAATAGATTTGGCTCGTTTAATTTTTATAAAATTTTGACAAAATATTAATTTTGACCCTTTGACAAAAATATAAATATTTAATAAAAATTGAACCACACACTTTGCCGGAAACATTTCATGATATAGCAGATGGTCAAACACTACTTTTGATCACTGAGAAGCTTAATGTGTATGTAACAATTATAGAACGTAATTAAAATGTTCAGCTGATGTTAGAGAGTTATCTCCCTGAAGTGATATGTACCACCTTAATTTGTCAATTATTCTCTATTCTTTTTATTATAGCACCAGCAAATAAATTCTCGATGCTGATTATTTTTTGCCTATTTGTCTATATTCTTTATTATTTCTGTCCTTAATACTGCACCTTTGACAATTATTCGCTACTCTGTAAACCCCACTCAGACCCTCGTGTAAATGAAACGGTCTAAGTGATACATTCGTTAGATTATGATTTCGTTTTTGGAAATTCTATGCACGTAAAATGTAAGTAATTTATAATACTTTGGAAAATTTTACAATTAAAAGTAAATATAAACTGTATCTAAAATTTATACTTTGATGGAAAAAAAAGTAACCAATAAATAATCGACAATAAATAAAATCGAACGATGCACATGTATATGTAAGAAGATAATTTGTATGTTATATCCGAAAATATTAGTTTTGTCTTTTACAATTCTGTGAAACTAATTTCAAAAAAGTTTTACCATAGTGATAAAAATGCATTGTACAATGTACGCACACTTTCTACTTTATTCTAGTTATTTGTAATGTTATAATTTTTGTCTTGGTCGATTCATATCTTTTAAGTTAACTGTAAGTACTTTTTGTCTTTCAACAAAAGGAAATATATACATGATAACTGGAAAAACAAATCCTTTTTACGCTAAATCTGTAGTTAAATCGTAACAAAATTACCTTTCACAAATTTGCATTTTTGTACCTTGCAAGATGATTTAAATCATCTCCTGTTAGAAAACAAAATTCATAATCGAAATCTTAAATCAAAAGTATGAATATTAAAAACCACCTTTTATCCCAGTTCTTTAGATAACTTAATAACCCGCTGTATTTTGTATTTCATGATACTGTAATGTAGTGGTTGTCGCTTGTAGCTGTGTTACACATTTGTTTTTCGTTTATTATTTTGTACATAGATTAGACCGTTAGTATTTCTCGTTTGACATTTGTCATTTCAGGGCCTTTTTTTGGCCCACTATGCTGTATGGGCTATGCTTATTGTTGCAGGCAGTACGGTGACATATAGGTGTTAGTTGGTCTCTTGTGGAGAGTTGTCTCATTGGCAATCATACCACATCTTCTTTTTATGTATACAATTTATTTAACCCTGTATCAGATACATAATGTATTCATTTCGTTGTATTTCAGAACCTCACCTGAACATCATATCATGTTGACGAAAACGTAACAACACTCAGTTTTGCACTATTATGACTAGTGTTAACTTTTTTACATGACCGAAGCAAACAGATATAAAAAAAAACTTAATCAAAATGAATATTTTGGTTGTGCTGATGTGTATTATTGGAATAAACTCTCAGGTAGATGCTGAAGATAACATAGATGGCAACAAGTTGGCTCAAGAACTTAGAAAAATCAAGGAAGATATTGGCGTCAATCACATGCAGGTAATTTATATAGGTGGCAATACGTTGGCACAGGAACTTAGACAGATTAAGGAAGATATGTGTGCGAAATACATTCAGGTAATGTGCATACAGGTTGCAATAGGTTAGTTCAAAAACTTAGAAAGATAAGGAAAATAATGAAGTCATTTATAGGCAGGTTATGTGCATACATGCCAAAAGGAGTAGGTCCGGTAAGGACTCATTTTGGCCTCAAATTTCAGTTTCATGTGACGAAAGATTTTGACCCCTTTTTAAAGACTTAAGTGTCTATTTCACTTGATTTAATTAGTATAAGTGAAAGATTTTAACTGATTTAGTCATTAAAAACGATCCGATTCAAGCTCAAATATGAAAAATCTCTCAAATATGCAAAAAAACGTCACTTTTCAGATGGTTTTTGTCAAAAATGAAAGTGGCCGCATCCGTGTTCATCCACAACCTTTATATATGTTATGTATTATCATAAAATACAACTTACATTTCAATATTAAGGATGAACACTAATGCGGCCACTTTCGTTTTACAAGGAAACCGTCTAAAATTTAACTAAAATGATAGAATTTTGAAGATTTCAGTAATTTAGCATGACTTAATGGTGCTACAACCCGATATATGTGCATTGTATTGTCGAAAACAGCCCATATTTATGTAGCAGAAGCATTCAACTGTCCAATAAATAACTAAAAGTTTACATTTTAACAATTTTGTAAAACTGTTATATTTTGGGGCCAAAAAGGGGTCTTACCGGACCTACTCCTTTGGCACATGAACGTACTAATACAAAGATATAGCAAGATATTCTTTTATGCAGGAAATATGCATTTGCTTAGTGACTATTGCATACAATTTTAAATATGTTTATTTCGTTCTGTTGAGTTAAATTAAGGAATAAACTGTCAAATGTGACACTTAAAAACTCAATTTCAGAAATACAAATGTATGTATATTAAATCTGTAACTAGAGATTTTTTAATGTAAAGTTATTTTAATTTGCAAACTTAATATGCTGGTGTTAGTTTACGTTGAGTTATCACAAGTTTGTGAAGCTTAGGAAAAGTGAGACCCACAGGCAAAAGAGTCTGCAAAGTATCTTGCTGATTTTTTTAGTATAACATCAGATTTACATATCTATAAAACAAAATACTAAAAAAAGTAAAATCACAAAAATACTGAACTTAGAGGAAGATCAATTGGGAAAGTCCATAATCACATGGCAAAATCAAATAACAAAACGCATCAAAAACGAATGGACAAGAACTGTCATATTCCTGACTTGGTACAGGCATTTTCAAATGTAGAATATGGTGGATTAAACCTGGTTCTATAGCGCTAACCCTCTCACTTTAATGACAGTTTCATCAATTTCCGATATTTTTACATTGATGCGTTAAATAAACAGACACAATAAATAAAATAGTCAAAATATGGGTACATCAGTCATCATCGTTTAACAATTTTAAAAGGAACAATTTAACAGAACACAAAAACATCTACTATCTACGAACACCAAATTTATTGATTTGAGTGTCTGACGTCAGAAAATTTTATACGTCACATAAATTTGTCGTTCAATGTGCGTACAAACAATTTTAAAATTTTCATGGGAATGTTTATAGCATACAGGGTTAAAAAATCAAAAGTATGTAAGAATAAATTTAAGAAATAGACCGAGATTCAAACTAGTCCAAAAGTTATATATAGAATTTATAAGAATCCAAAAATAGTTAATTTCACTACGCGATTGAATGATTTTGACGTTTGTGGTTCAACGCATATTGTAATTCATAATATAAATATATCACAATGACACACAATAGAACAATACCACACTGACGGGATCAATAAAAATTCAAAACCATATACCCACAAACATTGACAATAGAATAGATAGATTAACACGAACGTATTTATTAATTAAAAGCAAATACGATTGCTCTTTGTATATTGTGTATGTCGGAAACGCTTTTCTGTATCATTGTTTCTTTTATCGGGAACGCTGAAGACAAAAACTAAACGAAAAACAAAGCCGGAATATACATATATGTATACAAATAGTTGTGTTATGTCACATGATAATTTTGTCACGATCATCAAAGTATTATTCAATCTGTATAAAACTGAACAAAGATACCTGGCTTATACTTGTGTATACAAAATAATCATCAGTTTCACTCGAATAAAAAGGGATAAAAAAAGGCCTAATAAAGAATCACGATTTGATAATGTTTTCTTTCAGGAACAGTTCAACAATTTCCCCTATGAGATTAAGTCTGATACAGGGAACCAGTTATTAGAAAGGGTAAGATTTGTGTTTTGTTTAATGTCTAGTGGCAGATATTTCAATTAATTTTAAGAATCGAAAATCAGTACTCTAACAATAAGTAAGTACTGCAATTAGATTGACCGGATTAATTCGACTGGCGCTGGAAAAAAGAGTCTGCTCGATAGAGCTTTAAATGTTGGCTTGCAATAGGCCACGTTCTGCGCCATCACATCAATGACTTGTTGCTAAACATTGTACTTCTCAACTAGAGAATTGGACTTCACGTCTTCATTTTGATCGGACATGACTACATATTAATAAATCCGGCACTGCCAAACAGAAATAGGCAATCCTTTTTACAGCCATACGAGAATCAAGAAAGGATCATATTCGAACACCTAAACAACTCTCAAGGTATAGGAATAATCATATAACAAAGTAATGCAGTGCAATACAAAAACAATTAAAAAGGTCCATGTAAAACAATATTAGAAACTATATCTATCAATACATTAAAATTCGTTTCTTATCAATCTATGGTGCTGAAATTGTAAATACGAATAATCAATGATGCGCGGGATTCAAGACTTAACCTTTAACAAAGAATAGACAGTGCTAAGACTATAAATCAAAAGATTAAAATATTTTGAAGCCTTTTCCATTTTTTTTAACAACTTGTCAATATGTACTTTATCTTATAAAATGCGTTTTTAATTCTTTTTGTTTCGTTAATTTTTTTTTTATATACATGCAGATTCAATTAAGTTTAGACACGTCACTAAATGACCTGAATCGAGTCATAAACGATGTAAATGCCAAAATTGTAACTGTGCATTCAAGTAACCCAGATTCTACGTCTACAAGTTTTGATCGATGCTGCGATTTACAGGATAGTGCCTTGACCTACTTACCAGAGTTCCAGTCAAAAGCAAGTGTTTTTTTTATTTGTTTTTCATGTTTAGGGCGGAAAAATTCAATCAACTATATAATGTAAAAGACAATTTCAAAAATCACATAAAAATCTTGTTTTTTTTTACTTTTTCTGTGAAGTCCCAATGTTAAATGTATGGTATCTAGAGTGACTAAGAATCATTTCCCAGATGGTTTATACGGAATAATAAAATGCTTCGCTGAGCGCAGACTGATACAACCGTAGAGGTCGAACCCTGAACAATTGGGGCAAATTTGGACACAATATTTTAGCTTGATACTGTCACAACTTTGACATGATAAAGGTTTCTGGCACATAATAAATGTGGTCAAAGAGCTTAAAAACCGATTGCGCAATAATGTACAATTAAAGATTTCTTCTTGAAACTTTTAAAAATTTCAAATTTCAAACATTTTGAAGAAAAAAGTATGAACCCCCAAAAACAATTGGAAAACAAATTTCCTAATCTTCCCCCTCCCATTTTTTTGGAGCAATTACCGTCAAACTCAATCCCAGGCTTCAGTGTTTGGCCCCTTATTCATAAACTGTTTGTAATCCCCAAAATTAATCATAATTAACCTTCTTTTTGTGATATTAAACCTTTATGTAAAATAGAGATCCGCTCATTTTGACTAATTTATATATAAAAGCTATTATCCGGAAACCAAATGTGTCTTCGGACGACGACGATAATGACGCAGACGACGCCGACGACAACATCATAGCACTATACGAACCACACAAAAAATTAAGTGGTCGTATAAAATAGACACGAACCTTTTATTAGTTTCGTCTGTTTTAGTTCTATTATAGCTATCTATTTTAAAACAAAGCAGAGAACATCATTAATATTGAATATGTTTTCTAATACCATTTCCATTTAGGTTGACCTGAATAAAGCATGTGTTACGACATCACCAATTGCTGTAGCCAATTTAAAATACCCGACAGAACAAATAGGTGCAACAATGAAAACCAACTACGAGTACAACAAGAACGTTTTATGGCAGCACTACAGCACAACAGAGGGTGTGGTGTGTCTGTCATCTACCCAGCCACAAAGTGGCACAATTGTCAGAACTTTGATCCTAGATTTAAGTAAGAGCATTTGTATTTCCTTTACTGGACAATCCTTAAATAATTAGTATGTATGTGCATTAGAATATTTATTTAAACGTACAGTTGTAAGATTGTGTATGTATTTTCAGGAGAAATATAAGAGTATTATTAAGATATCAATATTAATTTATCAAAGACAGACGAAAGATACTGAAGAGATGTTCAAACTCATCAGTCGAAAACAAACTGACAATGCTATGCAAAAACACAAATACACAAAATACAACGTAGAAAACTAAAAACTGAGCATCACAAACCCTACGAAAAACTAGGTGGGATCTCATGTGCTCATGAATGCTTAGCAGATCCTCTACACCATGGGGAACACAAGACCGGACTTAGCATAAACTTCGAAACTCTTTAAAAAAGAAAATAGAAAGCAAATAATGTATAAATACCTAAAATCTCGAGGTGATATATGACCATAATAAAATAACATCAGCAACAATATCGATCCAGTACTAGTAATATAGAAATACTGGTGTCCGAAAGGCAATACATTTATTGAGATCTTGCTACATACAGTCTTAATTTTTCTGTGTGACGTTAAATGAACGCTTTACCATTTTTTTCCGACTATCGCGTACATTGTCATATACTTTCGTTCTTTTGATCTTGGTTTCTTCTTACGTTTTCACCCAAAGGGTCACTAAGAAATAGGATTATGATAACTTTGGTCTTCTTCCGACCAGCAGTAAAATCCTTGCCAATTTAGGGCGTCCTTTTGGTTGTGCCGGATGTACAAGTACGCAGCCACGTCTTGTCGGAATGCGGAATTTAAATATCATGCATCCTATAAATTAAGTAAGTGCCCAGCCCTCCATGCGTTGATAGCCATAAGGCTTGTAACAACTATTTAAGGGGTCTGTATGTGTCTTGTTGCGATGCAAAATTTCTCCGAATGACATACTGGAAAGCATCTGTTACAATTTAGATTTGTAATAACGAAATCAAAACGACGGGGGCTCAATGTATAGCAAGATCTGCTACCTTTCCGGAGCACCTTAGATCACCCCCAGTTTTTGGTGGGGTTCGTGTTGCTTAGTCTTTAGTTTTCTATGTTGTGTCTTCTGTACTATAATTGTTTGTCATTTCATTTTTATTCATGGTGTTGTCAGTTTATTTTCAATCTATATGGTTGACTGTCCCTCTGGTATCTTCTCTTTTACAGAACCTACATTTTGTTATATTGATTATGTCTTCTCGTCCTCAACATGCATACACTATTTTTCCCTGGATGGTAGGTGACCAACAAAATAAATCAATGTAAGCTTTTCCACATACATTACTATTGATCTTTAATTTCCTTTTCTACGTTAGATCTTCATACGCAGCAGCTGCTTCGCCGACAGATAAAGATGTTGTTATAGTGATTGATACAAGTTCTTCTATGAGACAACCATCTGGAGTAATAGACAAAACTAAGATTGTAATAGCAAAAGAAGCAGCTAACAATGTCTTACAAACACTCAAACCAAATGATAGGGTAAGTCATTTTATTTTACAATCATTAGGATCAAAACAGTGTAACGTACATGTATGTCATCATTTAGGTTTAAAGAATAAATTATTTTGCCTTGAATATATGCATAACTGTATTTATCATTTATTTGCTAATTTTAACATACAACACAGTAGTATTTCGTGACATTAAAATTTGGTTACCATATACATGTACTGTTTTATTTTTGAATGATATCCCGATTTTTCGCATATTTTTTTTTCTGCCAAAAAAAAAGTAATCAAACAAAATATTGGGCTGCACATGTCAGCTGGGCTATTTTTCCCTATCAGTGTCACGCGTCTCATTTGAATGGAACGATAACAAAGAGAGTCAGCAGATAATGGTAATCCTGTGTATGCATTTCCCAAATATTGGCCTAAGATGTCAGTGATAGGCTGTATATGAAATATATTGAAAGCCATTTTATTGTTGCTTGTTGCAATTAATTTTGAGCATGAATTGATATTTTACTACTAGCGGTAAATATTACATGCATATTCGGAACGATAAAATAAAAAAAAAAAGAGATTAGAATAAACAAGTTACCTGTACTCGGTACGACATGTCAACCTAGCATCTGGGACAACCATCAGTAACTGTTGCTCTAACCTTTAAATGCAAAATGCAGGAAATGTTTTTGTTTTGAATTGACTGGAGACGAACCATATAAATCTAGAATTATTTTTGCAATGAATGAATTAAATATTAAATATAAAAGAGTAAATACATCTAAGAAACTATCATGCTGAAATCACTATCTATACAGTATAATACGTAGGTCTCTGTCGAATTTGCTTTATCTTTCTACAGCGAATATATTAGATATGGACAGGTAACATAACCGCATAGCCATATAGATATATCGAACAATATTCAATAAATAAATTTTGTGTTTTTACTGTCTTCTGATTGGTTAAAATTATTAGTTTTATTTTCAATGTTGTCAATTTTGATGGCGACACGCCCACTTTGACGCTGTGTATTCATACGCCAACATGTGTGTACGTTGTTATTGTTAATATAAATAATATAAAAAGTTCTTTGAGCCTTAGTTTTGATAGACATTTATTTATAATGAATGGCAATAATTTATTTTGATTTTATTGAACCATAAAACTAATTTTTGACTCTTCACATTTTACATAATCCGCTTCGCGCGGATTATTCAAAGTGAAGAGTCAAAAATTAGTTTTATGGTTCAATAAATTCAAAATAGATAATAGCCATTCATTAAATAATAGAGAGGCGAAAGATGCCAAAAAACGACATCCAAACTAATAAGTCGAAAAGAAACTCAAAACACAATGACTAAAAAAGACAAACAGACAAACAGACAAACAGACAAACAAAAGTCCACACAAAACAATATTGAAAACTGAAGACTGAGCAACACAAAAATCGCCAAAAACTAATGGCGATCTCAGTTGCTCCTAAAGGGTAAGCAAATCCTGCGCAACAGGTGGTACCCGTCGTGTAGCTCATGTAAGTACAAACCCGGTAACATGTATATATAATTAACCCGGGAACATGTATATATAATTAATCCGGTAACATGTATATATAATTAATCCGGTAACATGTATATATAATTAACCCGGGAACATGTATATATAATTAACCCGGTAACATGTATATATAATTAATTAATATAACCCGGTAACATGTATATATAAATAATCAATATAACTTTTTTTGTTTTATAGGTAGGGATTGTTCGATTTGATAAAAATTCATATACTCCGGCAGGAGATAACTATCATTCCTGTTATGAAAACCAACTCGCATTTGCAACAAAAGAAAACACGGACAAACTAAAGCAGTATGTGTTTTCAATAGTGTCAGGTGATTTTGAATCAAACTTTGGAAATGCTCTAGTATCCGCATTCGAATACTTTAATTCCACGGATGAAGATGTTCAAATTGAAAATAGAGGTAAATGTGCTTATTGTATATGATTGTATATTTTAATTTATCATGCGTGTGCTTTGTTAATGTCTTCTAATTTGGCGTATTAAATTATAATCCTGGTAACGTTGATAACTTTTTAGTATATCATTGTAATTCTACTCTCCAAAAATAGAATTTTATACTTCAACTGCTATGAATAGATAGACAAAAATGTATGCAGAAACACATCCTTGCGTCTTTTCATGAAGCTGGATATGTAGTAAGCTTAAATCAGTTTAAAATTTAATGCAAGTTAAGACTCTCAGATTTTGAAAATTTTTGGTGGTATATAGAATAATGCTGTGTCCCGTTAATCTACCTCTCATCTGAATTCGGTCTTTGAAATTTGTTTATTTCAAACTATACAGTATGTACAACAACATTTCGGGTGTGGTGCCTTCATACAAAAGTTTAATACATAAATTAATGTAGTTTGTTTTATAAGGGCATCGTCGATATATGAATATAAAGCAATATGAACAACACAAGTTCGATGTGAATTTAGAGTTGTGTGAAATACGACAGTCGTTAAAAGCAATAAAATCAGAAAAATACCTTGAAATGTAGAGAGTTACGTATTTGATTAACTAGATAGATATTGGAAGATGGGGTATGAGTGCCAATGAGACAACTCTCCATCCAAGTAACAATTTATAAAAGTAAACCATTATAGGTCAAGGTACGGCCTTCAACACGGAGCCTTGGATCATACCGAACAGCAAGCTATAAAGGGTTTGTTTCAGCATTAGTTAACAGCCAATGTATTACTATATAATGACAGGTAGCGCCCGATCAGATACAACCTAGCACCGACAAACAAAGCGATTTAACTTTTGCATACATCACTCTTTTCAGAACAAATCATTCTTTTCATCAGTGATGGAATGTCGTCGCCTGGGAAAAATCCGGTTCAAGTAATCAGCGACGAGAATTTGAAATATAACAACAGAATTGCAATATTTACTTATCTGATTGGACAAGGTAAACTAAATATTAATCATTTTTAAAACATTCTTGTCCTCCCGATAACCAAAAAACCACATAAATGTTGTGTGATGATTATAGAGCCGTGTGGTTAAAATGGAGGCGCAAATTTCGCTGTTTGGGATTAAGTTTACAAATTGAATGAACATGCTCAAACGATAAGAGTGTCTCTCATGGCAGGTTTCAATCAATACACAGATAACGACATGTACACGCTACAACATCAAAACAAAATGTTAATCGCGAAGCTGTATTCAGACCCCCCTATTTTGCTATGATTTAATAAAAAAAAACATCCTTTCATATAATTGTATCAACGAGATTCATACTTGGTTTTCACCCTAAATATATATAGAAGAACATTTTCAATTGACCTTCATCAGTTTTAAATCGTCATTGTGTTTTGAAGGTCGATATTAATCGCAAATAAATATCGTATTTCAGACTTACTTCGTAATGAGGTTATTCGTTACATGCATATTATTCAGCGGACATTATCCTTTTTGTAGTATGGTTAAAAATTTTAAAACCGCATATTATTGTGCATTGTTAGATAAATTCACGTAGCTGGTTTGTTATTACGAGGATTTCGTCTAGTATAGAAAGGATATCTTATATTTGTTGCGTGTTCGCTTTGTTTTTTTGTTTTTCCGACGTAGTCGGTATAGTTTCGGTTTGTGCCCTTTGAACTTAAGGACGCTTAACTATGGTAACAGAATACGCATGCTCGAAAATCCTTTCTGTGATTGGACAAAATGCTGTCATGGTGGGTGATTTGGTTGTGTTTGAAAAAACGTCTCGTTAATTATATCGTGATGGAAAGCAAGTGAAAAACTATAAATATTTGAACTAGATCTTACAAAGATTTATATTTTTATTAAAGTAATTGTTTCTCCAATAGCTCTTTGCATCCATGACAGCTGTTTATTTCGGGACAATTATATAATTTTTAATGAAAACTTTGTTGTACGAACGTACATAACTTTTAGAACGCACCTACGCATGTGAGATTTCCGCGGGGTTTTGGTGAATGTAAACAGAAAGATACGAGGACCGAGAATACTGAACACAAACAGAGAAAACGTTATTTAAATGGTATCTTTGTGCTTCTGAAGGTTATCGAAATGATAGTTTTAAACATATACTCAAATTTAAATACGTCGGATATCTTTTTTAAAGATAGTTCTTGTTTTAATATAGATAAAGTATATAAATTATGGTTTATACATTTTTATATATTTACAATTGAATGATTAACTCTCATGTTATGTTTATAGAGGCAAGTGCAAAGGTTCAATTACAAAGTATGGCAAATCAGGATCTAATCAATCTATCTGTTGGACCTAAACAAGAAGGTATTTAAATTTCTACACATTTTGGAATTTTTTTAAAACAGATGTTGTATATGAAGACCTATTATAATGTAGAAGCTACACATGTATCACGGTGTTTATCACCGGGTTTGTACTAAAAATAAGCAACACTACGATTTCCACATGTTAAGCAGGATCTGCTTACCCTTCTGCAGGATCTGAGATCACCTGCAGTATTTAGTGGGATTCATGTTACTCAGTCTTATTGTTTCATCTTATGTTCTGTGATTTTCTGTTCTTTTTGCAATGGTGTTGTCGAATTTGAATATCCCTCTAGTTTCCTAAAAGTGCAAATGGAAGGAAACAAATTAAAGGTATAATAGTATTTTTTACTTCAAATAGATTTCATAATAGAAGTACACATATGAATGTCATGGCAGGAATTGTTATGGGATGTGTTTCAAAATTGCAATATACAGCATGGTACAGTGGAGATCACTTATAACCTCTCATTTTAACTGTTCTAAGTAGAACTGTCAGACTCAGTTCTAGAAAAAACTGTCAGGATAAGTTCTAGGCTTATAACTGTCTAAAGCTGTTCTAAGTTGAACTGTCCGAATCAGTTACCATAGAACTGTCCGAATCAGTTACCATAGAACTGTCAGAATCAGTTTTAGGTAGAACTGTTCAAATCAGTTCTAATCGTAGAACTGTCAGCAGAACTGCATAAAACTTTGCTAGCCGTTGAGCTGACCAAAACTGTACAGGAAAAATAAATCATTCATCTTTTAAATTAAATAATTGTCCTATTGATAATGCTAGACAGTATACATACTTAGGGGATAAATGTCAGTACCTCTGGAAGCTTTACAGAGGCAAAACATAATGTATATAAAAGAGGACTTAAAATTTATAAAATGTTTAAAGGTCATTAACCCAAAATTAAAACTTTACTACATATATTTGACTACACAGCGAAACCATTTAACTTACGGAAGATAAATTTGGGGGCGCTTTAGATTAAAAAAAGTTATTGAAAAAGGAGATTTTTTTTGAACAAATATGCAAAGAACTGCAAACTGGATCAGTTCATTCAAAAATCTGTAAGTTTTCACTTGGAGTAGGAAAGAAAAGCACAAATATGGCAGTGATAGGTGATCTAGGGAGATACCCATTACTTATTGAAGTATTAGTTAATATGTTTACATACTTATCCCGTGTAACAAATACAGAGGACAAATTATTATCTGAAGCTCTCTTTGTATCACAATTCTTATCAAATCATAGTAAGAAAAGTTGGTATAATTCTATGAGTTCATTAGCAAACTACGTATACTTAGACATGGATTTATCACAAGTTTTTAATATGAAATCCAACTTGAAAATATTATTTTAAACAGACTAAAACTAAAGTATAACAAGTTGTGGTATTCATCTTTATATGATGACAGAAAACAAATTGTCGTTTGGAAATAAACTAAGAACATACCGACCTTTTGAGAGAAATATAAGTTTTGAACCTTATCTGTCTATAGGCAACAGGAATCTGAGAATTACGATGAAAAAAGTCAGAACAAGTAACCATAATCTAAAAATAGAAATAGGTAGATACAGGGGACTTCAGGCAATGGGTAGAATTTGTAATCTTTGTAAAAAAAAGAAGTGGAAGATGAACTCCACTTTCTACTAAAATGATTATCTTTAGAAAGTGAGGGAGTTTCTTTAATTTCGTGGATAGTTAAAAGTTACAAAAATTTCCACAATTTAGATTATCAATCGCAATTTAATTGGCTAATGTCCAATGTAAATAGTAACATTTTTTAATCAAGTGAGCAATTTAATTAATAATTCAAATGTTGTTCGAAAACAACTATTAGAAACTAAGAAAATCTATATATCTTACTGTTAAAAAGGCAGAGGCACAACTTAGATATGTGTTATTGTACTTGTCATTGTATGCTTATAAAACCAGAGGAAAACGAGAATATTTAAATTCAGTATTCTCTATTTTTTTTTAGGATCACTGTATTTGTCAATTGTGGAAACATGCTATTTATAAATATACATTATTGTGTGTCTTTTCTTTTCTATTCATTGTAATCATAGATTTAATTGAATTCAAGCATTGTAATCATTTTGTAATCATTTGTACCAAATTTAACTTGCCTGTTCAGCCTGTAATTGGCGTCTTAAATTAACATTAAAATTTATTTGATTTTATGAGGATTGTAGAACAGGTCTAATTGACGTCATTGCAGTAAGGGCATCTTACTGGTCACCATTCAGTGGTATTATCAATGCTGTGAGATAATATATTCTTCTGACTTTTTTTATTAAGGCAAAGAGGTATTTAAACTGTTTTATGGATAGAAATGATTAAATCAATTCTAGCTGTAGAACTGACCAAATGAGTTCTAATCGTAGAACTGTTCTAGTTGTAGAAACTGTTCTAGTTGTAGAACTGTTCTAGCCGTATCGTAGAACTGACCAAATCAGTTCTAGGTTAGAACTGTTATAGCTAGAACTGTCTAAAGATGTCTGGATGACAGTTATACACACTGTCCTAGAACAGTTCACTCTCAGATTTGATGAGAGGTTAGAACAGATCTTCACTGTAATTTTGTTATACGATAACACGTCCATGAGAATGATACAATGAACATTTTTTGTCTGCAGTTAGCGTTAAAATGACCTTCATCAGTCAATAAAATGTTGTTATTTGTATTAATTGCATTTTTTAGATTGGACATTTTGAATATTTTGACCAAACAAACCAGCAATATCTTTCAACTAGATTGGCTACATTTTATGAACATTTGTCTACAGGAAGTCAATCAGGCGAGTCCACATTCACGGTACCATATGTAGATCCATTCTCAGGAGTTGGTAGGTATATCGAAAAAAGTGTTGCATTATATATGTTTTTGTGCACAATTTAAAGAAAATAAACATAGTAACTTAGTTTTTCATTTAAGTAATAGGATCGTCAACATGGTCAAATACTACTTAAAAAAGAAGGTTTTAGTTTTGTTATTATAAGTCTTGTTCGTCTTTCTTGTCGAAATAATTGGCGTTTCTGCTCTTTTTGTTTCTTCGAATATAAGGAAGATTGAGAACGTTTATTAAAGACATCTACCAAAGGTTCTCAAGTAAACCCTTTGCATCTGTATAGAAAAAGAAAACAATTGGTACAAAAAGTTGATCAGACTTCCCTTTTTTCAGGATTGATTACATCATTATGCCGCCGTGTTCATGTGTCGACTGGTTTTCATGGAGTTATGTGTACAGACGTGAAAATAAGTAAACTATTAACCGAAATAGAATACTTCTCTGAGGACGAGTTTACCTACGCTTTTCTGATAGATGGTACTGGAAGAGCACTTATGCATCCTTTATTACCAAATGCAGCTTTTGTCAAAACTACAGAAGATCCTGTGTTATTAGATATTAGTGTATTAGAAAGAGAACAAAATGCAAAATCAGTCATAGAATCGATGAAAAGGTAAAAACTGTCGAGAAATAATACCTCACTCTATAAGTGGTGCCAATTCATTCCACCTTGTGATTCAATAGATACATAGTTTCCATCGACTCTTTCACAGGTACATTTGAACAAGTTGTATGTCAAACTGGACTTTTCCCGTCCAATATTAAAAACTGTGCGGACTGTTTCAATACGCAGCCACGGAAGGTCGAAAAAGCTTCATGTATCATGTATATGGAGAAAATGCCATGCTCTTATTACATGGCCTATTATTGTTTGAAACATTTGTACTTTTTGTCATTACAACGCCCTTTTCCGTTGCACTCAACATTCACCAGTAGACAATTGTGAAGAGACAATTTATTACTCTGTTGTGTGATATTGTATTTTTTTTGTATTGTGGCTTTGATTTGCATGAAATATGTCGCGCTTGCGATGTAATAAACAGCAATCTTACAAGCCAGACAGACATCATTGGGAAATTGATCAGTCTGTTCAATCGTATATACGTTTGATTCCTAGATACTTTTGCTCGTAAAACGGACTCGTGAAAATGAGTTTTGATACCCACCCTATCTCATTTAAACATATTATGAAATCAGCATGGCAATTTCTACATCACAAAGATATGATGTAAATTGTTTATACACATATTTATATTTTCCAGAGGAGGAACTGGTTCAAAATCCTTTGCGAAATTTTTCACCAAACCACGTGGGACACTCGTCAATGATGGTAGTAGTGACATCAGTCGACAAGCTCATTTCTTTTGGGGACCAGTACGTATATTATAACATTTGTCTATAAAAGTTAGTATTATTTCACACTAGAGACCAGTCTGCATGTGCTTGATTGATTGTAAGGTGTGGAGATGCAGTCAATGTGTAGGAAGACCACAGATGCAAGTTATGATAAAAAAATAAAAGATTTTGTGATTACGTTAAAGACGAATTTTAGACCCGAAAATCTCATTGTACTGTACAATATATATAGAAACGTTTAAAGATGTATGTTAGATAACATAGCAAAGGGTATTTTATTTTAACACGTTTTTTGACACAAACGATGTATTCTTTTTGGATTGATAAGAATAATGTATGCCATACTTCTATTCCGAATATTAAGTTATGAACTCATAAATGCCAGTGTTCTGTTATACATTGGTTGTTTTTTATAGCTGTCTCTTGAGTTTTTATTTCTTTAATACCAACCGGGTCATTTTTTTCTCGGTTAAATAGATTTATATTTCATGATTTGTTCATTTATAGCTTACTGTACTGTAAGCGTATTTCTCAATGTTGAATACCGTACATTTACCTATTGTTGATAACCAATTTAATTATATCTCTGCTAGATAGTTGTTTCATATTGAGCAATCATACCACATCTTCCAAGTTTATTGTTCAAATGATTGAATTGTAGATTCCAAAAAGCAACTTTTCCGTGTGTGTTGTTCTTGTGAACGAATCTTATGCAGAAATGACAGAATCTCAGTTCCCACTCAATGACGCAGATTATGACGACGTTTTTATGAACCACGATCGTAGTTTACTTACTGATTCATTTTCTAATTGTAAATTCTACAAGAGAAGGGTAACACTTGGTAGGTACCAGCTCAATTTTAACAACATAAGAATCAGCCAGCATACATTAAAGATCATGTATACAAAAAACATATCCTAGTACATATATAAAACATATCCTAGTACATATATAAAATAAATCAGAACTGTAGATGCTTAACTTTCAACAGGTACATTAGCTCAGACTGGGAATGAAAAATTTGCATAACAGACACAAATAAAAAATGCGTTGTAAAGGTTATAGAAATAAATAATCGAAATAAAAAAAAACTATGCTAATTAAGGAGTCTTTGAGAATTAATGTGCAATGTGTATTTGTACAAGGGTTTTTGTACAAATAAATGTTTGAACAGAATATGAAAAAACAACAACAAGTATATCGTATTTCAAGGTACATTGTATATTGAAAATGGGGGTGAAAAATATGACAAAATAGAACGCTAACACTACCATGACTATAACAAATAACTTAACGAATAGAAAACTACTGTCACACTGTTTTTACTTTTGTACACGCATATTCCAGAATATTGTGGAATAAACCAGGTTTTATAGTTAGGCAGACTTCCTTCCACCTTGTATGACAGTTGTGCTTGCTTTAATTATTTCGGGGACAAACTTATGTCATCAACCCAAACAAACATTATTGGTTAATTTGACAAAACATTGAATCCAAAGATAGACTTGCAACACTGAGGCGCTCAAATCATCAATAGTAAAATCAATGCAGGTCGCGTTTGTTTTTATCGATGAGTTTATAGATGGATTCATGATACTTCACATGTTTAAAAAGAATATTGTTTTTTCATTTTTCGAAACAAGTTCAATCTATGTTTCGCAGGTGGAAATTCAAATTTATCAATTTGTGATTGCGATTATTATGACATATCTTTCTATCCTATAATATGTTTGCAATTAATGCCTGTTGACTCATTTACCATTTCAGATCGGAGTTGTGTCAAATTTTCACAAGCTGCATTTGAAAACCCTTTTCAATATTTGGACCGTGACGAAACTGCGGAGGATATTAGTAAATACAAGGATTTTCTAACAAAAACGAGCGTTACTAATCCCGGATTTCACGTAAATATCATATTTTGTCCATATCTGATATTAAATAAAGACGAAGGAGTCATTCGAAACATAAAAGTGGAAAAGATACTGTCAAGAAAGAAATGAAGAGGACGACAAAAAAAAAACACCTCATCGAAGGATAAAGGCTAATCATACGAAAAACTGGATTCAAATAATCTTAAAAAGTAGTGCAAAATTTGAGAGAAAATTCAAAACTAAATTCATATATATATATATTCTTTCATGTATTGCTTTTTTTAATTCTGTTGGAGATTATTATTTAATTAATGTGTTTAAAGATAACAGCAATACTGAAATATGAGGAAAATTCTAAATGGAAAGTCCCTAGGCTAATAGCAAAATCAAAAGCTCAAACTCATCAAACGAATAAATAGGAATTGTCAAAATCCTGACTTGGTATAGGAATATTCTTAGGTAGAAAATTGGGGAAAAGCCTTGATATACATAAGGCTTGTTAACACGGATAAACGCAGCACTATTTGAAACCCCAGGACACATGTCGACTGTACAGAAAAACAGTAAAAGCGTTAACGATATTTAGTCTTTAAAATTCAGAATGGCATATAGTCTGATCAGAATTAAGCATTACAAATGCAATTTTCTTTACAATGAAGATTGAATCTTAGCATGTGATTTATAATAATTAAAACATATAGCACTTTTTTTTAAATATCTTTAACAATGTTCTTATAGTCAACACTACGAGCATCTGTTTGGGCATCTTACAAAGCTGAACAATTTTGGAAGAATCATCCGGCGACGTACGTGGCCTGGAGATACATAGCAACAAAAGCAGGACTTATCAGGGTATATCCCGGAGTTTTGTTACTAAAATCATATGACCATGAGAAACGCGCTTGGTAAGCATCACAAAACGTTGTGATACAGTTAGTTAATAATAAATAGATCTTGTGTACACTTGAAGGAATACTTGCTTTGCCTTCGTGGCATTGTTTTGAATTGCAAATAAACATCGTCCAAAACGAGACACGATTTTTTCATTTTTTCCAAAGAATCGCTCAAATTGACAAAACAACTTCTGAACTGTAAATACGAAAGCTTTATACTCGAAATTGACTGTAAACTTAAATGAAACACTTGTTTCCAAAACAAACGATAACACAATATGACAAGTAGAGTTCTGAATGAATAACATAATTTTCAAAATAAAAACAGAAGAGCAGAAGTCGAAACGTCAACTATTAATATATCAATGACTGGCAAAATGGACAATGTTACTTGTTATTGTATTTACAACTAGATGTCATTAAATGAAGTTGGATATCCTTCATGTATCATGCTTTATCATAAAACAAGATTTAATTGTTGAAATGCCCTCTCTTAAATTAATGGATTTTTTTTAACTTGTCACAATATATATATTGATATGAATTTGATACAAGCAATCGGACAAATTCATTTTATGTCTTATTTAACCGTACATATCACGTCGTAAATATCTTTTCCAGGTGGCGACAGACAATGGCACATCCAGGCACCATGTTTTTAACAACGCCATATGTTGATGCCTGGGGATCTGGAATAGTTCTTTCCTTTGTACATACTATACATAAAAAAGGGTGAATATTATTCAAAGAGCTATAAGTAAACGGAAAACTCAAAACTAACCACAAAATAAAAAGACGTAAAAAAATCGTGAACTATAAAGTGTTCATTAAAACTCATAAGTTGAAAATAAACTGACAGTATCATTAAGGAAAAACGAAGAACCTATTCACAAACACTTCATAGCAAACTAAACACTGCGTTACAATAATCACATTAAAATGATGTACCTTGTCTTGGGTGTGCTGACCGGTTAAATGTATCTGATAATTCGTGACACTCGTCATGGTGCTCAATGAAAATATAAGGGAAGCTGTTACTGTATCATGTTTATACATTTTGTAAATGTTACTAACGTTTTGCGCATAGAATATATGAAGGTTTATAATTACCAGCAGTATGATACAAACAAGAAAACGAGAAAACCCGTGCCCTGTTTTAACTGATTAAGATCGAGGGTCGTATATGTATTGTAGACCTGGCTTCATTCTATTGTATATTTGCTTTTAAAAATTAATATGTTTAAATTTTAGGTACTTATATGTTATAGTTCTATTTAGATACACATGTATTTATTTATGTTTATAGATCCAATATTGTTACTGCTGCAGCTGGTGCAGATTTTCCATTGGAGTACTTCAATTGGTTCATTACAAGTGTGTATCCATCTTGTGCTGATAACAGGTAAAAATTGAAAACCTTAGCATTTAATGATATTTCCTGGTCGAAAGAAAGCTCAGAAAATGGCGAAACGAATTTGAGAATATATGAGAAACATAAACTCCTTAAATCAGTAAACAAAGAAACATTGTAAGTGTAAATAATTTCGAAGTTTGTGTATCTGATTCTTACTGCATTTATAGTTTATGCACAATATATAAATATTTTATTATTTAGTGGGTACAGATGTATCATCGTAGATGACAGCGGATTTGTAGTTATGCATCCACGACTGAAAGAGACTACTGAAGAATCTGCATTTGAGGCACCAAAACATATAACTGTAGAGGTAAGACTACCTTTATATTACCATACTAACTGCAAACTGATAAAATCTTAAAAGAATTTGAGAAAATGTATAGCTATTAGTTGTATGTGTGAATATAAATGTCCTTCATCAAGAGATACACAATACATTCTTTAATGAAGCAAGGTAATGAGACCTTGAATATTGTTTTACAAGTTGTAAGGTTACAATTTAACATTTTGTAATCTCAGACTTTGTGTTTCTCCAATCACTAGTATCATTTTAACCCTGTCCTGTATTCTTAATGTTAACAAAGGCTTATAGCAAAATGTAACTCGTTTTGTCATGATCCAGCTTGCTTTGTCGTCATATCAAGGCATCTGATACTTTTCCGTTTCAAATTTTTAAAGTTATATGTTTCTTCCCATACTTTGCCTGTTATATTGGTGAACTGCTTATAATGTGTTTTAATCAAATGATGACCTACAAAATATGGGTTTAATGTATGCAAGAGGCTACTAGGCCATCATGAATCTCTTTTATGATTTTTCAAAATGAATCATACTTATACGGAATGACGAGTATCGAGTCACCGGTTTGTTCTACTTCTAAGAACTTCTTAGGCCAAGACAAACAGAGATGTATTCCTACATAATTTTTCACTTTAAAAACGACTGATTATGAAATATACAGATGATAAGAAAATTTTGAGACCCACACATAGGCTGTGACTGTTGGCAATCCTCTTTAAATAAATAAAGAATTAAATTGAAGTAAAACAAATGTGTTAAAATTTCGTTGACTCCGTCATCTCAGACTTTGTGTTTCTCCAATCACTAGTATCATTTTAACCCTGTCCTGTATTCTTAATGTTAACAAAGGCTTATAGCAAAATGTAACTCGTTTTGTCATGATCCAGCTTGCTTTGTCGTCATATCAAGGCATCTGATACTTTTCCGTTTCAAATTTTTAAAGTTATATGTTTCTTCCCATACTTTGCCTGTTATATTGGTGAACTGCTTATAACTGCTTATAATGTTTTTAATCAACATGATGACCTACAAAATATGGGTTTAATGTTTGCAAGAGGCTACTAGGCCATCATGAATCTCTTTTATGATTTTTCAAAATGAATCATACTTATACGGAATGACGAGTATCGAGTCACCGGTTTGTTCTACTTCTAAGAACTTCTTAGGCCAAGACAAACAGAGATGTATTCCTACATAATTTTTCACTTTAAAAACGACTGATTATGAAATATACAGATGATAAGAAAATTTTGAGACCCACACATAGGCTGTGACTGTTGGCAATCCTCTTTAAATAAATAAAGAATTAAATTGAAGTAAAACAAATGTGTTAAAATTTCGTTGACTCCGTCATTTAAAAAGTCAAAATAAACAAGAATGTGTCCATAGTACACGGATGCCCCACTCGCACTATCATTTTCTATGTTCAGTGGACCATGAAATTGGGGTCAAAACTTTAATTTGGAATTAAAATTAGAAAGATCATATCATAGGGAACATGTGTACTAAGTTTCAAGTTGATGTAACTTTAACTTCCTCAAAAACTACCTTGACCAAAAACTTTAACCTGAACTTTGCACTATCATTTTCTATGTTCAGTGGACCATGAAATTGGGGTCAAAACTTTAATTTGGAATTAAAATTAGAAAGATCATATCATAGGGAACATGTGTACTAAGTTTCAAGTTGATGTAACTTTAACTTCCTCAAAAACTACCTTGACCAAAAACTTTAACCTGAACTTTGCACTATCATTTTCTATGTTCAGTGAACCATGAAATTGGGGTCAAAACTTTAATTTGGAATTAAAATTAGAAAGATCATATCATAGGGAACATGTGTACTAAGTTTCAAGTTGATGTAACTTTAACTTCCTCAAAAACTACCTTGACCAAAAACTTTAACCTGAACTTTGCACTATCATTTTCTATGTTCAGTGGACCATGAAATTGGGGTCAAAACTTTAATTTGGAATTAAAGTTAGAAAGATCATATCATAGGGAACATGTGTACTAAGTTTCAAGTTGATGTAACTTTAACTTCCTCAAAAACTACCTTGACCAAAAACTTTAACCTGAACTTTGCACTATCATTTTCTATGTTCAGTGAACCATGAAATTGGGGTCAAAACTTTAATTTGGAATTAAAATTAGAAAGATCATATCATAGGGAACATGTGTACTAAGTTTCAAGTTGATGTAACTTTAACTTCCTCAAAAACTACCTTGACCAAAAACTTTAACCTGAACTTTGCACTATCATTTTCTATGTTCAGTGAACCATGAAATTGGGGGTCAAAACTATAATTTGGCATTAAAATTAGAAAGATCATATCATGGGGAACATGTGTATCAAGTTTCAAGTTGATTGGACTTCAGCTTCATCAAAAACTACCTCGACCAAAAACTTTAACCTGAAGCGAACGGACGCACAGACGGACGCACAGACGGACGAACGAACGAACGAACGGAGGCACAGACCAGAAAACATAATGCCCCTCTATTATCGTAGGTGGGGCATACAAAAGTAAATTCAACAGCCCCAGTACTACAGTAAAGTAATGGAATACATTCAATTACAGGAACCTGGTATTGCAAATATACTGAAAAGAGAAGGCGTGCTAAACTCGAAAGACTGCCAAGATTATTCGACGAACAAAGACCTTTGGTCTTATAGAGTGAGTATTATGGGTTTTTTTGTCAGAAAAGTTAAAACCTATGTACAATTTAAAACACAAACTTTATACTGAAAACGGGTAACATGTTATATTCTTATCTATGCATACACTAAAATTATAAAACTATGTACACCCTGAAAATAGCAACGTATATTTAAGGATGTTCCCTCCAAAGTTCTATTAAGCGTACGATAAGTACAGAGCAGGAAACATACACATACACCTGACGTTATACCTTACTAAGTGGTACGATAAGTACAGAGCAGGAAACATACACATAAACCTGACGTTATACCTTACTAAGTTAACTTGGCTTTGTTGCATTAGTTGTTTATCTGGTAGGAAAAAAATATTGACATTAAGGTTTTAATAATGCTTTGATAAAAAATTTGGTTTTCCGTTAATATGAAAATATATTATGTGCATTTGTTTTGTTTATCTGCCCGCACATATACCAAGTTTAAGCGTTACTTCATATCATGTATGTGTTTAATAAAGATAGAGTACATGTTACTTATGAAAGATAACACATTGGGAGAAGATTTTACAATATAATAGTTAATACCAATTTAATTCTGAACTTTTTCATAAGGTGACAGTACCATCCGGGAAATCTAGTGGACTAAACTTCGCAGACACAGATAATACGTTTGAAATTCGACCTATTACTGATACCAATCTGTTCATTATAAGAAGCCGGTCAACGCCAGCTTCGTCAACGTGTACCTGTGTAAGTTAAATATAATTGATAATAATGAATATGTGTTCTTACTACTTGGAACACATATGTTACTAGTTGTACATTGATTGCTTGAGAAGAAATTCAAGTAGCATTGCATTACTCTCGATAAGATAAGTGGGTATATGAAAAAAAAAGTCTGCAAATGTAAAATTTACAATATTAAATTAAGCATATAAATAACGAAAACAGTTGCATTAACTTTAAGGCGGTGTTTATATAACTGTAGTTTTATTCTAATGTGCATGGTTGTCAACCTTTCTTATCATTATTTTATCAATTTAAAGTTAATGAACGTATATACCAATATCATGAATCGATATATTCTACTTGATATTCTTATTATTGGTGCAATTTTAGTATTTTTTTCTGATATCTTTGAAAGTTGATAAGCTAGCTATAAAACCAGACTCAATCAACCATTTCTTACATAAGAAAATGCCTGTACCAAGTCAGGAATATGACAGTTGTTATCCATTCGTTTGAT
The DNA here is from genome assembly GCA_019925275.1 of Mytilus edulis. Lineage (NCBI taxonomy): Eukaryota > Metazoa > Mollusca > Bivalvia > Mytilida > Mytilidae > Mytilus > Mytilus edulis. Next base: position 127,200,861 of record CM034360.1, on the reverse strand, counting down.
GTGTTTGAGCTTTTGATCTTACCATTTCATAAGGGTCATAATTTTCCTCGGACTTCAGTATTTTTGTCATTTTACTTTTTTTCAACCTATAGGACGGGTCGAAATCACCAGATGTTGTTGAATGTAAGACCAACTGCAACTGTCTGTGTCATAGACAAATCATCTACGATGTTTGTTCCAACAAGTATAATACAGAGTAAGTATGAATCGCAGTAACCTACTTCCCGATGATTATCCAAGCTTTCTGCTATATTGAAGTCAATGAAGATTATCAAATAAAGATGAAAACTTATATGAGAACAATCAAAACTCAAAAGAAGAGTTGAAGTTTAAGTGACACCATAACAATCAGACCCTTGGGATGTGTTCTGTTCTTTTGGTTAGATTGTCACACTACCCGTTTGCATTATGGAAATTATAAAAAGAAAACGAAAAACAATAAAAAAAAAAATCAAAAAAAACAGTTAGAGCAGAATTAAAGACCCACATATAAAACCAACACAAAACGGAGGTTTCGGATTATAATCGATTGGATACGATACATCCAAACGATTAACACGATTTTTAGGGTTAAACATATGAATTTCAACAACAGTTAAGTGTTGATTCATTTTGTCAAAATATAAAAGAGTTGTTTTATTTACAAATAATACTCACTATATAAGATGTATCTTCTTTTTTTAAGATAAAAAATCAATAAAAAATTTAAAAGTTTAAATTTTTCTAATCATCAACACCAATTTCCTCTACCGATTTGTAAAGCCATACCAAACGCAGAAAACTGATGATATATTTCATGTATTTCTAACCCATGATAAACTTCTGGACATATGATGATTCGCCCATTCAAAAGGAAGAATAAACAAGAATTTTGTTACCTTTATTGAAAATGTTTTTATTACAATTGAGTTTATGAGTGAAACATTATTGATGTTTTTAAGTCATGTTTTTACAATTCTGTTTTAATCATAATTTAATCACAAATATATATAACTAACGTTTTTGTACCTTTAGATCTGCTACTTTACCATGCAGTGCGAGACTCCCTGATACATCAGGAGTTAGTGAACCTGACGTTACAGATGGATTGAAAGCATGCAATGTTCCAACATGTCATCTCCAATCAACAAAACAGTAGGTTTACTTACGTTAAGAAACAAACTTAAACCATGAAAGAGAGGGACAAAAGATACCAGAGGGAGAGTCAAACTCATAGACTGAAAATAAACTGACAACGCCATGGCTGAAAATGAAAAAGGACAAACAGACAAACAATAGTACAGAAGACACAACATAGAAACTAAAGACTAAGCAACACGAACCCCATCAGAAACTGGGGGTGACAAACGTTAGGATTCAAGCTTTTGTCAATGTCCTGTCCCCCCAGTGGTAATATAATCTCTGTTTATATATATTATTATTGCAAATTAGATAACTCTCCACAAGAGACCAAATGACAATGTTGTACTATATAAAGTACAACACACTCACATATCAAAAACTCATTATAGAAACAGACACTCCACAGATCACATGAAAATGGCCGTTTGTAATCGAAGTAAGCCGATGTCTTATTACCAAAGTGTACATTTACTCTGGTCTATCCGCAATTTAATGGAATACATGGAACTGAATCCTTCATTGTATTTGTGCTATTGTAGAAATTGCTTTAGCCAGTCAGAATGTAGCTGGTGTGAGTACACGGACACAGGTCAACAAATAGCAACACCATGCTGTAGACTAAAGGAGGAATGTACATTCGGTAAAACAAAGTCTACAAAAAGAGATACGTGTGGTATGTTGTAACAAATAAATCATAGATGACCGACAATAAAATATGGTGTCAGATTTATAAAAAAATTCAAAACTTGTTTCCAATTCTTATATTTGACTTCCATATGTACTTGTACTTTTCTGTTGCTGTTTTTAAGATTAGGAACTTTCCGTTCTGAATTTTCAGCGGAGTTCAGTATTTTTTGTGATTTAACTTTTAAAAATGTTAAATGCTGTAATGACTCACAAACACAAATGTAATTTGAAATTAAAAATATAATTCCCGATGAAAACACAAATAAGGTAAATAGAAATAGACGTCAAGATATCAACACAATCAACTCAAATTTCCGAAAAAAAATAATTTATTTATATATCATTTGTGCAACTATGTTGCAAATTCCTAACTACCATTATTTTATTAAACTTAATAAGGATTTTATTATACAGTTTTATTTTAAATTCGTGTGTGCTAGTTTTGTATTGTTTTATCATCATATATTTGCAAGTTTATTTGAAAGCTTTATTCGTTGCTTATTAACTGTTAGATGTCTGAAACACTGATCCATATATGCAATTGTCACGTGTGCTGCTGTTAGAGTTTTGTCAGACTGCTATCAGTAACTTTTACATAAGCTTCCTATTAACTAGATGTATATCATAGATGGTACATCGTGATATTTATTGCAAGGTTTCTATGTCATGTATGTGCATGATAAATTGCGTTATTTGTTTTGCATACGTTAACAAATTCGGTAAAATTCTCAATTGAGTTTATATGAAAATGCATATGCATATTAAACCGCATTCAATTAAAGATTTCAATTTTTCAAATGAAGATCTCAAATGAAGATTTTCAATAAAGATATCAATTGAAGATTTCAAATAAAGAGTCAATTCAATATCCCTATAATTGTTTTTAATATATTTTTAGTTTATATCACATGTCCTCTGTAGAGAAAAAAATATAATTTCATAAATAATTTTTTAAACTATCTTAAGAATATGTTTCGTTGTGGAGTGATGATTATCATATATACTTGTCTTTACGAAAGTCCTTTTTATAACGCTGTGTATTACATGAAATGTAGATGCTCAATAATGCAACCCCTGCAGATTTTTTAAATCGGATGAAATAAATGAATTCAATTAAAACAGGATATGCATGTAATACCATTTTGGCACTTGACCGTTTTTCTTTACTACATGTATAAACATCATATATTTATTTAAAGAAACAATTGTCATTTGAAATCAAAAGTTAAGAAACATTGTATAGTAGATACATTGTATGTTATTATTTTATTTAACATTTCTATATATATATATATGATATATAACGATATATATTGGCATTTTAAATCATTTTATTCTTTTAAAGCACCGGTGACGACAACATCAACAACAACTAAACCCCCACCAATCACAGAATCTAGTAAAATGGCAGCAATAGTTGGTGGATCTATAGCTGCTGGAGTATTACTAGTTCTCCTTGTATATGGAATCAGAAGATATTGTCTATATTATCAGAAAACACATGACAATGTCGACCCATATTTAAACGCTATTCCTGATAATCCAAATGAGCTTCATCAATTTTCTGAGAAGGATGAATTCAGCGGTAAAGATCGATATCCGCCTCCATATCAGCCTGGACATAATCCAAACTTTTATGTCGATAATACAGGATTCACCGGTGAAAATGCTATCTGATCAGAAACCAAAAAGATATATTTTAACGCAAATTATCGAAACTATTAATAAAGATATATGTTCACTCGATAAATCTATGTTAGTTGTATACTCATAACAAATATATTATATTCATTATTTCACACAAAGTTATGTAATTTTACTAAAGTATTTTTTATATCAGATATATAATGTTTATTCTCATTATTTGAACCTGTATACACACTACTGTAGATATTACTCTTAATTTCAGTATTAGTTATTCATTTTCAAGTTCACTTTTTTCAAATTGCACTTGCCTCATGACAGGGGTAAGTTTTTTTTTCATTTCCATATTTAAAAACATGTAATGTTAAGACACATTGAGTGGTCAAAAGGAGCTTATTTGCAAATTATCAATGTCTTTTCCATTTCGTCAGTTTTGTAGAATAAATTTGAATATCATTTCAACATGTTCAATTTAATTCAATTCAAAAATGTATTGTCAGATCAACTCTTTTGACAATAAGTTTATGACAAAGTATATGAATGCAAAAGTCAAACACATTTCACAAACAAAACCATAGTTGAACATATCCCATAAAACAGATAAAAGTAAAAAGCGAAACAATCTATTTATATATACATTATTTTGTTTCTGATTATTAAACGTGTATGCATGTGTACAGATATGGAAATAAATCTGGCACATAATAACAATATAAATTGTATTTATCTCGTAAGAAAAATAATAACATGATAAAACCTCTAAGTATATTTTTCATGACATTGATGCATAATTTATATGACTTTCAACTTTGCACTTATTTGGTTTTATAAATATTTTGATATGAGCGTCACTGATGAGTCTTGTGTAGACGAAACGTGTGTCTGGCGTACTAAATTATAATCCTGGTACCTTTGATAGCAATTATATGACACATGTGAAATGCCGAAACTTAAATATTTGCTAAGGATATAGGACAAACTTTAACTATATTTCAACAATAAACCAGCATCACAATAAAACGGGAACGGCATTGTATTAATGTTTCCATAATCCATTTTATAAATATGTACTATTTATGTGTCATTGTTTTTTTCTTTGCATCTCTAAATACGCTCATGTTATGACTTGTCTATCAATACGGATAGTATTAATCTTCAGGACTTTGTGTGTCAAAAGTTATTTCAAATTTTCTTTTAAAAGTTATAACTTGTGAAAGAACATTATTTAACTGTGAATACCTGTTCCCATCTATGGCATGTATTTTATAACGATCTACATATCTACCTGAGACGTTTCTTTTGTATTATATATAAACTCATCATAGATACCAGGACTAAATTCTATATATACGCCAGACGCTCGTTTCGTCTACAAAAGACTCATCAGTGACGCTCGAATCCAAAAAAGTTATAAAAAGCCAAATATGTTAATCTTTAGTGCGAAAATTAAGGGACAACAAACGTCCCCTTTCTTTTTATTTTTTATTCATATATTTAATGGCTACTACATAACATTTATCAACGTAAATTGTTGTTATTTCTCCTTATGATCGTTCCAAGTCTATAGTTCTAGCATTGTACGAGATGTTCAGCTATCTTCACCATGTTTTGGTACTTTGTGGTTGTCTTTGTTTGTTTGTATGCTATTTATTTTCTAGGAGTTGGTTGTAATAAATGGTCAATCTCTTGAAAATGCTTGTGGCAAGTCAGTTTGTAGTTGTTTTCCTCTTGTTTCGGTGAGAGAATGTTGTAAGTTCCTGAATTTGCCTTGTTGTTCTGTATTTGTTTTTGTACTATTTAGTTTTGTTTACTTAATTTTTGCTATTTTTTTTCTAATTATCAATTTCTTATTAAAACATTTTACTGCTTCTATCTAATTATATTGTATATGTCTTTAGAGGTGATTATCTACTTGGAGTTATTGTCATATTTACATAACATTCTTTCTATTAATTATTAGGTGTGGTATTTCAATAATAACCTTTTTTTACAAAATTGAAAATGTCTTCTGTACATGCATTAGTCTTCTTGGACTTAATAGTGGTACCAATAGCTTTTGATTCTGAACGTTTTTACTGACTTTCCCATTTTGCGTTACTGTGGAGTTCGATATTTTTGTTTTATTTTTATATTGTTCATTTTATTTTTTAATTCTTTTTTATATGAATTATTTATGCTACCAATGTTTATCAAAAACAATATTCAACTGTATAATTATTATATGTCTTTCATAGTGTATTTATCTTATACATGCTGTTGTTTCATTCATATACCAATCGTTCTTTTTATACTATTTTTCACACAACTGATAACATAAGTTATGAAAGTATTGAGAACGGTAAAACAAAGTTATAATGTACATGTATACGTAACTAAGGTCTTTAGTATTTTAAAATCATCAGTATTCCGAATACCGTAGCAAACATGAAGCATTAAAACTAAAGATAAATCTTACTAATCTATCTAATCACAAAAAGAAACATTCTTCATCTGGGATATGCACATGCAATAAGATTCCAGTATAACATCTTAAAAGGGAGATAATCGAACTAACTAATAGATTGTATTTCCCTTTACTAATATCATTGCGGGGTAGATGTATCCTGTTGAGTCCATTCATACTTCTTCCTTTCAAGTTTGTTTTTTTATTATTTTTTTATAACTTTTTTTAAAAGGAAAGTAATAATTTTTCCTTTGAATGTAAGTCATCAATTATCAATTTATACTTATAATACCTGCTCAATGTAAACTTACTTTTTTTAACGTTTATTTGTATATGTAATGATGTGTGAATTACAAAAGTTTTATGATTTATCTTATTTTGTCAGGTTTGGACGCATTAGCGATTGACATTTGAAATGTATATCCTGTTTTATATATGTAATCAGCATAAATTGTTAGAAATTGCTTCAAATTGTTTCTTTTCATAAAAATCTTAGAAACTAGTGATGTTGTTTTCAAACAGCCATGATTTTTTTAAATTAAGGCTATGCCCATGTATCTGTTAGAGGGGAAGAACACATTTTATATATATTGTTCGCCATGCATTATAAATTCACTAATGAAAGTTATGATAACAGCAGTAAAAAGATCGACTAATGCTTCATAATAATTTGCATTCTTTCGTCTGAAAACATTATTTTGACTTTAAAAGAGAGGCGAATACCAGAGGGACAGCCAAACTCATAGATTGAAAAATAACTGACAACGCTATTTTAAAGAAAGACCAACAGACAAATAATAATACACAAAATAGAAAACTTAAGACTAAGCAACACAAACCCCACCACAAACTGGGGTGATACCAGGTGCTCCAGAAAGGTAAGCAATTCTTGCTCTACATGTGGCACCCGTCGTGTTGATCGTGTTGATAATTTTATAACTAACCCGGCAAACAGTTCAATTCGGTAGGTCAAATTCGTGAAAAGGGAAATGAATTTTTGCATCTGTGAAACAGTCAACCAACTCGTGATGGCGTCTGTAAAATTTACGAAGGGACCATTTGGAACTCTTGGTTTGATAGCTTCCATTGTGAAAAGCAACCCTCTATCAAGGAAATCATGATATAAAATAAACCCCGGTAATATCGTACCAATTGAGAGATATATACTCCGTATACATGGGCTGCTGGAATGTTGCTTCATAGAAAAGGAAAGTTCACAGTTGGGAAGTTAAAATCATATCTTTTGTTGTAACATTTTATTTTCAACCGACCCTTAATATCAATTTCTAGATGTAAGTTACGATATGAGGCAGACGTTACTGTATCTGTTGTTTCTTTTTTATACAGTTCAATGAGATATATGCGTTCAACATAGTCACCAAATTTAGATTATTTAATGAACATCGTCTACAGTATATATAGCAGAAGGTAAAATTAGGGGATAATGTTTACTTCTTTCTTTCTAAGAATGTATAGAAACTATTCAAATTGTTGTAAACTTTCGACGTATGAAACTTTAATAAATTAATATGTCTATAACTGTCGGATCATCAGGGGAGCACTAAGGCATGTTATGTAAGCAAACACTCACTGCAATAGTGAGAGATGTTAAACGCAAAACCCCTGTTTGGAAAATCTGTATCGAACCAACAGTCTCAGCCCTTTCTATATTCTGTCTGCAGGTTCCAAGGACTACATTTCACTAAAATGTAACCGTCTGCCTGCTATAAATACTTCCTTTCCAACCTGTTTGATGTTCATTGTCTGCTGTCTTCGGTACAAATGACAACTTAAACAACAAATGGAAGTTTTTAACGACCTTAACTGGCTATACAGCCCTTGCATGGTCGGTGAATAGCTACCCACTATATATAAAAGTCATAAGGGAATACCCCCAGATAAAAGATTTTGTAAATTATGTAATAATAACATAGTTGAGGATGAAATTCATTTTCTTCTTCAATGTCCATCACTTAAAACTGAAAGGTCCAGACTGAGTTTTATTTCAGATTTATCCTCTAAATTTACTAATTTTAAAACTTTAAATGACCAATCTAAATTTGTATGGTTGATGTCAAAGGAGGATCCATTTGTTAATAACATAATGATTAAATTAATAGATAGTTTGATAAAGACAAGAAGAGTTAAATTATGCATTAACACATGAGTAGTCCACAGCTCTTCTTCTAATTATAAAACGGTACTGATTGTGTTCACTCACTCATTATCTTTGAGAATATATACTGTGTTTGTTGTCTCCCTTCTCTTATATAATATTGTTTTTGTTTTATTGTCATGTATTGTTATTTCAATGAAAAAAATCAACAAAATTATTTGTACACTTTAATTTAAACTGTAATTGTACTGCTCCTCGGGGCGTCTTGATTGACAAATACAAATTGTTGTTGTTGTTGTTGTTGTTGTATATGTTACAGTAAATAGATGAAATTAGGAATTACATGTAATTACTAAAATTTAGGAATTACAGGTAATTCCCGGTGCACTTAGTTAATACAAGTAATTCCTGAAACTGCCCAGTTATTACCAGTAATTACTAATTTTAAAATGAGTTTTTACACCTATTTACTGACTGCTAAAACAATTTGGAATTATGGTCAGATGATCAAAAGTTATGGTAATACTAATGCCCGCGTCACACTGTCCCGAATTTTACGCCGATGGCAACACGATTATGGAAATTTTCAAAATCGGGACTGATCGTATCCAGATCGGGCTATTCGTAGTAACATCCTTAACCATCGTAGAACCATCGGCCACTTTTTCTAGCCTTCGGGGACAACTTCGGGAAGAGTTCTAAATTTTTTAACATGTTAAAAAATCCCCGAAGGTGCGTCCGATGTTGAGGGTTCGTACTGAGTTCGTATCACCATCCTCACCATCGTAATGTCACCGGGATTGCATCTTTGAACATCGTATTGCATTCGTGTTTCTATCGTTTCCATCGTGCAGTTTTGACATTACGATATCTACACGAATGAATCACGAAGCTACCCGAAGGTCTTACGATGGCAACACGACTTCGTGAAGACCTCGTAATCCCGTCGTGTTGCCATCGAATAAAAGTACGAAGGCGACAAGATGGAACTACGACGGCAATAAACCCAGCTAAATGTAAGTTAATTTTTGCGCTAAAATACATTTAAACCTCGAAGAGAGCACCCTAGCAACAATTGTACAGGTGAAGTTTCTGATAGCAACTAAGGATAAAGGGTTGATTTTAGATACAGTTTTCAACGATATAAAGATTAAATAGGAAACTCATAGAGATATCGGAAAATATATAACTGTAGAAATATTATAATATTCTTAAACAGTAAATTCGTAACACTAGTCACCAAATTTTTAATTATTTATTGAGAGAACAACTATATAGCGGAATGTAAAGTTTAAGGATATTTCTTAATTCTTATCTCTTTTCTGAAGAAGTTCATGTACGAGGTCAGCCTCGTAATAGTAAGGAAACAAGTCGGCAAAAAGATGGGCACAGTTGACGCAATTTTGGCACAACTTATTTCTTCTGAAAAAAGAGGATGAAATGGTACATTTGGTCTCAACATATCTTTAGTGATACAATGTATATGACATATATTTTCCATTATGTATATTTTATTATTTTCTATTTGTGTCAGGAAATGGTCTTGTTATTGAGTTTTCATTGTTAACAAAATAAGTTAAGAGTATGTCCTTACATCAAAGGAAAACGGCCTGATACGAAAAGGAAAAGGGAAATTGTATAAAAAAAAAATAATTATATATTATAAATATCAATTTGAAAATGAAACATGTGAAGCGCTCATTTCCGTAAACATAAAAAAAAAGTTAGATCGGTCTTGAAGTACCTGCAGGTATTGAAAGGGGTCTTTTCTTCTATGTATTCTTTGAATATAGGCTCCTTTTCTCTGGTTTTGTTATAAATGTTCCATTGTTTTCTATTCTTTATATTCTAGTACCTATGTTGTGCTCTATTCTTATCTTTTAACCGTTTTTCTTTTTCCTTATTTGTAAGGACCTCTATCATGTAGACCTCATCCATACCCTCGTATATTTGAAATTTTCTAAAAAAACTAAGGATTTTCTTATTCCAGGCATAGATTACCTTAGCATTATTTGGCACAACTTTTTGGAATTTTGGATCCTCAATGCTCTTCATCTTTGTACTTGTTTGGCTTTATCAATATTTTGATATGAGCGTCACTGATGAGTCTTATGTAGACGAAACGCGCGTCTGGCGTACTAAATTATAATCCTGGTACCTTTGATAACTATAGAACTTCAATGAATATATTAAAGTAATATTTCAGTTCATTCATTTCATATGATTATGACTGCTGATCAAAGGTGAGTATTTTTAAGACTCGGGACGATTTAGCGCATGACATAATGACTGTTAAGAAATCTGTATTTTGTTTATACATGTATGGCTGTATGTTTCGTTGTTATATTGTTGTCGGGTTACTGTCGCCATATTTCTCTTTATCCGTATGTCGTGTTCAGCGAATAAGAGAAAACACGAAAAAACGAATTTTAAAAGATAAAGCACCTAATGTTCATCTTTTTCGGAGTATGGTTGGAGACATTGTTTTTTTTCTATGACAATAAAATTGAAAATGGAAATAGGGAATGTGTCAAAGAGACAACAACCCGACCACTAAAAAAAACAACAGCAGATGGTCACCAACAGGTCTTCAATGTAGCGAGTAATTCCTGCACCCGGAGGCGTCTTTCAGCTGGCCCCTAAACAAATATATACTAGTTCAGTGATAATGAACGCCATACTAATTTCCAAATTGTACACAAGAAACTAAAATTTAAATAATCCAAGACTAACAAAGGCCAGAGGCTCCTGACTTGGGACAGGCGCAAAAATGCGACGGGGTTAAACATATTTTTTCTATTTCTTCCTCAAAAGCCATGTGTTTTTGATAGTATGCAGATATGATAAATTTTGTTTGGAATTCATTATCTTTTTTATCCCTTCCCTTGATTTTCTCCATATAAGTGAGCCCCAAAGTGATATTAAGAGGGTAGGGGGAGGGGCTAAAATAAAAAAAAATGTCCTACTTTTTTTGTGAATGAAATCTCTGTCCTGCCGTTTTATTTTTCACTCTTTCATAATTTTTATTAGTTTATCCTTACTTTTTTCATAGGAATTGTCATCCTAACCTTCTTTTTTTTTTGCCAAATTCTTTACAAATTCATCTCTCTCTCTCTCTTTTCCAAATAAAGCGTATATACATTATTTAATATAAATACACATCTGTTGGTTAAATGTGAAATGTTTGGAATTATATACATGTATACAGGTGCACAAAAGTTGCACATATTAGAACAGCACGTATTTACATGAATTGATGTATAGATACATGTTGTATTTGGTCATGCTTCACGAACATTTTGATAAATCTTAAAAATAACATTTCTGATGGTCACGTGATTTTAACATAAGACATGGTAGTTTGTAAATCCCCAAATGGATGTTACTTATCAACCATGTCAAACATCTAAAATATCTTAATACTTATATCTATATTTTTAGCAGTACCAATCATCGCAGTTTTAACTGTACGGGAAATATCCGTGTTTACGTATCTATTAAAGTACATTTGTCACAGTCCATAGAATTTCATAAAGTAAATTAAATATCTATATACATAAATAGATCCTTTTGTACGATTGTACTTGTTTGAACGGAGTGTTGTTGTACGTCAAAGGATGACAATCGCATTAACACATCTTACGGTAAGTTTTATAGTGTATTTTAAAACGTAGCAATAGTGTACTATTTACATTTGTATTTACAATGATACATGGGTAATGAGAGAAAAAAAACCTACCCCCTTCAAAGTCGTCCCATAAATAACCAACGAGCAATTAAAGAATGATTGCATGTGATCTAGCGAAGATGTCAGATATTTAGAATAACATAATAGAATAGTATAAAACCCACACAATTTTGTAATAAAAGTGGTATTAACAACTCGGAATAAGCTAATTACTAGAGGTTTTATAACGTTTAAGGATGTGAACATACATGAAATATTTGTCACTGGACATTAAACAAGCAGCAACTAATCATTGAAAGTGTTCAAACAACATCATTTTTTAACATTTTACCTAATCCTGTTATAGTCCTCACAAGCGTGTTTTCTTTTATTCCGAATTTCTACATGCATGAAGTTTTTGTTTATTTTTTGGGGGAAGAAAATCCCAGGTTTTAAATCAACTATGTTTATGTTTCACACTCAGGATACACATGTAGTAAGGGGCAATTTCACTATTTTGTTCTTTATAAAACGTGGTTTATTGGTTAGCGCATCGGACTACCAACACAAAGGTGACGGGTTCGATCTTCGTTTCGGGTAGACTGATTTAGTCTCGCAAGTTGACGATATTGGCTGGTCCGAGTTAAGAGAGCTATATATCTTGCACGTAAATGACACACTTGTAGATTTCGGAAAAGTGCAGGATAATGTCGCTACAAGACAGCACTCGCACCTGCAAAGTAGAAAGGGGTTAATATAAATTGCAAAATATTGTTTTCCAATCCACTATAAATAAATACTTATAAACTAAGGGGAAATTAAACAAATCTTTAATTTGAAATTGAAAGTATAAGTCAGAAGAGCCTTTGTAGTCAAGAAACACAATTAACTAAAAGTATTGGTAGGTTAGCTCCTGTTCAATATATTTAAAATTTTCAAATGGCGGCAAAAGTCTGACTCGCACTTTTACTGTAAATATATATTTGCATTCAATTTGGCATTAGTTGGGTCTCAAATTCAAAGGAAAGAAATCTAGATCAAATTTTGGTAAATGACCTTTTAGTCATATAAAAAGAAGATGTGTGTTTTGGTGGTGAATATTTTACCTTGTACCGTAGGGAAAAAGAACAAGGAGCCCGAACATCTGACAAAAATTCATAAACCTCACCTAAATACATTTATTATAGCGAACTTTGATTTGTAGAAAAAATGTCAAATTCTCTAAGCAATTTGTATTTTTATATATAATGGGTTTGTCAGCGTGCCACAAAACATGGCTTGGGGCAGTTAATATTTTACATCTAGTATAGTAAGATAACATATAATTTTACGAGGTGTGACCTCGCTAACCTTTCGTAAAAATGGCGACCTGTATAATTGAAAATATCTTAATCACGCATAGAAGATGTCTATTCGATTTGTACTTCGATTTTTTTTTATTAGAAATTAACATTCTCTACAGGACCTCTGTGTTCCAAGTCCGTGCTTTAACTGCGACTAAGCTTAATTAGGCACCAACCATTTGATTTTTTTTGGGGGGGGGGGGGGGGGGGGGGGGGGGGGGGGGGGGGGGCTATGTTTTTGTTTTCTGTACAAACTATTCTTTTCGCGACAAGTCGAAAACATTTTTTTCCTTTCATCAATTTTAACATTACATATAGTGACAGCTGAGGGGCTAACACACTTTTTTTTCGGAATTCAAAACAAATAATTTTTTTCTCCAAAAACTCGAAACAAACTTTTGTTTCCAAAAAAAACATAGCCCCCCCCCCCCCCACCCCCCCCCCCCCACCCCCCAGAAAATCAAATGGTTGCTGCCTTAAGCACTTTCTTTGCTAAAACAATCGCTTACGACTGGCTTTACCTTAATTAGTACAAAATGTATATAAAATTCAGTTTGACTGAACCGAAATTTCGACTTATCCAATTTCGACTCATCAGGGTTCGAATTACATACGCCTAAATGGAACAAAGTTCTGGACCACGTGAAAAATTCGACTCATCCGAAATTTTGAGTCAACCGAGTTCGAGACAACGAGAGTTAACTGTATTATACAATATTATAATAAAAAAGGCAAATTTGGGACATTTTTTGGTTGCTTGATGTCTTAGACTCTGTCCTGTATTTCTCTGTTATTTTTTTTTTAAAGCATTGCAGCTTTTAAGGATGTTTGCTACTCTTGTTTTTTTGTACCTTCAAATAGTTTTATTCATGTAGTGCCAAAAAAAATAACTTATCCGCTGACTCCTACGTTTTTTTTTTTTCTTAATTCATTACGTAAAGTTTAAAAGGCATTTTTTTAATATGAGAAAATCCTTGTTATCTGTAAATACATTGTAGTTGTTCAAAGAACAAGGGGGACAATATTAAAAAAAATTCCTGTTTCAATGGTTTTACACTTAGTCTAGTAATTTTGGGGCCTCCGTGTTGAAGGCCGTACATTGACCTATAATGATTTACTCTTTTTTAAATTGTTATTTGGATGTAAAGTTGTATCATCGGCACTCACACTGCATCTTCCTTCATGTATATCTATATAAAGTTTAGAGAGAGAAAAAAAATATTCACGCAAAATTTCGAATTGAATATATCTTAGAATCAAGGACACACGAGTGCCATTTTTCTGCTTACTAAGAACCATTATTTAATAACTATTAAATTATAATATGACAGTCTTTTTACAAAACTTGCTATAATTGTTACCTGCATCTACTGAAAGGTAGCCAGTACAGACGCACGCGTTTATGAATGGCATTTTATAAATGATGTAGGATACGAGCGCGCACTTCATGTACGACATTACAATAATGTTACGAGAGTCCATTCGTTTCAACTCGGCCGATTCCGTACCCTCTGAAGGAGAGTAGCGAATTCTACCGAGGATTGCCGAGTGACGAGAGTCTTGGTGGGGTGTACAGAAAGAGAATAGAGAATAACAGTACTGAATAGAAAAAAAAAGCAAATTTTGGGGTATTTTTTTATAAAAAGAGAAAAAAATAGGGTTTTAAAACATAAAGAATAACTAAGAAAATTCAAGAATTAAGCAATGGAGGTACTGATTACAGAAACTAACCATGAACGGAACAAAGAAAGCATGTTAAATTACAAATAAATCTTATGTTGAAAAGAGTTTAATGAAAATTTTACAGAAATTCAATAAGCATTTTTTTCAAAGATAAAGAAAGAATGGAAAGACCCCAATCCATAGCATTGGATGGTTGGTTGTAGCCAATTTAGCAGACGTCATACCTTATTTTGTCAATCTAAAGTTTAGTTAACACCAATTTTACAGGATATAAAATAGAATTTCGATTTAAACTACCATCTTTAGTTTTAAGAAAAACCCGCAGTGTAGCGATTTATCCACGAGGATATTCTACGCAAAAAGGAGAAATCAACACAACCACGAAAAACCTTATGCGCTTTCTTGTAACTAGTTTCCTAAAAATACCATACATATTGAATGTAGTTTGTTTGGTATGCTACGGCTTATGGTCTCTCAATAGATAAAAGTGTTTAAGACATTCACAATAGACATCATAAACCTTTTTGTTTATAAAATCGTAGGGTAAGATTTATTTGTAATTTAACATGATTTCTTTGTTCTGTTCATAGTTAGTTTCTGTAATCAGTATTTTTACTTCGTAGGATTGGGAGAGATCCGTTTGCGCCAAAAATGCGTCCTTTTGCGCCACAACTTTTTTTCTCAAATGCTACGTTTGCGCCACATGTCTTAAAATTAGATGGTATCATTTGCGCCAAAAATTAAACATACGATTGCGCAAGTTAAAAGAAAAATTACTTCCTTTCCCTTTTTTCGGACTTTGAACCGGCAGTGTAACACGGCACATGTTTCCTTTTCTGAAACATGTTTTTCTTACTGCTGCTGCATGGGTAATGTATGTAGTAGCTTTTAACTTCTATTTATTGTCCCAAAACACAAACATTGAAGGATGAAATCCATAAAATAGTTAATAATAGTTCATAATGATAATTAAGCCATTACGCATGGTGGGAAAAAAGCTCTGTCCTCAACATATGTGGCTAAAACATAAAGAGCAAAAACTTCTATTTTCTATATTGGTACATCTTTGATAAGCAAAGCAACAGGTTTAATTCTCTCTCTGTACATTGACCGTCTAATGCTGCTTAAGACATTTAATTCTCTTCAGAAACTCGTCTTTATGGTGAAATATCTCCTAACATATGATCCCGTTTGATTCAAAAATTATAATAAATATATAGTAATCATTAATATTTATGATAGATATGTGTATTGGTAAATTGGCGCAAATGAGTACCGAATATTGGCGCAATTGATACGTTTTGAGAAGAAGGAAAAATTGGCGCAAATGATACACCTGAAAAACAGTAATTGGCGCAAAAGGACTACTGCCGAAGAATTAATTGCTGAGTTAAATTCACATGCGGTTGCCAATATTAATCTTTACTTACTTGATCAAAACGACGGATGCTTAATATGAAGCAGGATCTGTTTTTCCTTTCGGGGCACCTCGTATCAGCCGGCTTAAGTTTTTTATGTTGTGAACTGTTATTTTTTTACATTGCCGTTGTCAGTTTGTCTTCGTGTTTGATGTACAATTGGCATTCTCCGTCTCTCTTCTGATGTTTTTTTTTTTATAATTTCAAGTCTGCAACAAATACAATTTCATAACGAAAAGATTCGTGATCGACAATTGAAAACGGAGCGTACTCCCTTTTCTGCCGGAAACCCGCTAAAATATATAGCGGTAATGCACTTATCGTGAAATCATGCAATTAATAGGACTTTATACTATTGGGATTTTTTGATACATGTAACAACGCCTCCATTGTCCCTTGGCAAACATTTCATACATGTTCAGGAGGATTAATCTTTTTAAGCTCAGATCCCTTTAAGTTAAGTCAGAACTATGGAACGCCATCACTGCCTTATAAGAAGAAACTACTATGACATGATGCAAATGTTGCTTACATGATGTCAATTCTCCTTTATATGATGTGAATTCTTCGTTACATAATGTGAATTCGTCTTTACATGATGTGAACTCTTCTTTACATGATGTGAACTCTTCATTACATGATGTGAATTCTTCATTACATGATGTGAACTCTTTATTACATGATGTGAATTCTTCATTACATGATGTGAATTCTTCATTACATGATGTGAATTCTTCTTTACATGATGCGAACTCTTCATTACATGATGTGAATTCTTCATTACATGATGTGGACTCTTCATTACATGATGTGAAAACTTCATTACATTACATGATGTGAAAACTTCATTACATTATGTGAAAACTTCATTACATAATGTGAAAACTTCATTACATGATGTGAAAACGTCTTTACGTGATGTGGTTGTTTCATTACATAATGCGAAACTTTCCTTATGTGATGTTAAAATAAAAACCCTTATACATGATGCGAATACTTTAGTGTATGATGTGAATATTGCAGTACGTGATGCTAGAACTGCATTACCAGATGTGAACGTCACCTTATAATTATACGTCATGTAAATTGTTTAATGAGACCCTTTAAGGTGGTACCCAACACTTTCACTAAAATTAATTTGGATCGTTTAAATTTCATAAAATTTTGTCAAAATATTTACTTTGACCCTTTAACAAAAATATAAAAATTTTAAAAATTTTGAATCAACCGTTTTGTTAAAAAAAATACACTGGTTATATAGTAGTTTGACAAATATAACCGGGCGTTTTCCGTGTTATAGTTATTCAAAGACGGAATACCAATACTTTAAACTTTATTAGCAAGGTCCGGACAGTACCAGACCTAAGACCTAAACTGACTACAAAATGACATACAAAAGCATATATAAAAACAGTTTCTATAGCAAAGAATTAGTGTCCAACGGATTAACTTGTCATGGTTAGAGTGATTACCATCACGACAAACATATATTTAACAATAGAATTAATTAAACACAAAGAAATATAAAAGGTTAGATAGACGGATTAACAAATTGTCACTTTAGCACTTAACATATAATGTCTGATCTTAATTTATTTGTAATCGCAAATAGTCCAAATCTTCCTGGTTATATTCGCCACTACTCCACCTAAACTCGGTCTCCGAGTTTGCCGAATGAATATTGTTATCATCGTGGGTATCCTCCTCCTCGCCGATGATGTTGCTGCGAATTGCCACGCGAGCAAATTGCATAGGTCGAAAGCGCACCTCGGTTTGAATGTTTTATATCTAGATGTTGAATCTCGTGTCTACTGTTTACGTTCTCTGTCTTAAGTCTCTGAATTTCGGCTTCCATATCATGTAAGATGCGATTGTACTGCAAGTCAGTATTTTGAACTCCATTGTTAAGCGTTTTCTGGAGTTCGTTAAATTTAGGTTTTCCTCTTTCAGTTGAACTATTACTCTTTCTAAATGTTCAGTTCTACTTCTATGTTCGGCTAACTCATGTTCCATCTTTTGAATTATCCGGCCATGTTCTAAACGTTCCAAATTTACTTTGTCCAAACTGTTCTTTAACATAACATTTTCTTTTCTTACGGTATCCAATTTTGAATTTTCACTTTTGAGTACAGCTATTTCTTTCAACGAGTTACTGTGAGAAACTTTTAACTTCTTCAGGTTCTGTTTAGCGGATTCATCTTGTATGGAGCACGTAAAAACGGAAAGTTCCTTGTCCTCGAGTCCTTGAAACGGAAATTGAGACATTTGTTTCTTCTCAATAAATGTTCTCATGCGGTCGCTGTCTCTTTGCATTTTAGATTTTGACTTCTTCTTTGGTTTTGGGTTTTCACATGACTTAGCGTGAAAACTACACATACGGGCAAAATGTCCATGGTGTCTGCATTTGTAACAATGAGCGTTAGCTGCATAACATCGATGGTAGGTGAAAACGTTCAATGTCTTACCGCAATATTTACACAGAAAGTCCAAGCAGGTATCTTCTTTTGTTATCGGAAACGGATGTCCATTTCTGCAAGGCTGGTAATTCCAGGTTCCTTCCATAGTGTTGTTTCTGAAGGTATCCATTTACTAGTTTGGGTGAACTTGCTCAAGATCGTGCCGCGGGTACCTCAACCAATATATAACCGGGAGTTTTCCGTGTTAAAGTGATGCAATGACGGAATACCAATACTTTAAACTTTATTAGCAAGGTCCGGACAGTACCAGACCTAAGACCTAAACTGACTACAAAATGACATACAAAAGCATATATAAAAACAGTTTCTATAGCAAAGAATTAGTGTCCAACGGATTAACTTGTCATGGTTAGAGTGATTACCATCACGACAAACATATATTTAACAATAGAATTAATTAAACACAAAGAAATATAAAAGGTTAGATAGACGGATTAACAAATTGTCACTTTAGCACTTAACATATAATGTCTGATCTTAATTTATTTGTAATCGCAAATAGTCCAAATCTTCCTGGTTATATTCGCCACTACTCCACCTAAACTCGGTCTCCGAGTTTGCCGAATGAATATTGTTATCGTCGTGGGTATCCTCCTCCTCGCCGATGATGTTGCTGCGAATTGCCACGCGAGCAAATTGCATAGGTCGAAAGCGCACCTCGGTTTGAATGTTTTATATCTAGATGTTGAATCTCGTGTCTACTGTTTACGTTCTCTGTCTTAAGTCTCTGAATTTCGGCTTCCATATCATGTAAGATGCGATTGTACTGCAAGTCAGTATTTTTGAACTCCATTGTTAAGCGTTTTCTGGAGTTCGTTAAATTTAGGTTTTCCTCTTTCAGTTGAACTATTACTCTTTCTAAATGTTCAGTTCTACTTCTATGTTCGGCTAACTCATGTTCCATCTTTTGAATTATCCGGCCATGTTCTAAACGTTCCAAATTTACTTTGTCCAAACTGTTCTTTAACATAACATTTTCTTTTCTTACGGTATCCAATTTTGAATTTTCACTTTTGAGTACAGCTATTTCTTTCAACGAGTTACTGTGAGAAACTTTTAACTTCTTCAGGTTCTGTTTAGCGGATTCATCTTGTATGGAGCACGTAAAAACGGAAAGTTCCTTGTCCTCGAGTCCTTGAAACGGAAATTGAGACATTTGTTTCTTCTCAATAAATGTTCTCATGCGGTCGCTGTCTCTTTGCATTTTAGATTTTGACTTCTTCTTTGGTTTTGGGTTTTCACATGACTTAGCGTGAAAACTACACATACGGGCAAAATGTCCATGGTGTCTGCATTTGTAACAATGAGCGTTAGCTGCATAACATCGATGGTAGGTGAAAACGTTCAATGTCTTACCGCAATATTTACACAGAAAGTCCAAGCAGGTATCTTCTTTTGTTATCGGAAACGGATGTCCATTTCTGCAAGGCTGGTAATTCCAGGTTCCTTCCATAGTGTTGTTTCTGAAGGTATCCATTTACTAGTTTGGGTGAACTTGCTCAAGATCGTGCCGCGGGTACCTCAACCAATATATAACCGGGAGTTTTCCGTGTTAAAGTGATGCAATGACGGAATACCAATACTTTAAACTTTATTAGCAAGGTCCGGACAGTACCAGACCTAAGACCTAAACTGACTACAAAATGACATACAAAAGCATATATAAAAACAGTTTCTATAGCAAAGAATTAGTGTCCAACGGATTAACTTGTCATGGTTAGAGTGATTACCATCACGACAAACATATATTTAACAATAGAATTAATTAAACACAAAGAAATATAAAAGGTTAGATAGACGGATTAACAAATTGTCACTTTAGCACTTAACATATAATGTCTGATCTTAATTTATTTGTAATCGCAAATAGTCCAAATCTTCCTGGTTATATTCGCCACTACTCCACCTAAACTCGGTCTCCGAGTTTGCCGAATGAATATTGTTATCGTCGTGGGTATCCTCCTCCTCGCCGATGATGTTGCTGCGAATTGCCACGCGAGCAAATTGCATAGGTCGAAAGCGCACCTCGGTTTGAATGTTTTATATCTAGATGTTGAATCTCGTGTCTACTGTTTACGTTCTCTGTCTTAAGTCTCTGAATTTCGGCTTCCATATCATGTAAGATGCGATTGTACTGCAAGTCAGTATTTTTGAACTCCATTGTTAAGCGTTTTCTGGAGTTCGTTAAATTTAGGTTTTCCTCTTTCAGTTGAACTATTACTCTTTCTAAATGTTCAGTTCTACTTCTATGTTCGGCTAACTCATGTTCCATCTTTGAATTATCCGGCCATGTTCTAAACGTTCCAAATTTACTTTGTCCAAACTGTTCTTTAACATAACATTTTCTTTTCTTACGGTATCCAATTTTGAATTTTCACTTTTGAGTACAGCTATTTCTTTCAACGAGTTACTGTGAGAAACTTTTAACTTCTTCAGGTTCTGTTTAGCGGATTCATCTTGTATGGAGCACGTAAAAACGGAAAGTTCCTTGTCCTCGAGTCCTTGAAACGGAAATTGAGACATTTGTTTCTTCTCAATAAATGTTCTCATGCGGTCGCTGTCTCTTTGCATTTTAGATTTTGACTTCTTCTTTGGTTTTGGGTTTTCACATGACTTAGCGTGAAAACTACACATACGGGCAAAATGTCCATGGTGTCTGCATTTGTAACAATGAGCGTTAGCTGCATAACATCGATGGTAGGTGAAAACGTTCAATGTCTTACCGCAATATTTACACAGAAAGTCCAAGCAGGTATCTTCTTTTGTTATCGGAAACGGATGTCCATTTCTGCAAGGCTGGTAATTCCAGGTTCCTTCCATAGTGTTGTTTCTGAAGGTATCCATTTACTAGTTTGGGTGAACTTGCTCAAGATCGTGCCGCGGGTACCTCAACCAATATATAACCGGGAGTTTTCCGTGTTAAAGTGATGCAATGACGGAATACCAATACTTTAAACTTTATTAGCAAGGTCCGGACAGTACCAGACCTAAGACCTAAACTGACTACAAAAGACATACAAAAGCATATATAAAAACAGTTTCTATAGCAAAGAATTAGTGTCCAACGGATTAACTTGTCATGGTTAGAGTGATTACCATCACGACAAACATATATTTAACAATAGAATTAATTAAACACAAAGAAATATAAAAGGTTAGATAGACGGATTAACAAATTGTCACTTTAGCACTTAACATATAATGTCTGATCTTAATTTATTTGTAATCGCAAATAGTCCAAATCTTCCTGGTTATATTCGCCACTACTCCACCTAAACTCGGTCTCCGAGTTTGCCGAATGAATATTGTTATCGTCGTGGGTATCCCTCCTCGCCGATGATGTTGCTGCGAATTGCCACGCGAGCAAATTGCATAGGTCGAAAGCGCACCTCGGTTTGAATGTTTTATATCTAGATGTTGAATCTCGTGTCTACTGTTTACGTTCTCTGTCTTAAGTCTCTGAATTTCGGCTTCCATATCATGTAAGATGCGATTGTACTGCAAGTCAGTATTTTTGAACTCCATTGTTAAGCGTTTTCTGGAGTTCGTTAAATTTAGGTTTTCCTCTTTCAGTTGAACTATTACTCTTTCTAAATGTTCAGTTCTACTTCTATGTTCGGCTAACTCATGTTCCATCTTTTGAATTATCCGGCCATGTTCTAACGTTCCAAATTTACTTTGTCCAAACTGTTCTTTAACATAACATTTTCTTTTCTTACGGTATCCAATTTTGAATTTTCATTTTGAGTACAGCTATTTCTTTCAACGAGTTACTGTGAGAAACTTTTAACTTCTTCAGGTTCTGTTTAGCGGATTCATCTTGTATGGAGCACGTAAAAACGGAAAGTTCCTTGTCCTCGAGTCCTTGAAACGGAAATTGAGACATTTGTTTCTTCTCAATAAATGTTCTCATGCGGTCGCTGTCTCTTTGCATTTTAGATTTTGACTTCTTCTTTGGTTTGGGTTTTCACATGACTTAGCGTGAAAACTACACATACGGGCAAAATGTCCATGGTGTCTGCATTTGTAACAATGAGCGTTAGCTGCATAACATCGATGGTAGGTGAAAACGTTCAATGTCTTACCGCAATATTTACACAGAAAGTCCAAGCAGGTATCTTCTTTTGTTATCGGAAACGGATGTCCATTTCTGCAAGGCTGGTAATTCCAGGTTCCTTCCATAGTGTTGTTTCTGAAGGTATCCATTTACTAGTTTGGGTGAACTTGCTCAAGATCGTGCCGCGGGTACCTCAACCAATATATAACCGGGAGTTTTCCGTGTTAAAGTGATGCAATGACGGAATACCAATACTTTAAACTTTATTAGCAAGGTCCGGACAGTACCAGACCTAAGACCTAAACTGACTACAAAATGACATACAAAAGCATATATAAAAACAGTTTCTATAGCAAAGAATTAGTGTCCAACGGATTAACTTGTCATGGTTAGAGTGATTACCATCACGACAAACATATATTTAACAATAGAATTAATTAAACACAAAGAAATATAAAAGGTTAGATAGACGGATTAACAAATTGTCACTTTAGCACTTAACATATAATGTCTGATCTTAATTTATTTGTAATCGCAAATAGTCCAAATCTTCCTGGTTTATATTCGCCACTACTCCACCTAAACTCGGTCTCCGAGTTTGCCGAATGAATATTGTTATCGTCGTGGGTATCCTCCTCCTCGCCGATGATGTTGCTGCGAATTGCCACGCGAGCAAATTGCATAGGTCGAAAGCGCACCTCGGTTTGAATGTTTTATATCTAGATGTTGAATCTCGTGTCTACTGTTTACGTTCTCTGTCTTAAGTCTCTGAATTTCGGCTTCCATATCATGTAAGATGCGATTGTACTGCAAGTCAGTATTTTTGAACTCCATTGTTAAGCGTTTTCTGGAGTTCGTTAAATTTAGGTTTTCCTCTTTCAGTTGAACTATTACTCTTTCTAAATGTTCAGTTCTACTTCTATGTTCGGCTAACTCATGTTCCATCTTTTGAATTATCCGGCCATGTTCTAAACGTTCCAAATTTACTTTGTCCAAACTGTTCTTTAACATAACATTTTCTTTTCTTACGGTATCCAATTTTGAATTTTCACTTTTGAGTACAGCTATTTCTTTCAACGAGTTACTGTGAGAAACTTTTAACTTCTTCAGGTTCTGTTTAGCGGATTCATCTTGTATGGAGCACGTAAAAACGGAAAGTTCCTTGTCCTCGAGTCCTTGAAACGGAAATTGAGACATTTGTTTCTTCTCAATAAATGTTCTCATGCGGTCGCTGTCTCTTTGCATTTTAGATTTTGACTTCTTCTTTGGTTTTGGGTTTTCACATGACTTAGCGTGAAAACTACACATACGGGCAAAATGTCCATGGTGTCTGCATTTGTAACAATGAGCGTTAGCTGCATAACATCGATGGTAGGTGAAAACGTTCAATGTCTTACCGCAATATTTACACAGAAAGTCCAAGCAGGTATCTTCTTTTGTTATCGGAAACGGATGTCCATTTCTGCAAGGCTGGTAATTCCAGGTTCCTTCCATAGTGTTGTTTCTGAAGGTATCCATTTACTAGTTTGGGTGAACTTGCTCAAGATCGTGCCGCGGGTACCTCAACCAATATATAACCGGGAGTTTTCCGTGTTAAAGTGATGCAATGACGGAATACCAATACTTTAAACTTTATTAGCAAGGTCCGGACAGTACCAGACCTAAGACCTAAACTGACTACAAAATGACATACAAAAGCATATATAAAAACAGTTTCTATAGCAAAGAATTAGTGTCCAACGGATTAACTTGTCATGGT
This sequence comes from Mytilus edulis, assembly GCA_019925275.1. Classification (NCBI taxonomy): domain Eukaryota; kingdom Metazoa; phylum Mollusca; class Bivalvia; order Mytilida; family Mytilidae; genus Mytilus; species Mytilus edulis. The sequence continues at coordinate 127,176,445 of CM034360.1, read as the reverse complement.
TAGAGTGATTACCATCACGACAAACATATATTTAACAATAGAATTAATTAAACACAAAGAAATATAAAAGGTTAGATAGACGGATTAACAAATTGTCACTTTAGCACTTAACATATAATGTCTGATCTTAATTTATTTGTAATCGCAAATAGTCCAAATCTTCCTGGTTATATCGCCACTACTCCACCTAAACTCGTCTCCGAGTTTGCCGAATGAATATTGTTATCGTCGTGGGTATCCTCCTCCTCGCGATGATGTTGCTGCGAATTTGCCACGCGTAGCAAATTGCATAGGTCGAAAGCGCACTCGGTTTGAATGTTTTATATCTAGATGTTGAATCTCGTGTCTACTGTTTACGTTCTCTGTCTTAAGTCTCTGAATTTCGGCTTCCATATCATGTAAGATGCGATTGTACTGCAAGTCAGTATTTTTGAACTCCATTGTTAAGCGTTTTCTGGAGTTCGTTAAATTTAGGTTTTCCTCTTTCAGTTGAACTATTACTCTTTCTAAATGTTCAGTTCTACTTCTATGTTCGGCTAACTCATGTTCCATCTTTTGAATTATCCGGCCATGTTCTAAACGTTCCAAATTTACTTTGTCCAAACTGTTCTTTAACATAACATTTTCTTTTCTTACGGTATCCAATTTTGAATTTTCACTTTTGAGTACAGCTATTTCTTTCAACGAGTTACTGTGAGAAACTTTTAACTTCTTCAGGTTCTGTTTAGCGGATTCATCTTGTATGGAGCACGTAAAAACGGAAAGTTCCTTGTCCTCGAGTCCTTGAAACGGAAATTGAGACATTTGTTTTCTCTCTAATAAATGTTCTCATGCGGTCGCTGTCTCTTTGCATTTTAGATTTTGACTTCTTCTTTGGTTTTGGGTTTTCACATGACTTAGCGTGAAAACTACACATACGGGCAAAATGTCCATGGTGTCTGCATTTGTAACAATGAGCGTTAGCTGCATAACATCGATGGTAGGTGAAAACGTTCAATGTCTTACCGCAATATTTACACAGAAAGTCCAAGCAGGTATCTTCTTTTGTTATCGGAAACGGATGTCCATTTCTGCAAGGCTGGTAATTCCAGGTTCCTTCCATAGTGTTGTTTCTGAAGGTATCCATTTACTAGTTTGGGTGAACTTGCTCAAGATCGTGCCGCGGGTACCTCAACCAATATATAACCGGGAGTTTTCCGTGTTAAAGTGATGCAATGACGGAATACCAATACTTTAAACTTTATTAGCAAGGTCCGGACAGTACCAGACCTAAGACCTAAACTGACTACAAAATGACATACAAAAGCATATATAAAAACAGTTTCTATAGCAAAGAATTAGTGTCCAACGGATTAACTTGTCATGGTTAGAGTGATTACCATCACGACAAACATATATTTAACAATAGAATTAATTAAACACAAAGAAATATAAAAGGTTAGATAGACGGATTAACAAATTGTCACTTTAGCACTTAACATATAATGTCTGATCTTAATTTATTTGTAATCGCAAATAGTCCAAATCTTCCTGGTTATACAAACTCCATTTTTGATCATTGAGAAGCTTAATATTCGCTTTACAACACAACGTAATTAAAACGTTATGCTGATTTTACAGAGTTATCTTCCTGTAGTGTTAGGTACCACCTTAAGGGTTCAAAACTTGATAGAAGCGTGCTTTGTGTTTTTTTAATATTAGGTTTGGCCGTTTTCGGTATTCTTGTGCTCCATAACTCCTTAACCCAAATCTGTGCCCTATATTCACTATAAACGTTTTGTTGTACAGTCCATAGGCTTGTTAAGGATATATAGGATTTAAAGCCATTCAAGGGTTCAAAACTTTATAGAAACGTTCTTGGTGGTGTTTTTTTATGGTAGTGTTATTGTAACGTGTAGTTGCCAGTATTGTGTCCCTATTCGACCACCTGATGTCAGATTATGGCTGAACAACAGACAATTAATCAAAAGAAACTATGTTTAGTCACAAATGTACAATAATTGCGGACAAACGAGAGTAAAAACACTTTCTTAAATGAAGTCCAAAAATAGAGTAATTTCAAATGAAAAATGAAAAATAAAGTGTTCCAAGAGTTAGTCTTCAGTAAGGTAAATTGGCTTCGCGTTGTGTTTTATGTAGTAAAATTGCACCAAGAAGAGGTGACTAACTCTTGCGAACTGCACCGAAGTGGTGACTATATATAGCTTTAAACTCAAGTGGACTGATACAGTCCGGCGAGTATTTGTAGCACTGTACAAGGCCGACTCCGACTGAAAAACAATTAAAATCCTTATATTGTCATTAAACCGGATAACTTTTACATTAAAGGTACTGAATACAAATTGAATAAACTAATATTCATAAAACATTACAGAAACATCAAAAGTTAAATATTAAAACAGTTAAATTAACAATCCTTACTTTTATCTCACTATGGAGTTTAAATAAAATTAAACTTAAAATAAACATTTAATCAACAGATAATTAATCTATCCAAAAGTAAGGGGAATTAACTAGGCACATTTATTACACTATTATAAGGTTTATATTTTAGGAAACATCAGTATTATAAACTAAACGTTTATGAGTCACTTACCAACGAAGTTGAAGGGGACTTTCGGTTTGCAATTTGTCTGTCGGTCAGAATGTCCGTCCGGAAAATTAGCTTTCCGCATATTTTAGTTTTAAACATTATAGTGGATTCGGTAACACGTTTTGCAACTTATATAAATCCCTTTCCACTTTGCGAATGCGAGTGCTGCCTTGTAGCGGCATTAGCCTACTCGTTTTCGAAATCTACAAGGATGTCTTTTACGTGCAAGAGATATGGCACTGCTGTTGGTCATGCTTGATGAAATTGATTTGATATTTAGTATATAATATAACCATGAAAAGTTACAGATCAAGTCCTTATTTTGTTACGGTTTGAGGATTTTTTGCAGAGTTATGGCCCTTGGACTTAGAAAATTCACTCAGATAATTGGTTTCCACATTTTGACTTAAAATTTGACATAAAAATTATTTGTAAAAACCATGACAAGTTACAGATCAAGTGCGATTTGTGTTTGCAAAGTTATGGTCCTCGAACTTAGAAAAATAATGCAAGAATTTTCCACTATTTTTTTGTCATTAAGGTGGTACCAAACACTTTCACTAAAATTAATTTGGCTCGTTTAATTTTCATAAAATTTCGTCAAAGTATTAACTTTGACTCTTTAACAAAAATATAAAAATTTCAAAAATTTTGAACCAACCGTTTTGTCAGAAAAATTACACTGGTTATATAGCAGTTTGACAAACACCAATTTTGATCACTAAAAAGCTTAAAATTCCATTTACAACACAACGTAATTAAAACGTTTAGATGACTTTACGGATTTAGATTTGAACTTTTGTTTAAGAAATAATTCATGGAAGCCATAGATTTGTTGGAAATTTACACATGGCCTGGGCCGTGATATTCAAATTTTATCCTGAGCGTTAGCGAGGGATTAAATTAACGAATATCACGGCCCAGGCCATGTGTAAATTTACAACAAATCTATGGCTTCCATGAATTATTTCGATTCTAATAGGACAAATAAGTTCATTCAAATACTGAAGCGAGGATGGGTATGCCGTGTGTGTAGCTGTTCTTGTTTACTCCTGGTTAGAAAGAGCTCAAATAATCACATAAATCTTTAGCTTGCATTGATTATTTCGTAAATTACCGATAGAAAAAGATATGTTTAATTCTCACACCCAAAATTTGCTACTTTTAATTTACATGTTTTCTCGTATGCTACCATCAAAACCAAAATTGTTTTATACTGTAACTTAATTAGTATATTGATTGCTTTTAAAATCGTAACATAAATATCAAGATAATTTTCATCCCTTAATGAACCTCTGATTTTATAAAGAAAGCGTTCCATGATGAAATTGACATTGCACAAAAGAAAGCTGTGTTACTATATTTAGGAAATAAACACAACTAGTTGTAGTATATTATTTCTTTTTATTATGTACCCGAATAAGAATAAAAATTCTTTTGTCTTTTGTTTTATTTCAATTTTTGATACAATAAAATCTGCAATTGTGTTTGCAAATAAGTTCAAATACATGTGGATTTACATGGGAGGTATATTGTAACATCCATTATTTTGAATATTTCTGAGTCTGCGCTAAGTATAGATATATCGGGAATTTTCACACGGTGTTGTTTACAAAGCGAAAGAAGCACGTCATATTAGAATTATAGTTTTACCATTACCAGTGTATATAAAGTGCGAATCCAGCTAGTTCATTTTTACTGTTATATGCGGGTATGTCTATTGTAGAATAAAGGATCATGGGAAAACTGTATTTGTTTACGTTTTGAAAATATCAAGTTAAAGGATTTTAAGTAAAGTTTTAACATATTTTCATTGCGATATTTCTTTATTATATACAAACATAGCATTAAAGTTCAAATAAGTGTTATAAAAGCATCATACTATAGCATATCGATTATTGAAAGCGATCCATTTTAACTATAGATGCGATGAATTATCACTGTTAGTGCAGTCATTATTAATGTAGAATTTTCAAAGATGCGAGGAATTTTTATTGTAGAATTATGTGATAAATGCACTTGCAACAAATGAAAAATACTTAGTTGATAACTTTAGGATTTATGATACATGTATTTTTAAATTGAAATACAAACTCCTCATTCATTCTTCATCAAATATATAGCTTCTCAAACTTGTAACAAAAGCGATTCTCAAAATGTCATATTGGATTCTTCAGATTACGTTTCTCTTTGATTTTAACTTATATAGGGAATCACTGGAACGTGACAGCAGCGGACCCTCTTAGGCAGTCAGTGGGCCCCTACTTATGAAAAATTCTAGATCCGCGAATGGATACTACCGCAGAGGTAAAACCATGCACACTTGGGTTATTGTACACAAAATGCATGCTACAGTACTTTTTTGTTGATTTTAGACCCTTTGGAACTCTATGTGGGCTATTTTAGCAACTAGGCAAAAAATCCCCAAACTAGATACAAGGTTAGATACAGCATGTTAACGAATTCCAAATATCTATATTAAAGGACTTTTGTCTATAAATTTGGACCCCACAAAATTGAAAAAGGGACCAAATATATTAAAAAAAAAATGCATGCATCGGATACATTTGTTATTGAAGGCATGACTGTAACAATAGGATGAATATACAAAAATATCTTATTCTGGGGTTTCATTTGGGGGTTCTGATCCCGGATCCCGCTTACTGTTTTGGCAGATTCCCGTATTCCGCTTATTGTTTTGTCAGATTCCCGTATCCCGATTATACTATGCAGTTCTAATTTTTTGTAATTATCCGTATCCCGCTAAACTTCATTTCCCGTTTTTCACTACACAATCATTTGACTTTCACCTGTCACGCTTGCAAAAAATCGGCAATCCGGCGTGACGCTTATATACCAAAATGCGACCCACTATTTTACTCTATTTTGACTCATATTAAGCCCATTATAAATATATTAAAAAAGTAGCGTGGATTTTTTTATCCCTTTTTATCACGTCTCGTTTCGTTTTTGAACCATATATAGATGTCCTATGTTACAATGAGACAACTCTCCATCCGAGTCACAATTTATAAAAGTAGACCATTATACGTCAAAACACGGTCTTGGCTCACACCGAACAGCAAGTTATAAAGGGCTCCAGTGTAAAACCTTTTAAACGGGAAAACAAAGGTGCAATATATATCAAGATGTACGTAATTAGTGGTGAAATGGATAAAAAAAAATAAGGATAAAGATCCCTATACGCTTTATAAGAAACTAAATGGAATACATTTGAAATAAATTTTATTTCTAATGAATTTATTAGAGTGTTTTAAAACCAAACTTTCCTCCGTAAGTTAAATTTTATCAAATCTTTCTCTTACGTTATCTATTATTTGAGCAAGTCGGCTAAATTAAGGCTTTACAGCTAATTTCCTAATGCATGTAAAGCAAAACTTTGGTTGGCTTGCTTGCTTTGTTTGAAAAATTGTTTATACAAACTTTGTAAATAAGATTGACATTTTTAAACAATATGAATAGGCATAGTTTAACCTGTATTTTTAATATTTGAATTAAATTGGGTGTTTAACATAATGATTATTCAATAAAAAAAAAAAAGCAAGCAAATCAACTAAAGTCTTGCTCTACATGCTTAAAGAAATGAGCTGTAATAGATAAAAAAAAATAAAATTATACAGTGAAAATGCACCGCATATACAATACTAATGATTCGCTCCACAGTGAAAATGAAAGAATAGTATCATTATTCGACAGTAAACATGACTAGCATTACGAAATCATCATAGTGGAATTTAGTTAAATATGAAGAAACTGAATGACAAAACATATAAAAATGAATATTTTTTACTGCAACAACATCTTACATGTTAGTTATAAAGCATCTGCACGATCTGTTCGTGAAATGTCCTAAATATTCACCTATTTTGGTATATATTTCACAGCTGGATGGCTTTAGGCGCGATAAAACCCCGCTCGCATCTCTTACTTTGTTTTATTAGTATTATGTATTTCTGAACATATACATTTTAACTAATTTTCTTCATTTTCTTCAAAAATTAAAAAAAGTTCGTCTGTTTATTTATCATTCTACATTAGACATTTATGGCATATACAGTAAAAATGATATTTTAGGATCCGCACTTTACATACACTGATACCAGTTACAGATCAAGTTTAAATTTAGTTTTGATTTGATGATATTTTGAAAATTCATGTGATCCTTAGACTTAGAAAAATCACACAATGTTCTGCACATGTTTTAGTCATGCTTGTCTAAACTACCGTTATATTGATTTGATATTTGATATCTACTTTTAACATTACAATTTGCACATCAATTCTAAATTTTTTGTTTGAGAATAATGAATATTAACTGGTAGGGAACTATGTATTGTCATGCAATACTTTCAGAATGATTGATACTACCAATACTGGTCTCTGTCCACACTTTTTATGTTTGTGTATCATTTCTTAGCCATTTTTTATGGATTTATTTTTTGAAGTTTAAATAAATTAATAGACCAATTAATTTGAAAGTGAGATATGTAACAAAGTAACGTAGGTGAGACAATTGTACATGTACCGTAGAGCTTCTAGATATACATGGTATAGGAGAAGTATTTTCGAATATTTTTTGGAAGGGGTTTGCCAACATTGCCTCTAAAAAAATTGAATTATGTTCCTATATTTATATAAATATATATATAAAAAAATATGACTTATACTTAAAAAGAAAATTTTAAATATGACACCGGCACGGCCATGCTTATATATATATATGCTCTAAATGTATAGCATCACTCATAATTTACAGATATTTTATATTCAGCTCACTTTGAATGCATTTAAAGATGTACTTAGTTGAAATTAAAAAAATCCAGAAATTAAAATTGATACTATAAGTCGAAAGAGCATCAGCTAAGGAACAAAACAAGCTAAAAAAAATATTGATAGGTCATGGAGCTCCTTTTTGAGATGTTTTAGTTTTAAAAAATGGCGAGAAAAGGCTGACTTGGACTTTTACCTTGCATTTGCATTGGTATTAATGGATCTCCAAATTAGCTATTGCAGATTTTTATGAAAATAAAAATTAGTGTTATGGGGCAAAATATTTTACCCTATAGCTTTGGAAAAAATCCAAGGAGTCTGAATAATAATAATAATAATAATAATAACGTCCGAGAGGTCCCGTGTTCTTATAAAGATGTTTTGACATAATGAAGAGTTCACATAACGTCATATGTGTTTCTTACCTCGTAATACCCATTTGACATTACGATGTATATATTTTGGCATAATGTAATAGAAATACAACATAAAGACTTTTTAACATAACGTAAAGAAATTTTCGCATCATGTAACAAAACTTTCAGATTAGGTAATGAAACATCTACATCACGTAATGAAGTTTTCACATCACGTAAAGAGGAAACCACACCATGTAATGAAGTTTTCACATCATGTAATGAAGTTTTCACATCATGTACAGAAGTTTTCACATCATGTAAAGAAAAATTCACATCATGTAAAGAAGAATTCACATCATGTAAAGAAGAATTCACATCATGTAATGAAGAATTCACATCATTTAAAGAAGAATTCACAACATGTAATGAAGAATTCACATCATGTAAAGAAGAATTCACATCATGTAAGCAACATTTGCATTATGTCATAGTATTTTCTTATTATAAGGCAGTGATGGCGTTCCATACAGAACCCTATCATTCGAACCCATAGTCCGAAATCATTGCACAAAAGACATGGAGCTTATATTGTTTATACTCAACGAAGAAATAAGACTGGAGCCCAGAATCATGAGATTCAAGGTTTTCTTCATATTCAAGAGAGCTAGTGGTTAAAAAGTTGTAAAAAATAAGATCAAGTTGTTTCTTAAACCAGCGATCCTTTTACCGGCACAATTAAAATAAATGTAAAATTATTCTTTGATCATAAGAAGTTCATTTATTTTTGGGATCCGCCTCTGAAAATAAAATATCAAACTAATTTGTTTTGCATCTTATTACTTACTTACTTAATCGATTCTACAAAAATGTAGTTCAATAGACTCACGGATATTTAAAATACTCAACATAATACATTATAATTATTCCAAGTGTATTTACCAATACACAATAATTATTTCAAAATTTGATGACGGGTGGAATATTTTTTGAAGTCATTCATTTTACAGCTACATACATTTAAATAATTATAAAGTTAAATCAATAATATATAGTAAACTAGTTGCATGTACATAAACAACAAAATGTTGACTCCGAAAAGGTAAGGTTTGCTTTATTAATAATAGTAATTACTAACTAGTGGTTATTAAATTCAAAACAAAGCTTTCGTCAATTGTTGTGCGTCTTTATGACAATTTCTCAATAGGTTATATTTGTATCTATTAATTCCTTTTTCACCAAGCGTCATATCAATGTACGTATCTTTTATTATCAAATGATGACGTTTATTTCAAACCATATATTTCAGTTCATTTATATCGATTAATATTTATGTTTTGGTAAAATTGGGATAGTGTGTGTTTATATTGAACTAACTGTTAAAGTACAAAAATATTTACGCGGTAGGCCATTTTTTACAGTTCACAGGATATCCGTAATTTGTTTGATATTTTTCTTCGTATCAACATAAAAATGTACACGAAATACATTTGTTTACTTGTGGTGTCTCAACACACAGTGTACAAAATATATAACAGGAAACAAAACTAACATAGGTATGGTGGACATTTGATTTTGAAAATGGATGGCACTTTATTTTTTAACAGTTATATATTCAGGTACTTTTATATTCTCTCATTTTATTGAAACGAATGTTGACTTTTGGCCTTATTTTAGTCTTATTTTTAACATTTACCCTCCTCCATGTTTTATTACTAAAAATGAAATCCAATGTACATGTATGTCAATCTTTAATTCTAATAAATTCGATTATTTTGTTTGAAAAAAAGTTGTAGCTTTGAACGTTTCATAAACCAACCATTTCCTTCCAGTACAGTATTTTAAACTTTAAGTGGTACATGTAGCGCACAGACGTTTGGGTATATGATACAGATATTATTATTATTTGTTTTTGTTGTTGATTAAAATATTAAATTTTCTATATTTCTAATACATATCGATTACTTCTGTGCATGTCTCACCTAGTTTAAACGACTTTGAGAAAATACCCAATTTTACTATCCATTTAAGAGTCGTTTAAATCACTCGAAACATTTTAAAGTGAGACATGCACAGAAGTGATCGATATGTATTTTTGGGTCAAAAGTATAATTTGGCTTTAAAATCAGAAAGATCATATCATAAGCATCATGTATACTAAGTTTCAAGTTGATTGGACTTCTGCTTCATCAAAAACTACCTTGACCAAAAACTTTAACATGAAGCGGGACAGACGAACACACGGACGGACGCACGTACCAGAAAACATAATGCCCCTCTACTATCGTAGGTGGGGCATAAACATACCGAGAAATAAACAAAGTAAACAAAGAATAGCTACTAGTATGTGCTAAAATATAGACAATAGTGGATAACATAAAAATATAATAAAGGAAAGAGAATATTGTGGTGCTAAAAGATAAAAGAATGGTGAATAATAGTCTCCGTATGTTTTTGCTATAATCCACTAAAGCAATACTCTCCTTACCAGTATTGCCTGTGTCTTTGATAATTTCCGCTGTATGACTATGTTATTCTCTCAGCTAGTCTCTTAGTATTTGTGCTATTATCCATTTCTGATATACTCTTTGTTAGTCTTTTTGTGTACGTGCGTTAGTTCACTACTCGAAAACTCTCAGCCTCTCCTAGCTTATAACATGAAAACTCTCAGCCTCTCCTAGCTTATTACATGAAAACTCTCAGCCTCTTCTAGTTTATTTGTTTGTGTCTGTGATAAAATCTCCTCAAAGAATACACTCTCGGCTAGTCTTTTTGTGCCTGTGTCATTGTCTACTTCAGGAATACTTGCTCGGCTAGATTTTTCTGTCTAAGATATAAAAAAAATCAGGAATATGCTCTTTTGGATACATTAAATTGCTCTGATACACGACATTGTGCTGTTATAACCTGCAGCATGCATGGACGGATCACAACATTTTGACATTTCTAAAGGCGCGGTCTATGTTAGGTGTTGGCAAAGTGTGAGTGAACTCTTCCTGAACAAATTAAAAAGTTCGTGTAAAAGATGTGTCAGTATTTTCCCATCATACATGTAAGAGGCGCACATTCGGCAACTTAAAAAAATCAAGCTTTGTCGTATACTAAGCATATTTTAATATGATATAAATGTATGATTATATTTGAATAAAAAAGAGTAACTTCCTCGAAAATGGATAAACAAACATGACATAATCCGCGTTCACTGTAAATGATGGGGCTTGTCATGACTAACATATGTCACGTTGTAAAATAATACAGAGGGGGGGGGGGGAGGGTAGCAAAAAGTGGTCATTAAAATGATTGTTTTGCAAACATTTATTATAATTTTGTTGCATTTCACAGAAGGTAAACAAAAATATTATCATCTTGTTATATGAAATATTTATTTCAGATGAATGTATTAAGTTTAAATTTATTTTAAACAACACAAATATTGTTCTTAATTTAAATGTCATTTGAATAGAATTAGTGTGTTATAATGTTCATTATATGTTGTTCTAAGTGTACAAATTCTTTAATTTACACTATCACATATATCTATATAATTGAAAAATAGGACTAACCAGAAAACCACATGAAGTTAATCAATTAATTGTTCTTTGTATTACCCAATTTCAGCACTAATTGGCTCTTTAATGTTTGTCAGCTTTTATTGCCGAAGGAAGCTTAAGTATCCGGACAGGACCACCGATCTTTGATAGAAACAAAATGACATTCCTAGTTACTTTAGATTAGAGTTGCACGCACTTGTTATTTGTTGGATTCGATCTCCCGACCTTATTGTTGAAATGCTATATGTAGAGGTCTAAGCTAAGTGGTACATGTAGAACTATTGTATAAATGTAATCCCGCAAGTGGCAGGTGCTTTCTACTTTCATCTTCATTGACTAGGATTCTAGTTTCCGATTGAAGGTCAGTGGGTCTCTTCAGACACTCCGACTTCCTTCACCAACAAAACTAACCTCAACAAAGTAGGACAAAAGTGCTGAAAGTGGCGTTAAACACCAATAAATAATTCATTAAAAGTTCCGTGTATATTAATATTCATCTTTTAATGATCCCTAACGTTTAAACATAATTGTTGTCTGGTTAATGAAGTACATAAGGGTTTTCAAGTTTGTCTTTGGCTGAGGGTGACATTTCTTTTTGATGACTTCTGCTGCTTTCGCGTATTAAGTTCAATTGATTTTTTTCTCATTTCTCTAACAGGTTGAACCATGACATCAAACATACGTGTAAGGTACTGGATGTCACAATGAAAATAATAATTGTCCTGGCACTATCCTGTTACGCGTATGGAGTTATTGCTCAAGATTTAGACGCCCGTCTACTTTCTAATAGACTCAAGGAAATAAAACAAAGTATTGGAATCGATTACTTGCAAGTAGGTCTATTTCAGTTAATTATTGTCATTTGAAAGAATAACACACCTCACCTCCAAAAAAATCGTAAGTCTCTTTAAAAAATCATTTTCACATGACATAAACAATTTCATAAAAATAACAACAAAAACAAAAACAAAAACCAGCAGGCGTTTAAAAAAACTTTACTTAACACAATTTCCGTATACATGAAAGTGGAACAGATCTTAATGTTGAAGTATCACTAGAAAATCGTCTTTCATTCTTCCAAAATAGCAATAACAATATTCTAAACTTATTTATTCAATATAAACGGCCGGTTTAAAAAAAAGTATAACCATAAAAGAACTGAACTCAGAGGAAAATAAAATTGGAAAGTCCCTAATCATGACAAAATCAAATGACAAAACACATCAAAAACGAATGGACAACAACTGTCATATTCCTGACTTGGTACAGGCATTTTCAAATGTAGAAAATTATAAATTAAAACTGGTTTTATAGCGCTAAACCTCTCGATATGTACGACAGTGCCATCAAATTCCGTTATGTTTACAATGATGTGTGAACTTAACAGACATAATAAATAAAATAGTCAAAATATGGGTACAGCAGTCAACAACACAAACAAAGTGCAGAAAACAGCCTAAGACAAGTAATGGGTCTTCAACACAGCGAGAAGAGTTCTCGAGACGGATTTCAGCTGGCGCCTTAGTAAAAATATTTGTACGATAGTTTTTTCTAAAGAAACTTCAAGGAATGACTGCTGTATTGTTATTGGCAATTATTGTTTTACAGGAAGAGTTCAACAAACTTCCATTTAATACAAAAACTGGAAATGGAACGAAACTTTTAGCTGATGTAAGTTCTTGATCTTAGATAGACAAACATTATTTTGTTTGTGATTGTGGTAATTTACTTACATTACGTATTATATAAGACGAAACAATATCTGCAATGTTTCTATTAAAAGGGAAAAAAACAAAAATATCGACCTACAACGAAAATTTAAACCAAAAAGTCCTTTTTTCACTGCAAAATCAAAAGCTTAAACACATCAAACGAGTATCATATTCCTGACTTGGTACAGGCAGTTAATGGTTAGATGTTTTTTAAACTAAATTCAAACATTGAACACATTTGCTATATAAGATCATAATTTTTATAAATATTCAATTTCAGATTTAAATGCTCAACGTGCAACGATAGTATTTCATCTAAATTTTCCGACGTCAATTCTGACACAACACGCACGATAAATAATGTGATTAAGAAAAGTATGCAAACATTGTTGTAGCAGTTTTTTCAATAATTGTTAATACAAAAACGTAGCTCTAACATGCTAATAGTTTAGCTGATTCGTAGCTATTTTTTTTAAATTGTAGGTTTGATGATATAAACATTGTACAATTGTAGATCTATACATGGTAGTCAATTTAAGCCATCCTTAAAAGTCCTATATGGCTACCATTTTCAAGATGGCTGCCAATCAATAAAATTTTTACCACTTCTCATAAAGTAAAGCAAATGATAATAAACCTTTTATCAACATACGAAATGTAATTCATTACTATTCAATAACTTAACTATATTTTGATATAAAGAAATAGTAAGATGATGGAGCACCGTTAGTATAATAGTAATCAGTTGGCGGTGACTTTTTGAAATGGTCTCACTGTTTGGAGTCGAAAAAGGACGAACTCTGATAAGCAATCTAACTAAAATATTATAGCTTTCAATCTGATGTCGTTATCCTCATATGAGCCTATGTATACATGTAGGAGCACGCCAGTTAATATATATATATGGATCATGATTTTCATTAGATTGCTCAGATAAGCATCAATTACTCTTCCTTCATATAATAATTTGACCCTCCCCTTTTAGGGATTCGTGATAGCTGTTATAAAATGTTGTTTGGTTTAAAAATGCACTACTGAAATTGACAACTTATGGTTAATTTTCAGATTCAAGACAAATTAGCAGCATCACTTGTTGGATTTAAGAATGTTCTAGACGCCGTTAAAGACGAAGTATTACAGAATGAAAACAAATTCACCACTTATGATCAGACGACGCTTCCGAATTGTTGTGATAAACTTGGAACATACGTGTACGATCCAAAATTCAGAAAAGAGGTACTACAAAGATGTTAATTTCTGTGTCATTTGGTCTCTTTTGAAGAGTTGTCCCATTGGCAGTAATGCCACATCTTCTTTTTATATTTTAACAAATGATAAGGAATTCTACTATTTACTGCATCGGTGAAACATTCGCCTAACAAAACGAAACAAAACAACTAACAAATATTTCAATTAATTAAATTTGTTTCACATTTTATTTCATTGAAAAGTTGAATGGCATCCAAAAAGTTACAAACTTGTGTTACGAATATTTATTTTAGTTCAATATTTACATATGCTCTTCAACGGTTTCGGTACTTATACATCCTCGGATTTCAAATGTTTGGCTTTGAGCGTTTCTGATGAGGGTTAATCCAGAAAAGCGCTTCGGACGCATTGAAACAATTAAACGTGTTGTTTTCAATTTTTTACATATGAACGCACATGTACGAACGACTCTGTTAAAATAATCACTGTTTACCATTTTCTCCTCGAGGTTGATTTTTCTACAGCCTGTCTTACAAGATCTCCTAGTTCTACCTCTGAAGCCAAATATCCACACAATACCGTAAGCGACATCATGAAGACGCAGTATGATCAAAACAAGAACGTTTTGTGGCAGCACTATGGTACCTTAGAGGGCGTGTCCGTCATATATCCATCAACCTATTGGAATGACTGTTATAACTATGATCCACGCTTTAGGTAATAGAAACACATTATGGTGGTTGTTTGTATATCTAATATATTCCTGCAATGCCTCGCAAAAAATAAAATTAAAGAGGACTAAGAGACTTATAAAGAAAAAAAGAAATACCAAACACTTCACAAATAAACTAAGGACAAAGCAACAAAAACGAAAAACAAACTGAGAGAGGTCATAGGGACACCTGAAATGTAGCAGATTATGTTCTACTGGTGGCATCCGTCGTGTTGTCCATGTAAGAACAGTAAAATGTGTCGACTCAATAAAAAAAAGTATTTCGATATCAGCAAAATTCAGTGACAGCTAACAAATCTAAGATAAAACAAGCAAAAAATCTATTTTTGTCAAATTCTACTAGTATTGCACTCTAGATAATAATTAAAAAAAATATGTAAATAGTTCCATTTTGATATTTCTTAAAAAGTCCAATGCAATGAAAATTAAATCAATGATATGGCATTATTTAAGGTCAGCCTTCGCCGCCACAGCATCACAAAAGATAAAGATGTCGTGATTCTTATAGATTCAAGTCATCAATGAAACAGACTTCTGGCGTTACAAGTAAATCAAAGATGAGCATAGCTAAGGAGGCTGCTCGTACAGTTATAGAGACCTTAATCCAACGACAGAGTAAGTCTCTATATTCATATTACTTTGAGTCACTGGATCACTTAAAAAAACAAACTTAAATGTGACGTTAATTTTTTTTTAATTATTGTTTTAAACGTCGAAGGTTGTTCGCAGCTAAATCTAGGACGTTGGGAGGACATTCACCATAGTGTGGATAACATTTAAGTCAGTTAGAAATCAGTTATTCGAAGAAAAATACATTGATTGCATTTGAAAGTATTTGTATGTTGCTGTCAAGTGTACATAGTGGTCTTACTGGGTCTAAGCGTGATGCGGATTTGACAAAATTTTCGTTGACGTTAGACGTGAAAATCAAATTATATTGTCGTGAAACGAGTACTGAAGTCTGTCAGGACACGGAATTACAAACGCTATATTACAGGGATAATGATAGCGGGATACGGGATGTTGACAAAACATTAAGCGAGATCCGGGATCAGAACCCCTTATTAAGATACCCAAATACAATCTCAAGTGTTGTATGGTTGTGAATACTACCAATAATGTCTGAACATGCCAGTTAAAATTGAAAAACAAATATTGCATGTGTCTTTCCAGTTTTGCTACTCTCCATACATTAAATACTATGCTTACATTTCTAGAGAACATAAGATCGCCGCTAGTTTTTAGTACCTGCTCTCAAGTGTTGTTCATCTACTTGGTCCTGCGTCGGTGTCATGTGTCGTCTCAGTTTGTCTCGTCCTGCTTAACTTTTAAACAGACGCATTTTCTCGAACTACTGGGATTTGAATGCCACAATCTTTGGGTATCTGTTTAAAATGTGTCGTGACCGCAACCAACCAATGCCGCATGGTAAAAAACATGGAAATCAGTTTTGCTATACTCAAACCAGCTTTAGGCATTACATGGTAATATTGTCAACGCAAGACTATCTCCGAATTCAGTTGATCGATACGTGTAGGTGCCTGATTGTAATTTGAGGAATTGCTGTTTTTTTGTATTTATTATTATAGATAAGTAATTAACCATAATTACAAAGAAATTAAAAGTCAGTACCAATCATGACCCTAAGAGTTATTGCCCTACAGTATTTAACAATTTCTTAATTGAGTTCAATAATTCCAAGAAGTAGTTAGATAGGATAATTGTAACACAGATGTTTAATAATTAAACATCCATCACCAAAACATTTGTCAATCCTCGTGTCATTGTTATATTCACATAGACCAGGTGAGCGACACAGGCTCTTTAGAGCCTTTGTGGTTGTGTTGCTGCTTGGTTTTGTGTGTGTATTGTGTACTATTATTTGTCTGTTGGCCTTTTTTAAATCATGGCGTTGTCAGTTTATTTTCACTAATGCGTTTGAATGTCCCTCTTTCGACTTGCTTTTACACCACACATGTCTTTTCAGGTTGCTGTGGTATCATTTAGCTCAGGAGTTACTGTTCCTACCGGAGACTCAAATCATGACTGTTATAAGGACACACTATCATTTGCCTCCAAAACAAACATTGATAAGTTACAGGAATTTGTCAGTTTATATATTCAAGAATCTAACACTGGAAATTCAAACTTCGAAAACGTGCTCGTCAAGGCTTTCTCTTACTTAGGATCAACAAACAACAACGTAGATGTTTCAACTAGAGGTAAATATAAGGCTATTATAGTACAAAAATCTGATACAACAAATGTTGTGACGTGGGTATTGCAGGATAATACCGTACAGGTTGGGAAAGAAGCGTAATAAATATGGGACTTTCAGTAATATCAGATATTGGAATTGATCCGTAAGTTCGACCAACCCTTCAATATATAATTCTATTCAACAATTTTCTATGACTTTCTGATTAAAATGTTTTTTTCCATTCTTTGCTGTAATTTAAGTTACCCATCAGTTTGTTGAAGCTGTATTACTTTATTTACTTTTCATAATATTCATTCGAGACTTTGCAATTTATTGAACCATGAAAGTAAAAAAAAAACCATTACTTATAATGAATATATCATTTGCCTATCTTTTAAATAAACAAATTGAACAGCGCCTATTGTAATACACATTATATATAAAATTGAAAATTGATCTAAAATTTAACATTTAAACATCGTATTTAAAAGCTAAACATAATAGTGTTGTTCTATTTTACTGTAAGTATAAACGTATAATAAATTTTATTTATAAATCTATTAACCTCTTTTCACATTATAAGATGTCACTGTATTACATGTAAGTGTTTTGTACTTAATGAACCATCATTGTTTGTTAAATGGATGACATACAGGTAAATATAGAGTAAGGTCAATGTATCTTGGATTTATTTCGTACAAACGGAACATTAAAAAAATCGTCTTATCTTTAGAATTTCTATAGGGAGCTAGAGTGGGTTTCACCTCGAATTTCCGAAAAATTAAACGCAAAATCGTGAATTTTCTATAACCATTCTGTATATCTATAATACTAAAATTACGAGGTCCAATTTGTACAGCCGTCATCGGAAAAACGACAATCAAAGAATTCAACTCTATATATAACTAATATAGGACAATGGTGTAGATTACAAATTACACCACATCCAGACCCTTTGTTTCCACATAATATAATATCCAATAAGTAACAAGTTCCGGGTCTCATCCGATACCGAAACCAATAGTATAATCCACCTGTTAGCTATTACCTTATCTGTACGTTCCGCATTTGACAGGCGCACCACCAAACGGTGTATTTAGATTTTGCTATATACACGGGTAATAATCAAAGGGCTGACACTACTAAATTCAATCATTGTCAAATTGTCCCTATTGTAGCTTTATTCAGCAATCAGCAAGACTTTCTAAGATAACTAATATAGGACAATGCTGTTGATTAAAAAATACCCCATTCCTGGATAGCCTGGACCTTTTGTTTTCCGAATAATTAATATTTCAAATAATTGATAAGTTCCAGGTCGACGGGTTCAAACAGAAAGATTTGAAAGCAGAGAAAACTGTGTATCTTATAATCGACATGACTTTATCAGATGACAATACCAATTACTAAAATAAGGCTTAGGCATAGTTATATACTTTAATTCAGTCACGGACCCGCGATATCACGGGTGTGTACTTGTATATAATAATATGTGGCAGGGTTAAACATGTTTGAAGGCACAAACCCTCTTCTAAAATCATAAGAGAAATACCAAATCATGTGCAATATGAGATTTATCTACTGTCGACAGATAAATTTAATTATTATTTTTAACGCCGCTCGGTATTATTTCAATTCCATTTATTTTATTTTTATTTTGGAAAAAGTTGCAAATAAAGTATTCATTTGACCATGGTATTTATCTTCGAGTACTGCAAATATCGTCTTTGAATCAAACCATGTGTCACGGAAAGGGACGGGGTCGAGGAATTTATTCAAATCAAATTCAGCAATATTACAAAGTAATAAAATTATGAAATGTAAAAAGAGATAGATTTTTCATTTAAAACGTATACTTTATTAAATAGGAAGTCGTATGCATCATGTGCATTCAAAACGAATAGTAAAGATTCAACAAAAATATAATTTAAATATCTTTTTGAATATCCGCCTTTCGAGTATTTTCTTTACATTCGGCACAACTCGACAGTTGTTTAATCAAAATAAAATTTGGTTCAAGGTACTGTATATGCCGCGCTTTTCCGATAGATTTAAATTTTGAATAATTAAAAAAAGACAACTAAGAAAAAGTATCTTCGACCATTTCCTACTTTAAATGTGTCGAAACATCATTTAAGCAACAAATAAAATAAGATGTAAAGTATACATATACCTGAATGGGACAGCAACCACACTATTCATATACCGATTTTTTTCTCTTTCAAGATCAGGTTATACTTTTACTTACTGATAGCGGATCAAATGAAGGGCGAGATCCAAGGGAGGTAATCAGCGACGAAAATGCCAAATTACTAAATAGGGTGATCGTGTTTACCTACCTGCTCGGTCCTGGTAAGTATAAACAATATGGTATGAATAAAGCTATGATCGGTAAATTATGATGGAGTAATCTCTCTTCCCATACATAGATTACCTTAGCCGTATTTGGCATAACTTTTTGGAATTTTGGTTCTCAATGCTCTGTAACTTTGTACTTCTTTGGCTTTTTAACTATTTTTAACTGCGGATCACTGATGAGTCTTATGTAGACGAAACGCACGTCTTACGTATTAAAGCCTGGTACCTTTGATAACGATTTTCAATTCAGGATGGCAAAGCAAGGTGTTCGTAAGCTTTCGATAAGACTTCCTACGTTTTAACAAGTGTGTCATGCACTTAAATTGATTTTGACTTTTTAGTCTTCTTGTAAATCTTCTTCAAATTCATATTTGATTTTTTTTAATTAGTGTAATCTTATTCTTAAATGCCTCAAACTATGAATTAGTTATCCATTTCAGTGACATTGTGAATGGCATCAGAAGCACGTGCTGTAATGCTTGCTTCATTTAATGGAGAAATAAAATCTAATTTCGTAATGCCTTGTGACAATTGTCAGCCAATTAAAATTTGGGATTATTATGAAACACACATAAATACACTCATCATCGATACCAGGATTAATTTATGTATTCACTCCAGACGCGCGTTTCGTTTACAAAAGACTCATCAGTGACGCTGGAATCCCCCCCCCCCCCCCCCCCCAAAAAAAATAAAAATAAATAATGAACGAAGTTGAAGAGCATTGAGGACCAAAATGCCTAAAAGTTTTGCCAGACACAGCTAAGGTAATCTATTCCTGAGGTAGAAAAGCCTTAGTATTTCAAAAATTCAAAAGTTTTGTAAACAGTTTATTTATAAATCTTACCATATCAATGATAATTCATGCCCGCACAAGACATTTATATATATATCAATTATGCAATTGGGGCTTGTAAGACCTGATTCATAAATATCCAATATTAGGTCAATGTCAGGAAAATATCAACCTTTTTTGTACGAGGATGAGAAACTGGGTCAGGGCGAGGTTCTATCGAGCCATTCCCCAGTTTTGTGCCGAGTACAAAAATGTTTTTTTTTATTTTTATGATATTGACCTAATAATGTAATTATACTGCAACTTAAATTAATACATTGATAGCTTTTTAAACCGTAATGGAAATGTCAAACTTATTTGTATGCCTTAATGGACCCCTGATTGTGGAGAAAGTGTTCCATGATGAAATTTACATTATACAAAATATAGCTATGTTACTATATTTAGGGGACAAATAAATACAACTAGTTGCAGTATAAATCCTTACATTTTGCAGTTTTATGCATCGTGAAGGTATTATAACAAATTCCAAGACATTTTTATATATATATATTTCATTTATGCAATTCGGGCGTGTAAGACATAATTCATAAACTGCTTTGAAATACCATGCACACTCGTCTTAAAATGTTTACAGGAGCAACGAACGAGATGAAACAACAATTACGAGAGATGGCAACTCAAGTGAAGTCAAATTCATCTTACGGAAACATCAGGGTATTTACCTTCATATTTTACTTAAACAAACAAAAACACATCTTATACGGAAAAAATACTGCATTATTTCAATTATAAAAACAAAGACCTAATATGATAGACTGAGCGTCAAACTGACATTCAAATGACTTTGTCAACGTGATGCTAATAGTTATCAAAGGTACCAGGCTTATAATTTAATACGCCAGACGCGCGTTTCGTCTACAGAAGACTTATCAGTGATGCTCAGATTAAAATTGTTATAAAGCCAAAGAAGTACAAAGTTGAAGAGCATTGAGGACCCAAAATTCCAAACAATTATGCCAAATACGGCAAAAGTAATCTATGCCTGGGATAAGAAAATCCTTATTAATTCGAAAAAGTCTAAATTTTGTAAACAAGAAATTTATAAAAATGACCGTACAACTGATATTCATGTCAACACCGAAGTGCTGACTACTGGGATGGTGATACCCTCGGGGACGAAACGTCCATCAGCAGTGGCATCGACCCAGGAAAATTGTTTTAAAAAAGTGTGTTGAAACGGACGATATAGTCCAGTAGTAACTAGTGCAATGAATCTATATACGTTCTCAAGCTGCATCTGTTCAATGAAAAATATAATATATGGCATTGATAATTGAAACGGGAACACTTCTATTCAATAAAAAATATAATATATAACAATGTGAATTGAAACTGGAACACTTCTATTCAATGACAAATATAATTTATTTTATTGAGAATGGAAACGGGAAAAACAATGAATAATATAATCAATGCAATATTTTTTGTAGGAAGGACTTTTTACTTACGTTGATCAGAATCAGCATGCGAGTTTATCAATGGAAATGGCTACGTTTTACGTCAAACTACGATCTGGTCAAATAAATACTAACCCGGTTTACAGTATTCCATACGTCGATCCGTTTTCTGAAAGAGGCAGGTACATTATATTTATCAGAGGATATACGACGAATCACATGCTGAGTGTCACCTATATTCAGCTACAATTTCCAATGTTAATTGTATAGCTATAGTATCATAAACGTTGTCTGTAAAAACAAAATCTTGATATAACATTCGTCAGAGTTATTCTGTTTATAAAATATGAATTTCAAAGTTATCGCCAAATCTTTGGTATACAAAAACAGGTTCTATCGATTACTGTTTACCATTTCACTTAAACATGATTTGTTTAGGTACACCATTATCGCAGCCAACAATACTAAACACGAAACAATTGACAGAAATATTAAGAAAACTATTTATAAAACTTATCCATAATCATGATAATAGAAACATGAAAGATAATTCGGAAAAAACTAAATACACTGTTTACATGGAAATGGATAAAGAAAATGGAGAAATAAAGAATGCACCTTAAGGATGTCTGCTTGTCATGTTTTGGAATTTTTGTCAGATTTTCGAAATCCTCTGGTTTTATCCATTTGAATGCCTTATTTATTTTTAATAGTATTTGAGTACTTTAAATGATATTTAGAAAAAAAAAATTGAAAAAATTGAACGAATGTACGGCAAAAAATTGAAAAAAGAACTAAAATATTTGTTTTGTCACAATTTAAATATCTGACTTTTTGTATTTGCATCACAGGGCTAATAACGTCAATGTGTAAAACCGTCTACGGCACATCGGGAAATATGCAAGGTGTATCATGTACTGATGTTAAACTTAGCGAGCTTTTAAAGGAAGTCGAATATTTTGAGGAGGGGAATTCATCATACGGCTTTATGATTGACAATACTGGGAGAGCTTTGATTCATCCCTTACTCCCAGAGCCTGCCTTTGTAGAAATTAATGAAGACCCTGTTCTTGTGGATATAACTAGTTTAGAAAGAACATCCGGGACAGCAGACATAATTAATTCCATGAAAAGGTACATAGTTATGTAAGACAATATAACAACGATAACTGAAAAGTTCAAACTACTAAAAGAAAGATAAAAAGTAAAAACACAAAAATACTGAACTCCGAGGAAAATTCAAAAAGGAAAATCAAAAATCAAAAGGCAAAATCAAAAGTCCAAACACATCAAACGAATGGATAACAACTGTCATATTCCTGACTTGGTACAGGCATTTTCTAATGTAGAAAATGGTGGATTGAACCTGGTTTTATAGCTAGCTAAACCTCTCACTTGTATGACAGTCGCATCAAATTCCATTACATTGTCAACGATGCATGAACAAAACAAACATACTCAAAGGGTAAAAATGTCAAAAATAGGGGTACAACAGTCAATATTGTGTTATCATCTTAATATCACTACATAAACAACAAATGTAAAAAAGTAGCACAAAAAGGCATACATCAAATTTAACATTCTCATTTTGCTTTTCTTATACGGCTGAATATATCTATGTAAAAGAATATATCTATATAAAAGATTTCTAAGGAATATTCAAACTCATAAAGACAAAAACAAAATGACACTATCATGGCAAAACTGCCAATCGATGAAAATACAAAAACAGTATACAAAACTGGACATGGTAAAATAAACACTTGGCAATACGAAACAAACAAAACCATGAGGTTGCTGCAGGTGCCCAGAAAGGGTAATCATATCCTATGTCACATGTGACAGCCGATATGTTGCCCATGTAAGTACAAACACGATGATAAGTCTTATTTGGAAGGTCACGTCATAAGAGAAGAGAACGTGGTTATGTTTACGGCCTTGCATTGTTACATATATCTTGTCATCCGTAAAACAGATATTCCATAACTGTAAACCAACTCATAATGTCGATTTTAATGTCTAAAGGGATGATTTTAACATCACCACTGGGAATTCTTAGTTTAATAGTTTCATCGTAAGCATCAGCCTCTATCAAAGAAGTGTTGATAAGAAATACAAAGCATGAAGATAGTACATAAAACCGATTTTGCTCACTTTTTACGAGGATTGAATTGTTTATACTTTAACATTTTCAGTAGTTTGTGCTTGAGGCTAATGCATTTTAAATGCAACTAAGGTTTTATCTTAGTTTTTCAAATACTTTTTTTTTACACAGGGGTGAATCGGGTAAGAAGACTTTACCAAACGTGTATTTCACTTTGCCTAGAGGACGTCTTGTAAATGAAGGAAGTCGATATTTGTATTTACAAGCAACATATTTTTGGGGACCTGTATGTATTTGACTAAATGCAATACTCAATGTGAAAAAAAGAAAATACTAATGTATACTCATACTATTATACTTCAAAATATGCTTGCATCAACACTAATAAAAGAAATATACAATATAAGGTCAATGTCAGAAAAATATAAACTTTTTTGTATGAGGCTGAGAAACTGGGGAAGGGAGAGGTTCTACCAAGCCCGTCACCAGTTTTGTGCCAAAGAAGAAAAGGTTTATATTTTTATGACATTGACCTAATATTGTTTTTATACTGCAACTTAAATTAATACATTCATAGTTATTTAAATTGGAACACACATTTCAAACTTTTTTTCATCCCTTTATGAACCCCTGACTGTGGAAATAGTGCTCCATGATGAAATTGACATTGCACAAAATATAGCTATGTTACTATATTAAGGAAATAAACACAACCAGTTGCAGTATAAAAAGGAGTAATTGAAAATTATCAGTCCGTACAGTAATACACAGAAAAACAAAGAAATGAGCAACTTTTTTCACTAGCCTTTTAACTATCATGAGTTCAAGTGTTAGTGATACATACCGTGATACCAGCTCCAACTTAACATAACCCGTAATGACAGGTCAAAATCGGTAATTAGTGATACATTAGGATGTTGAAGACACCCTTTCTTCAATTTATTTTAGAAGAATATATGGAGGTATTTTGCAGTCACTGTATCCGTACCTATGTATTTGCTATTGCAATTTGCTGTCATATTTTGAAGTATGTCCAAATACTTAACTATTTTAGTCTTACATTTTTCCAGTACTCTTGGACTAAAAGGCTTTTAATATGGGGATCAGCTTGACAGCTGTAATGTGTGACCTTTTTTCTTTTCTTTTACTTTCTGTTACCGAATATTTGTGAATATGATTTGTAATATGCTTTGCACAACACGTTCATTGCACTTTCTTTCGACATATGTCATTGGTTTTACCTAGAAACATGTATCGTATGTTCCAAAATGGTATTTTTGTTTAAAAAAAACCTTATTAGGATGGTTGTTTCTTTTGTGAATAGGAATGTAAAAATACGCAGATGTTCCTGATCTGTCAAATTACTTTGACTTTGAAAGAGTGCTACTGCCTATATACTGTTACGGTTATTTTCCACAATCAGTGATGAATTCGTAGACACATCGACAAGAGTCCCGATTCCTCTTTCTGTTTGAAAAGTTTGATTACTTTAGTAAGACTTCTCTATTTTAATTCTATCTTTTTTAGGTGCAAAACACAAAATTTTACTTATGTATTGTTTTGGGCGAGGAAACGCATACTGTCATCTCGGAAGCGGATTTTGATATTTCAAACTCAGAGCTTGAGAATGTTTTCTTATATCATAATCGAAGTCTTGCATCTGACGGTCAGCCAAATTGTAGATTTAATTATAGAAAAGTAACGTTAGGTATGTTTATATGTATATGTTTTGCCTTTAGATAACGGTTTGTTGAAAATCCTTCTATAATAAGGGATATACCGTTCAGCGGGCTATTTTCGCGGGTGTGTATTTTCGTTGATTTTCGCGGATAGAACAAAATCGCCAAAATGAATTCAGACAATTTAATAGTGTACATGCAAATGTATTTAAAAAAAGATTTGAATCCGCCAAAATAATAACCGCCAAAGACCATTTTAAAATAGAGTTAGGAAAGTCGGAGAAAATGGACAACATCATGACAAAAAATATGTGCATTATATCTATTTAAGACTCACAGTGACGCTCAAAGCAAAAAGGGTAACAAGGCCAAGTAGACAAAAACGTAAGAACGAAGATAAACAGCACTAAAGACCCAAAACTTCAGGCCAAATACTACTGACCTACCAAGAGTGCTTCATCGTAAACTCATTTAATCACAAACTTTAACATTTTGCGTTTCAAAGACAATATACCGTAACTTAGCAGTGGCAAAATTAGGATGTGTCACTGCTATTACAACTGCATATCAATATCCTATCATACAGTTCATAATCCACATATGGCGCCAGCTGTCAAAAGTAAAGTATCATAATGTTGTAACTAAACATTAGAAATACCATTGCGATATATTGTCATAGAAACAAGTATTGTTATGTAAAAAAGAGAGGCATAAGATACAAGAGTTACATTCAAACTCATAGATTAAGTTTAAAATAAAGCAAAAATTTGTGTATCAATCTATTTTGCTAAGAGTTCATTTGTTTTATAAAATTCATCATTTTTTTTAGCACAGTCGGCTATAAAATTTACACCTTCAGCATTTTCAAATCCGTTTCAATATATTGATGAAACCGAAACAGCACAGGATGTGAGAGAATATACAGATTATTTAACTAGGAAAAGTTTTCAAAATCCTGGGTTTAATGTAAGATATTAAAATGCAGACACATAATAGTACAATGACACAACATAGAAAACTAAAGTCTAAGCAACACGAACCCCACCAAAAACAGGGATGATCTCGGGTACTCCTCATCATTTATACAATTCGTCTTTTAAATGATTTAAAATTTAGCAATACATATTTGGTAATAACTATGACATAGCAAAAGCCACAAACGAAAAGACTTAATGAAATAATGTCTTTAATCGCAATAAAATAACAGTTTTTCATTGGTTAAAGATATGGTGACATATTACACTAGCACATTTCTCAGTAGATAACTTAAAAAAAAAATCATCATTTTCAAAGCAATAAATAGTTACAAGATATTATACTTATAATTCAGTGCACTATATTAAATAGCACATAGCTAAATGAATGATAAGGCATATAGTTACACCTTGTCATAGCATTGTAAACCTTGGAGAATCAGGGTTTAAATAAAACTGTAGATTCATCAATACAATTACAGAGGCGAAAGATACCAAACGGACTTTTGAAAGACGAAGAAAAACTGCCAAATTTAATATCATTGAAACATGAAATTACCGTGCAACGACAAACAGTGTTATCTTGTGTTTGAAGGAAACAAAAGCTGATATTAGTGTAACCGGTTGAATTCATCTAGTAAATATACATAGACATTCGGTGAATTTATCTATCGGTTGCCTGTTTTTATCAAAAACCGTTCGACCTTTTGTCGGTGACAATGCATGATTCTTTAGTGATGTTTTATATGCTGTTTTGTTTTGTTCTACGTGGTGTTCGTTTTTATTCTGTGGTTAGTCACCACTTCGGTGTTGACATTAACATCAATTATATGGTATTTTTTTTTTTATAAATTTACTGTTTGCAAAAGTTAGAATTATTCTAAATACGAAGGACTTTCTTATCCCAGGCATAGACAACCTTAGTCGTATTTGGGACATTTTTTTTTTATAATTGTGGGTCATCAAATTGAATGCTCTTCAATTTTTTACTTGTTTGGCTTTCTTTACTATTTTGATCTGAGAGTCACTGCTGAGTTTTAAGTAGACAAAACGCTAGTATGATGTATTAAATCATAAGCCTGGTACCTTTGATAGTTATTAGCATGTCGAAATGTCCCATTGCAATGTCAATGTGTGTATTACTGTGTCCTGAATGTTCTTGCATTTATTTGTACTGTAGTCCTGTCATGTAATGTTGTCAATTTAGTGTTATAATTGCCATCAAAGCGCGAGGTTTGGCTAGCCGCAAAACCATATAAGTATCACTTATCACTGTTTGGAATTTTACTCTAATATTTCATCAAAGCGCGAGGTTTGGCTGGCCGCAAAACAAGGTTCAACCCACCATTTTTTCTCAAAATGTCCTGTACCAAGTCAGGAAAATGGCAATAGTTATCTTATAGTTTGTTTTTTTGCACTTCATTGTTTCTGTTGTTTCGTTGTTTTCTTCTTATAGTTGATGTTTTAACCTCCGTTTTAGTTTTTACCCGGATTTGTTTTCTCTGAATCGATTGATGACTTTTGAACAGCGATATACTACTGTTGCCTTTATTGACCTAATATTTTAGAAATGCTAGTTTTGTATAGCATATTACTGTCATTTTTGTATGATTAACTTCTTTTTGAATTAAGTTACAATCTTTATGTCGTCTACTATAGGATGATGTCAGAGCCACAGTTTGGGCTACGTATAAAGCTGAAATGTTTTGGAAACAGCAGTTTGAAAGTCAACTGGCTTGGAAATATATTGGAACTAAAGCCGGAGTAATTCGAGTGTATCCAGCAGTTTCGTTGACTAAGTCTTATGATCATGAAAAAAGAACATGGTAAACTTGATCTAAAATAGTTACATTGGTTACATCTTTTTAGTTTGTTATTAAATTGACGTTTTCGTGGAAACGCTGTGTTACAACAGTAAAGTTTTAGGTCAGATATTTATTTAATTTTCCATTCACCAACATTTGTCCCAAGGGAATGCGTTTGTATATGTGTTTGGATATTTAATAATATAACATTATTTCAAATTTATCCTTTTTGCAAAAATTATGCAATAAACCGAGTGTCAATAATTGGACAGGATCTTTTATAAACAGTTTGTGTATTGATGTTCTATATATTTAATTTAATAGGTGGAGGGAAACGACATCTCATCCTGGAATGATTTATATTACCTCACCCTATCGAGACGCTTGGGGTTCAGGAATCCTGCTGACATTGGCTCACACTATTTACAAGAGAGAGTATGTATAATTATTTTTCGTAAACACAAATCAATAGAAGCAATATTTTCTTCAAAGAAAGATTATCAACACTTACACACACCAAATGAGTTGGAATGCAGTCATTTGATTGCTTACATTTGATTGTTATGCCCCACCTTCGATAGTAGAGGGGCATTATGTTTTCTTGTATGTTCGTCCGTTCGATCGTTCGTCCGTCAATTCGTTGGTTCGTTCGTCCGTTCGTACGTCCGTCCGTCTGTCCCGTTTCAGGTTACAGTTTTTGGTCTAGGTAGTTTTTAGATGAAGTTTAAGTCCAATCAATTTGAAACTAATAACATTTTCCCTGTGATATAATCTTTCTATTTTTAATGCCAAATTAGAGTTTTATCCAAATTTCGCGGTCCACTAATATAAAAAATA
The DNA here is from genome assembly GCA_019925275.1 of Mytilus edulis. Lineage (NCBI taxonomy): Eukaryota > Metazoa > Mollusca > Bivalvia > Mytilida > Mytilidae > Mytilus > Mytilus edulis. The sequence continues at coordinate 127,147,287 of CM034360.1, read as the reverse complement.
ATAGTGCGAGTAAGGCATCCATGTAGTAAACTAGAAATACATTGTTACTATCTTTTTTTAATGTACATGTACCTTCCACTAAAATAATTTCTTCATGCAACTTGTATATGAGTTTGACTCTCCCTCTGGTATCTTTCGTCCCTCTTTTGTATAATTATAGTCTCCTTAATCAAATATGAACTAAATTAGTATCAAATATTTAGGACATATATTTGTAGTTATACCATTGTTAGGACTAACATTTAATGGGTCCTTTTTTCACTAGATGCGCATTTTGACAATGAAAGATTCTTTGATAATGCCCAAACAGAAAATTTGTGGGGATTGAAAAATATTTTTCATAAACATGAACTAGAAATGCGCCGAAAGACCCATCAACCAGAGAAGGAATATTGATAATCATATGATGTTTTTTTTTGTATATTTCATCAGGATAACATATATCTTTTACAAAAGTTCCAACTTAAAGGTAAACGAAATCGACACGCTCATGGACTTTCTTTCATTACCTCTTCATTTTGAGCCATTTATTCTACACATTTCCTTATTCATTCTCTGTAAACCCCATCCAAACCCATTACATTTATATACCGTAAAGACAGATCTATTTAAAATTTATTATTGAGTAATACATATTGTTCTTATTTTATAGTTCAAACCAAGTGACAGCAGTAGTTGGTACAGATTTTCCCCTACAGTATTTTAGTTACTTTATTGATAACATATATCCTGTTTGTACGACAGAGGACTTCAAGTAAGTTTTGTAAAATATATCAATGTTAAGCCGTGCACGCATTAAAAATAAAGACCAAAAGTTACATACAATGGCATATATAATCACAAATTTGAAATGAGATAATTTACTTGTCAATAATGATATATTGACTACAAAAGGCTGACAGGTCAGTCTTTGATAATAATAAAACAGAAAATATTTTGATACTTGATTTTAATTATAACATATTTGAAAATATAAAAGGGGGCGAAAGGATACCACAGGGACAGTAAAACTCGAAAGATCGAAAATAAACTGACATCGCCATGGCTTAAAAGAAAATAGACACGGACAAACAGACAACTAATAGTACACACGACCTAACATAAATAAACTAAAGACTAAGCAACAGGAAGAGGAGCTTGGCCATATTTTATAATTGATATGTGTTATACTGTTTTATTTTTCTTATTTTTGAGTGTAAATTCACATTGCGATAAGACGTGTCACGGTACTTGTCTATCCCAAATTCATGTATTTGGTTTTGATGTTATATTTGTTATATTTGTTATTCTCGTGGGATTTTGTCTGATGCTTGATCCGTTTCTGTGTGTGTTACATTTTGGTGTTGTGTCGTTGTTCTCCTCTTATAATTAATGCGTTTCCCTCGGTTTTAGTTTGTTGCCCCGATTTTGTTTTTTGTCCATGGATTTATGAGTTTTGAACAGCGGTTACTATTGTTGCCTTTTTTACGAGACAACTAATTCTCTGTTATAAAACGTAATCCTTCATTAATGCTGGACAGTATACACATTCTATGTTTTTCTTAAAATACCGTAAACCTTCAATTATGATGCTTGACAGTACCTTTGAATGGCCTACCTTTGAATCATAGATACATAATTTTTTTTAAAGATGTATGATTATAGACGACAGTGGATTTCTTGTCATACACCAAGCATTCAAGGAAACTACTGACCCAGAGTATTTTGATGATCCTAAGCACATCACTATTTTAGTGAGTATTCTGTAGAGAAGTTTATTGACTTCAATGGAAGTCGCGAGTTTTAATTTAATACGTTAGAGCAACACCAACCAGCTATATTTGGTTGGGCGATATAAACTGTTGGGGGTAATACATGTAGCTGTTTTTATTGTAATGGAAAAACAAAGGATATGGGGAAGTTTTTAATTGCTCAAAATCAGTATGTGTCCTGTAATGTTTGATGTTATTCTACAATTCATTATATTTTCATTTGGCGGTTTCATTATCTAATGTTAGTTACATAATACCTAATGTGTTTTATTTCTTCATAGGAACCCTCCATAGCAGACGCAATGAAACAGCATGGTGTATTCAATTCACTAACTTGTGAAGATTTGTCAACAAAAAAGGAACTTAAATCGTTCAGGGTATGTCCTGATGTGCAATATGTATTATAGCTTGGTATATGTATTAATTCATGTAATTTAAGAATGGATATGGCAGTGTCATAAAAAAAATCCACCACTTTGAATTAGTACAAGGAATCAGCTAGTTAATTGAAACTAAACAACAATTTTCTCATCTGTAAGATCACTTTGTCTTTTTTTTCTACTTTGAATGTCAATTCATTGGTTGTATAATCTTTCTATACACTAATCGCAAGTACGTGTACTACTTAAAGTTTTAAAAAAACTAAGTGCCCATGTTCATGGCTTCATTGATTTCTATGGTGTAATTAGCAACCTCTAGCATGAATGTCCACTTTTTCATAATTAAGATAAAATGACAGTAAATGCATATTAAATGTATACCCTAGCCTGGCTTATTCTGAATATTTAGAATACATTTAGATGCAGTTAGAAGCATACTGGTTCCCTGACTACACAAAAATTACTTCAAATCCGAAAAACAGTTAAACACAACATACTGAATTTCATTTTTGAACTACTAATTTATTATTAAAAAATATACAACATGGCTTCATCGATTCCATGTCTAGAACTTATATAACATACTATAGTTCAGAATAACATGTTTAAAATAGCAGAATTGCGTAAGAGCAAGCGAAAATACCTAAGTTTCTGATAAGTTCTTCGTGACTTGTCGTAATTTAGGGTTCTATATCTATACATAATTTAATATACTTTAAATAATGATTTGAAACATATGACGGATTATCGGATACACCGAAAAACGAGTTGAGTATTCTTAATACGACAAGCTCACGCATGCATTTTTGTTAATCTTAATGGGAAATGTCAGGTATGTAAACAGACACAATAAATAATCAAGAATATGTTATATGTGCTTCACAGGTCACATTACCAGCTGGTAGATCTACAGGACTCAGTTTTGACCAAACCGATAATACGTTTGAGTTGAGACCAGTTATGGACACAAACATCTTTATTCTCAGAATAGCGAAAGGATCAATACTTGATGGCACAACATCATCAGCATGCACATGTGTAAGACTTAATACATATTTATTAATATTTTGAAAAAAAAGTTTTATCACTATTTCAGTGTTTAAGGTAGATAGGATGTCTTCCTCCATCTTGGGTTTGGAAATACCAGAAAACACGGTCTAGATCTTTAATAGAATGTGCAAATTTTTAGAGTAGTAGGTAATTCATGTGTAAAAACTTTCACTTTAATATAGAAAATGATCTACTTTATCATGTTTATGGTTGTATCTTACAAAACACAGAAAACATATGTGTGATAAATTTTTCTCAATTTTGCAACAAAAGGAGAGGCAAATCAAATGCAAGGACAGATAATTCTGATTAAGGTATTTTTACAACAGAATGTGTTAGGAATTTACCTATTTTATAATATAGAAAGAAAACGGGTCCGTTGACCCATTTTTGCGTTTTCTTAACTGGAAGCATACTATTAATGCTGTCTTCTCATATATTATCTCAAAATTGTATGCTGTAGTTAACTTTTTGTTATTCATTAATCATGTGTTTCTTTGTCTAATACGTTTTCCTATTTATTTGTATTGTAGTCCTGTAATATTATGTTGTCATTTCTATGTTATATTTAACATTGCCATTAAAGTGCGAGGTTTGGCATGCCACAAAACCAGGTTCAACCCACCATTTTTTCCTTTAAAAATGTCCTGTACCAAGTCAGTAATATGGCCATTGTTATATTATAGTTCGTTTCTGTGTGTGTTACAATTTAACGTTGCGTCGTTTGTTTTCTCTTATTTTTGAGTGTAAATTGACATTGTGATAAGACGTGTCACGGTACTTGTCTATCCCAAATTCATGTATTTGGTTTTAATGTTATATTTGTTATTCTCGTGGGATTTTGTCTGATGCCTGGTCCGTTTCTGTGTGTGTTAGTTAAATTGTAGTGTTGTGTCGTTGTTCTCCTCTTATATTTATGCGTTTCCGTCAGTTTTAGTTTGTTACTCCGATTTTGTTTTTTGTCCATGGATTTATGAGTTTGAACAGCGGTATACTACTGTTGCCTTTATTAACGCTTTATTGCAGACAATTTTGTTTTCCATGCATAATCTATACAAAATTTGTCATTTTGAACACCGTGTTGCGTGAAAATAAGCCCCGTGACCCATCCTTATTATTTTTTTTAAAAAGCACTATATAAACTACATTTTGGCAAAGTATTAAAAAATTCCATGGATAATAATTTAGACACTCCATCTACCTTAAGATTGATAACTGTAACATGGTGATACGAAACAGATAAGAGAGAAAAAGTACATGACAATGTGTCGTATCGTGTGATCAGACATCTTAAACCATTTGTGTAGAATAATAAATACTACAAACTTTTTTTGAATAGGAACCATGGAAAACAATAAATGAAAGAAAATACTTTAAAAAAACATGGACATCATAACTAATGTAACAATAAAAAGCAATAGCTCAGTATATATATTTTCTAATGTTTCAGTCTGTTGTTATTTTAGTCAAATAATGTTAAATATACACATACAATTGACCTAAAAAATATTAAAATCAGGAGATATTGTATGATTGCCAATGCGATAGAGAGACAAAATGATGTTTATATGGAAAAAATATATCTATCTATATATATATATACATCACATTGTATTGCGTTGAACTGTCGGAAATTGTTAGCTTTTTATTACCATGTGCGGAAGCAACAATGGTTAATTTTCTTTTTTATATTCAGTTTGAAGAAATTTCAAAATGTATAAAGTCAAATGTCATATATCTAATTTTTCTAACGGTTTTCGTTATTTTGAGAATTAATTATATACCTTTGTTGTTTTGTAATACCGTTTATAGACTTTAGATGTATAAAGTGTGGCACTCTCTAATGTCATCTGTTTGTTGATTGAATACTGTTTTTGTTTGCCCTCTTGGTGTTTTTTTGTTGTTAATTTTTGTCGATCGAGTGCTATCTTTATTTTAGTTTACTCGTCATCTGTTAAATTGTTTTACATTTTTAAATAGTCTTATTCGTTTTTGTTCCATTTCAGGATAGTAACGTTCAACCAGATTTTAGAGAGTGTAATAACAATTGTAACTGCATCTGTTATACACCTATAGTATACAATGTTTGTACGAACGTATACACTACAACTATAGCGTATGTATAAAACTATGCTTACAATAATATTATACGCCTCTTTGGAGAGTGTTGTTTGCTTAACGTCCAGTGGCAAATATGTCATGCATGTTCAGAATAGTTTGAGAGCTCAAATATTATAATAACATGACATCTACATAACATATTAAGCTGGTTAGATTTACTATGTAGTGCTTAAATTTGGATACAAAGGAAGATCATCTACATGTATTTGAACCCATCTATATTAAGTTGAAACTTAATATTATTTTTTGGCAAGTGAAAAAATATACAATCGTTTGTTGAGAGTCATTTAAATGCACTTCCATTTTTTAGTTCAATATCAAAAGTTATAATCTAGTATGAATGGAGAAAATGTGGTATGAGGACCAATTAACAACTCTCCATCCAAGTCCTAATGTACAAATACTAGAAGTAAACAATTATAGGTCAAAGTACGGCATTCAACATTCAGTATTGGAACACATCGAACAGTAGGCTATAAAAGACAAGAAAATGACTGGTGTAAAACAATTCAAACAGGAAAACTAATAATAATATCTATATAAAGACACGAGAAACTCTAATTTCACTTAACAATAGGCTCCTGCCTGAGGAATGCTTTATTGTTAACTGTCACTGCAATGTTAATGAATAATTAACACTTATACAGTCCAATTTTCCATTATCTTAGTGACTCTAGTTTGCCATGCAGTGCTCGATTACTAGATAAATCCGGAATAAGTGTAAATGAAGATTTGGCAGGACTCCAATCATGCTTTGATCCAAAATGTAACGAGAAAAAGTCTAAAAAGTAAGAAAACATTGATATTATAATAAGGCATTCAATTCAATACATCATTTTTTTTTAATTTATCACATGCCGTTTACGTCTACTTATTTCAAAATTAATTACTTTCTATCAGCTGATTTTTGTTTTTATTAAACTTCAATAATCAAATACTTTATTTGCATTATGTATTAGGTTTTTATCTGCAAATAGGTCTATTGTGATAATAGCGGGGATTTGTTATTTCACAACAATAGATGATGTAAGTGGTTTGGTTAAAAAAAAATGATTTACACACTTCATATTCTGCCCCTTTTTCCAAATTTTGATCCGTCTTTGGTATCTTTTTTGTATGTTCAGACTATTTTGTTTGAAAATCATTTTAAGAACCATGAAACATGTTGTTTGTCTTTGCTTTGAAAAGGTTAATATGACGAGAGTTACGTCATGAGAGTCAGCCAATAGGGTTTGACATTTAAGTACGAACCATTTCAACTAACAAATAAAACAAAAATGTGAATCGGAACACCATATGAAAACATATGCAAGAAAAACAACTACGAACTATCTTGTTCCCTTGGTTCCTTACTATCGAGCAGTGAGCCAGGATTCTCGGCTAGTGGTTAATAAACTCTTCGTAGATACCAAGATTAACGTTTGTACGCCACATCCGGGTTTCGACTTATTGATTGATTGACTACTGTTTTACACAGAGTCAGCAAATAAAGGCTATATCGTAGTGTATAATCTGTAACCAAAGCATGTACATTTGATTGTTGTTTGTCAATTAAATTGAATTAATTAGGCAATGGTAGTTTAACTATGTTCGATTTTATAAATCGATCGAGAAGAAAAGCCAAGGTAAGATTCAAAAGTTGAGGGAGGGACATGAACTTTAGTAAAATGCAGTTTTTAAATGATTGATATAATAAAACTGATATGAAAAGAAAGGCGAAAGATACAAGAGGGACATTTAAACTTTTTGATCGAAAATAAACTGACAACGTCATGGGTTTTAATAAGGATAAAGACAATAGTTTGCAAATAATAGTACACAAGACACAACATAGAAACCTAAAGATAAGAACAAAACCAACCGAAAACTGGTGTCAACATGCAAGTATACATACTTGTATGAAATTTATTATCTACTCAAATACAAACATGACAAAGTGAGGCAAACAATATATTATACGATAAAGCCATAAAAGGGAAAGTATAAATACCGGAAATTAGTCGAACACACATGACAAGGAAAATCCGAACACACAAATACCGGGAAAATTTCAATACCTTTTACAACCTAAATTAAGTATGTTGTGCTTTTTTTCTATCTATTAGAGATTGCTACAGTGAGTTCCAATGTAGTTGGTGTGAGTTTACATTTAGAGGAGAAATTATTCCTGAACCCTGCTGTAGAATTAAAGGAGAATGCTCTTTTGGAAAGACCAAAGACTCAAACTCTGATATTTGTGATGGTATGTTTAAATTATGATGTGAAACCTATTATTTTGGCAATAAAAAATTAAATCTGGAAATACTAAACGTCTTTAGGAGAAATATACATTTTCATGGTACTTTACCATTTTGTGTCCCATTCTGCTTTGTTAAAAAATGTAGAATGGAAGATATATCACTATAAAACACTATGACGTGTGTAGATATTGATTAGTTCTTTTTCCAGAGCATCCAGTGAAATGTATGTCGGGGTGATTTAGACAAGTACACATTAACAGTTAATCAAAGTATTGCGTTCTGAAAAGTAAGCCATCCAGGAAGAAAGGCAAACAATGAGCTCAAAAAATCGGACTTCATTTTGTTAATATGTTCGTAAAAATACACACACCTTTCAAACTAACTATAATAGCATTATATTTATAAGTGTGTTTTTGCAATGTGAAATGACAAAATATGAAAATTATATCTGCATATGATGTTGCAAACATAAATATTTTTTATATGTCCGTCATTGACATAATTTTCCTCAGCTACATATAATAACAGTAGAGTAATTTAGTAGTGTTTCCCTTTGTGCGCATGCTCTTACCATTTAAATATGTCCAATGCATATTTGACATAGATTTTAATACTTTTATATTTATTTCATAAAAGTTATATAAATAAAAGAGGAGTACATCCCTGTGAATAATTATTATTAGAAAGTTAAATCACAAAAATACTGAACTCCGAGGAAAAATCAAGAAAAAGTCCTTTCTCAAATGGCAAAATCGAAAGCTCAAACTCACTCAAACGAATGAATAACAACTGTCATATTCTGAATTGGTACATGCATTTTTTTAAGTAGAAAATGGTGAATAGAACCTTTGTTATAGCTAGCTAAACGTCTTACTCGAATGACAGTCACATCAAGTTCACAATAGGTAAAAATGTCAAAAAAAAGGGGTACAGCAGACAAATTGTGTTGTCATCTTAATCACCCATAAAACAAACAAATGTAACAAAGAAGCACAAAAGGCAAATACCAAATTAGTTTTCTTTATTAATGGTGTGTGGACGTAATTGTACTAATGTCTTTCAATAGCTTCACAAAATGACGTCCTATCAAAAGAAGCAGAAGGACCTAGTACCGGTGCGATAGTCGGAGGAACAATAGGTGGACTATTAGCTGTTATTCTCATAGTTGGTGGAGTCATTTTTCTTTTGAGATATTTACACATAAACGATAATTGTGATAAAGAAGATCCGTACTTAGATGCTATACCTGACCATCTTGACTTGCACAGTGCACAAAATTACGGGTTTGAATCTAATGGTCACTTTAATCCGTCATCCACAACAAGTAACTTTTCTTCTGGGAGTCTTTCAAATGGAGGAGGATTAAGACATAGTTCCATTTCAGTTGTAAGTGACGAATCACGGTATGATAAACCTACTGAATAAGAAAATAGAAGAGGATGATAAAATACCGGAATGTTTAATAGTGGATTATGAAGGCCCTTTTATTACAGAGTGTTTGTTTCTCTGCTCAGGATAACTTACATGTATCAGCCATTTCAGAGAACACTTGTGAAACTTTCATACATCATGGATATTAAAAGTTTAACAGACCTAAGAAAGTCATACATTTGTTGTGGTATGGTATAATTTTGATAGTGCTGATAATCACACGGACTGAATATTAACACCCGTAAGTGTTGCTCTATCAGGTACATGTGATGAATATTGTGCAATATGTCAATACAGTAGTAAACATTGTATCACATTAATACGAATCAATATATATTTTGTCAATCATTAATGTTTAATTTCACAACACTTGTAATTGTAATGTATATGTTATGAATGTAAAAGTACATTTGTCATCCTTTTCACTGTAATCTATACTAATATGTATATACCTTAGATTACCTTAGCTGTATTTAGCAAAACATTAGGAATTTTGGTCCTCAATGCTCTTCAACTTCGTACTTTATTAGGCCTTATTAACTTGTTTGGATTCGAGCGTCACTGATGAGTCTTTTGGAGACGAAACGCGCGTCGCGTAATTACAAAATTTAATCCTGGTATCTATGATGAGTTTATTTAGTATGTAAAAATGTAAATTTGCTAATACTAAGAGTTAATTTAACATTAATGTTTAGTTTGAAACACATAATTGTTTTCTCTATCGACTTGTGAATTTTGAACAATGGTATACTTTTGTTGCCTTTATGTAATACCACATTTTATGATAATCATGTATTCATTAACAGTTAAATATTATTTTGAGGAATTACTGTAATACTTGTTCTGTCTATGAAGAAATAACATCTAAAATGTGGTGCACACTGAACAACTAGCGTCATTTCCAATAATTTAAGTCTAAGTCGCGGTAAATCATGAAAAACGTTGTTTACGTCACTGTCACATGATAAAATTATGTTTATGAGTTGAAAAATCACTGTCAGCCAATCAGAAGATGCGTTACATTCAAAATGTTATTAGTATCGATTGCCATAAATGTTGTTACAAGAGGTATATTTCACGATGAGACAATTTCTCCATTAGAAAAAAAACAGGATGTAAATCAATTCATGCCAATGAACAGCCTCCAATAATGAGCAAACATAATATTATATGGTAAATTTACAATGCCCTACCACAGTAATAGATTAACTGAGCTGTATTTGTCAAAACTTTTAGGAGTTGTTTGCCCTCGATGCTCTTCAACTTCGTACTTTGTTTTGCTTTGTTAAATTTTGTTTTATTGAAGCGTCATTGATGAGTCTTTTTCAGACGAAACGCGGGTATGGCGCAAATACAAAATTTCAATCCTGGTATCTATGATGATTTTATTTAAATGGCATATAGAATACGTGAAATAATTCAAAAGTAATAAGATATATTGTCAGTTTGAAGTAATATAAATAAACAATCAGCAATTATTACAGACGAAAACTAACTTAGATCCATTTCAAAAAATTCTTACATAAATAACTAAATAAAATATGTTTACATTAACTATATACTACATGTATGTATTATTTGTTTTCATTTGTTACATCTTCTGACATCGCACTCGGACTTTTCTTGAACTGAATTTTAATGTGCGTATTGTTATTCGTTTACTTTTCTACATTGGCTAGAAGTATAGGGGGAGGGTTGAGATCTCATAAACATGTTTAACCACGCCGCAATTTTGCGCCTGTCCTAAGTCAGGAGCCTCTGGCCTTTGTTAGTCTTGTATGATTTTTTATTTTAGTTTCTTGTGTATAATGCGGAGTTTAGTATGACGTCCATTATCACTGTACAAGTATACATATTTGTTAAGGGGCCAGCTGAAGACCGCTCCCGGGTGCGGGAGTTTCTCGCTACAGTTAAGACCCACTGGTGGACCTCTGCTGTTGTCTGTTCTATGGTCGGGTTGTTTCCCCATTTTCTTTCTCAATTTTATATGGATTTCATGTCATGCCAATACTACATCATATCTTAATTTTTCAATTGTACATGTTTGTATTTGTCATTTTTGTATTGAATTTTATGTATGTATATTTTAACGTTGTTTTCCCTTTTAGAGACAATAAACTGTTTTTGATATTCCTACAGGTTCAGAATTCGCCAATGAGAAAATTTTAGCAAAATGAAAGATTTATTTGTTTATAAAAAGTAAAATTTCAAAAATACTGAACTCCGAGGAAAATTCAAAACGGAAAGTCCCTAATCAAAAGGCAAAATCAAATGATAAAACAAATCAAACGAATAGACAACAACTGTCATATTCCTGACTTGAACAGTCATTTTCAAATGTAGAAAATGGTTGATTGAACCTGGTTTTATAGCGCTAAAACTCTTATTTGTATGACAGTCACAACAAAGTCCATTATATTAACAACGATGCGTGAACAAAACAGACATAATAGGTAGAACAGACATAATATGGGTACAGCAGTCATCACTGTGTCAGAATCTCAAAACAAACACAATCACATTGACAGATCATTTGAAAATAAGATGAATTGTGTTCAGCAGCTAATATTACATATATTTTTGTAAGCTCCAGTGTTGGGAATTATATTTTTCCGTCTGTTAAACCGTTCGTCCATTCGTCCGTTTGTCCCGATTCAGGTTTTAGGTTTTTGATTAAAGTAGTGTTTGATGAAGTTGAAGTCCAATCAACTTGGAACTTAGTACACATGTTAACCGTGATAATATATTTCTAATATTACTGCTATATTAGAGTTTAAACCCCTAATTTCACGGTCCACTGAACATAGAAAATGATTATGCGAATGAGGCATCAGTGTGTTATGGACAAATTGTTTTCGATGATGACACGTTAATGGTGGTACATGAATTGGTCAATTAATCTCTGAGTTTAATCATTAACACAACATTGTTATGCCCCGCCTACGATAGTAGAGGGTCATTATGTTTTCTGGTGTGTGCGTCCGTTCATTCGTTCGTCCGTCTGCATGTCCCGCTTCCTGATAAAGTTTTTGATGAAGTTGAAGTCGAATCAATTTGAAACTAAGTACACATGTTTTCGATCATATTATCTTTCTAATTTCAATGCCAAATTAGAGTTTTTACCCCAGCTTTACAATCCAATGAACATAGAAAATGATTGTGCGAGTGAGAAGTACGTGTACTATGAACACATTCTTCCAAATTCTTTTAACTCTATATCTAAGCTACCTTTATAGAAAAATTTCATAATGCATTTCTGTTAATTTTTTTTTTAAATCTGATTTGTATGCCCCGTTTATTGGCATTATGTGTTCTGGTCCGTCCGTCCGTCCTTTCGTCCCGCTTCAGGTTAAAGTTTTTGGTCCAGGTAGTTTTTGATGAAGTTGAAGCCCAATCATTTTGAAACGTAGTAAACATGTTCCTTATGATACGATCTTTCTAATTTTAATGCCAAATTAGAGATTTTATCCCATTTTTACGGTTCACTGAACATAGAAAATGATAGTGCGAATGGGGCATCTGTGTACTTGGGACACTTTCTTGTTTTATATATATGAACACAGGAGGCAACTACCCATTACGAAAAGAAGTATGAATTGTACAACTGCATGCCAATGCAAGATCTTCAACAATGAGTCAGAAAATACTGTATGGAAGTTTTAATTTAAAATAGACCTAAATCGCGAACAACTTTAAAGTGGAACAATACAGAATGGAAAACGTAATAACTATGTAAATGTTATATTGATCAATAAACGAAAAAATACATTGCAGACTAAATCTAACAAACCATTTCGACATGTAACACTAAAGACAATCCTGGACCAATCGTGTTTATACGTTTTATGCGGCTTGCAATTATATCGGGTTAGCGTCATTAGCTGTTACAATAAGATTTGATTGCATGAATGTTTACATTAAATGGCATAAAGCAATTCCTTAAGGATGTTAGCTTGTTAGGTTTTGGAATTTATGTCAGATTTTCGGGATCCTCTGGTTTTCTCCATTTGAATGCCTGAAAAAAATTGCCAATTGACCCCATTTTTCTTTTCATAAATCTTTTACATGTATAATGATAAACCATCTGTAAAAGTCTTATAAAATTTTAATTATCTTTTAATAGTTTTTGAGAACTTAAACTTGTCAATGATATAGCTATGAAAAGTGAAGAGGAAACATTTTGTCGCCAAAATTTCAAAAGCTTATATTTCATTAAACAAGCACATTGACCTATTTTTGTTTTTGTTTTGCTCTTTTGATTCCTTTATTAATCTCCTATCAATATGAACTATTGTTTTGAAAAGCTTATAATTTTGAAACTGAAAAGCGAACGGCCTTAAATTATTTTGGTCAATATGATTAGCTTCAAATATACATGTATGTATTTCACAGACGTAACTGTATGTGCATACTGTTAACTGAAGTCTTTATTATAGTGTATGTTAAACCTGTTTGCCCATGATATTGTTCCTATTTTGCTAATTTGTTGATCTTATTCTGCAACTGCGTTCTCAGTGTATTAACTGGAGCTGTCTCTTTCTATAGATGTGCGATTTTAAACTCGTTGACGGTCACAATAGTATGTATGGATGAAATCAGGTAATGCCACTCGAAAGAGGCATACTTTAATTGATAAGGTCAATCTGATTCGCTTTTTGGATGCTCTATCCCCTTTCTCAAGTAACGAGCTTTTTAAGAAGCAAAAACTTACAGTTGAGCGATTCAGGCTCTTGCAAACCAAGTTACAGTTCACGTATATCAACCTACTTATTATTATAACGTATCATTATGATGATAAGTAGGTTGATATACGTGTAACTTGGTTTGCTTAATGTTCTTTGTCCTCTGACTCTCGACAGACAAAACTACATTTGTGACAGCTGATGTTGGGATCTTTACATGTTGTGGGGGAAACTAGCTTTGAACAATGCTTACGATGGTCCATGGCATTGCTGCCGCTGTAAAGGCAGGCCGGGCGTAGTTGCGGATGTAGAGGCAGGCCGGGATCAACTGACACCTATAAGTTTAAAATTTAAACTTTTTAATAAAATAAATAAAAACAAAAATAATTCAAAACAGTTACAAACAACAATAAAGTAAAACAAATATTTTCAATTATTTCCCTAACAGGAAACAATAAATATTTTGATAAAACTTTATTTAAGAAAACTAATTATCTTTATTTTAGTTAAACTTGTTTAAAAATATTTTACTTTAAATCTTAAAACTTTTAAAATCATGACTTACATGTACCTATAAGTTTCAAAATTCTAACTTCGACGTCTCAAAGCAGAATTTCTACTTATATAGCAATCATTTAACTGATGTTTTGCCATTGACGTAGCTTTTTTTGTCACGATTTAATTAGAAATTACACATATGTTTATTGTCCGAAATAAGGTCAAAATGTTGTATAAGTAAATGTCCCATATATAATAGAGAGGTCACTTTGACGTTGGTGATAATAAAAAAAAAACAATTTATATAGATTAGACTGTTGGTTTTTCCGTTTGAATGGTTTTACACTGTCTAGTAATTTTGGGGCTCTTTCTAGCTTGTTGTTCGGTGTGAGCCAAGGCTCCGAGTTGAAGGCCGTACATTGACCTATCATGGTTTACTTTTATAAATTGTTATTCGGATGGAGAGTTATCTCCTTGGCACTCACACCACATCTACTTTTATCTATTTAAATGACCGGAGAACTGTTTGCATTATCCCACGGTATATATAGTGGTTAACAAAATAATTACTTTTGTTATCTAAATAAAATCTAATTGATAATTGTAACGTCATTTATGTCCAAAATGTGTGTCAAATATCTGTCTCAATAAATATATTCAGAAACTTTTACGGATAGTCATAATTGATTAACAAGATTTATGCTTCGTAAGATTATTTTTTTTAAATAGAACATTTGTAACATCTACGTATGCATAAATGATAGGTGATATATACATACACGTTATACCTCAATAAGACAGACGACATAAATGATAGGTGATATATACATACACGTTATACCTCAATAAGACAGACGACATAAATGATAGGTGATATATACATACACGTTATACCTCAATAAGACAGACGACATACATGATAGGTGATATATACATACACGTTATACCTCAATAAGACAGACGACATACATGATAGGTGATATATACATACACGTTATACCTCAATAAGACAGACGACATAAATGATAGGTGATATATACATACACGTTATACCTCAATAAGACAGACGACATAAATGATAGGTGATATATACATACACGTTATACCTCAATAAGACAGACGACATAAATGATAGGTGATATATACATACACGTTATACCTCAATAAGACAGACGACATAAATGATAGGTGATATATACATACACGTTATACCTCAATAAGACAGACGACATAAATGATAGGTGATATATACATACACGTTATACCTCAATAAGACAGACGACATAAATGATAGGTGATATATACATACACGTTATACCTCAATAAGACAGACGACATAAATGATAGGTGATATATACATACACGTTATACCTCAATAAGACAGACGACATAAATGATAGGTGATATATACATACACGTTATACCTCAATAAGACAGACGACATAAATGATAGGTGATATATACATACACGTTATACCTCAATAAGACAGACGACATAAATGATAGGTGATATATACATACACGTTATACCTCAATAAGACAGACGACATAAATGATAGGTGATATATACATACACGTTATACCTCAATAAGACAGACGACATAAATGATAGGTGATATATACATACACGTTATACCTCAATAAGACAGACGACATAAATGATAGGTGATATATACATACACGTTATACCTCAATAAGACAGACGACATAAATGATAGGTGATATATACATACACGTTATACCTCAATAAGACAGACGACATAAATGATAGGTGATATATACATACACGTTATACCTCAATAAGACAGACGACATAAATGATAGGTGATATATACATACACGTTATACCTCAATAAGACAGACGACATAAATGATAGGTGATATATACATACACGTTATACCTCAATAAGACAGACGACATAAATGATAGGTGATATATACATACACGTTATACCTCAATAAGACAGACGACATAAATGATAGGTGATATATACATACACGTTATACCTCAATAAGACAGACGACATAAATGATAGGTGATATATACATACACGTTATACCTCAATAAGACAGACGACATAAATGATAGGTGATATATACATACACGTTATACCTCAATAAGACAGACGACATAAATGATAGGTGATATATACATACACGTTATACCTCAATAAGACAGACGACATAAATGATAGGTGATATATACATACACGTTATACCTCAATAAGACAGACGACATAAATGATAGGTGATATATACATACACGTTATACCTCAATAAGACAGACGACAAAAAACATCTTCCTTTTCAATTTTTATTATTCAAAAAGTAATTTATTTTCTTTGAAATTGACCGAAGCGATTATCTAATAAATTTATGTTTATTTTATTTACGAACCCCCGTTTGACGTTCTGATGGGGGTTCTTCCAATCTAATTAGAATATAGAGCTCTAATAATATCGGTAAACTCGTATAAAGTATAACAAAATCAGAGTTCTATATCTTAATTGTTTTTGGGGTACTTCTTTTCTAAAGTCTTTCGATTTTTAGGCCATTTTTTCTCTCTTTCTTTTGGTGAAACACCACCAAGACATTGATGTCACATCCAGTTGTATACGAAAATAATTCGCAAAACTTATTCCCTTGAATTTGACAGTTGTATGTGATTAATCCTACATTTTAGTGCAATAAAAACATTTCTGGGTCTAAACATATGTCATGGGTATTTCAAAGGACCATTATTTTTTTTAATTTTGGGTTTCTTTAGAATATTTTGGAAACATGAAGTTACATGGTTCTTAAAGCTTATACACAGGTTAAATAAGGGGTGATTTGATTGGTTAACTTCCAGTGATGGTTATTTTCTTCTATGCAATGAAATGTTATATGATATTTTTTTTTAATACTGGACAAAATAAAACTTTACTCACGCCAAGTATTTCTTTATTTGAAACAAAGATAAATTCTGCACATTTCTTTTGAAAAGGGAAAATTTAACAGAGACTTGTAGGGGGAAATTAATGGTGGTATTACACCTTTAAACTTTTCGCCCATGAAATTGCCACACGTTTTTTTTAGTCTGTTTATGTTGTCAATATTGGTCAAGTAAGATAACTGATGAGTCATGATTACTGTTTTTTCTAAAGAAGACAAGTTTTAGTTGTGCAGGTTTTTGTAGTCCATACAGTTTATTGGCGATATTTTGATTAGCACAAGTCTACCAACTTGTCGTCCAGGAACTATTTCGGTCAGTTTTTCAGGTAATGGTGAGCAATAACTTTTTCATAGGTACTGGTGAGCACTGAGACTTTTAATTAATCACTTTATCATATGTACTGGTGAGCACTGATACTTTATAATCAATCACTTAATCATAGGTACTGGTGAGCACTGAGAGTTTATAATTAATCACTTTATCATATGTACTGATGAGCACTGAGACTTTATAATCAATCACTTTATCACAGGTACGTACCGGTACTGGTGAGCACTGAGACTTTATAATTAATCACTTTATCATATGTACTGGTGAGCACTGAAACTTTATAATTAATCACTTTTCAGACAAACGAATGAGTATTTGAAGATTGTGTGACATGCATAGTACGTAATGATAAAAGTATCACAATTTAATTTACATAATTATAAAGGTTGTGAATGGGGGTTTACAGAATTGAAAAAGGTATAAAGAAAAGTGAGTGTTTTAGTTTTAGTTTGATCTATGTGTTTTGGAGTTTAGTGTGGCGTCCCGTTTTGTAAACTTGTACATTATTTTGTTTAAAGGCCAGCTTAAGTCCACCTCCGGATGAATTTTTTTTTGTCTCTCCGTTGAAGATCCATTGGTTGCTTAGATCGTTCTGCTTATTTGTCGGGTTGATGTCCCTCTATCGCTTTCTCCGTTTTCATTTTCGATTTTGAGTATTTAAAAATTCCATGACTTTCATCACCACGTGACAAAAATGTATGGATAGAAATTTCTAACACATGTTGAGCAAACGGGTGAAAAAGTTTTATCTTATACTGCAAAACATAATTGGGAAATTAAAATAAAAAAGAATTTTTGTACATTCCCTAAGGCATACCCTACAGAATGACGATTATAAAAGTGCTGCAAACTTTACAGTAGGGATACAGGCGAGCCTTCTATCTGGTAAATGACGTCATAAAGGCGTGCGAAATTCACATTTTTTTTTCGGTGAAAGACATGATTCCAGAAATTACCTAACAGTCATGAGGGTCTGAATGATGTTTACAGAATATTCAATCATGGGCCAAATAACAGAAATATAAATACCAAACAAATGGAGAATAAAGTAAAACAGGGCCAAAAAAAAAAAGGGATAATAAAGGGTTGTATAAATATATAAAACACCAGAGACATTCAACAATGACAATTGATTTTAAAATGTCCTAAAAAATGAAAGAATACAGAAATGAAGGACCCGCATCTATAATGGTAAATACAAATGTACAACATGTTGTACGGTTAAGATACTACCTAACACAAGATGGAGATAACTCTGTAAAATCAGTTTAACGTTTTAATCACGTTATCATTAGTTTCAGAATACTTTTATTAACGATTATATAAAGCTCCTGAGAATTTTTTTCCTAAGCAGCTAGAAAGTGCTATAGTAGTTTGAGGGTTTATTAAAGCACACTCCTTTAAGAACTGGTTTCATGTAATTTTCTCTCCATTTAGAAGGATATATACCAGTAAAAGGAATTAAGTAAAATTATTTAACTGAGTTATAGCACTTTCTAGCTGCATATGAAACTTTTTAATTCTTGTGTTAGCTCAATATTACTGTATTGTATAAGGGTTAATGGAGATGTGTCCTTTACAATATTATCCCACCACCAGAACAATCCCCACCCAATACTGCCCAAGGGAGCGTGTAGGACACCGGGAAGTATGTTATTATGGTGGAGGAAGCCGAAGTACTCGGAGAGAACCACCGGGCCACTCGGTGGAAACAGACAAACCAGAGAGATATCAGAAGATTGATCTCCAGGTCAAAGTAGGGGACAACTTTGACCAACTGAGGCCCCCAAAGTACTCATTCTAGTTTAAACTCCGGTCTGGGTACCAGAGATGTGTGTGAGAGGGTGAAAATTACCCTACTGATGTACTGATATTTTTAACACCCCGAGTGAGAATCGAACTCGGGACCATCAGCACTGTAGCCATCGGTCTTAACCACTAAACCACAAACTCACATTTTATTTTGCATTATATAATATTTTCATCGGGACCAACTTGACTTAATTTATCCTTCTCTCATATACGTGTTATACGATACGTCGATTCGGATACGCCAGCAAATACTTGATTTATGCAAATTCTCTATTAGATCATTTGCATTATTCACGTACCTGGATACGTGCACGGATCGACGTATACGTATCGGACAAATTTGATACAATAATGATTTAACCCCGATCTCAATTAGAATTCAATGTATTATAAAATATTTTCATCGGGACCAACTTGATTTAATTTACCCTTTCCTCATATACGTGTTATACAGGTTGAAGATAGGTCCGCTGCTGTATGCCCTGAGGTAATCGGTCCCCTCAGGTAATCGTGGTAATAGTGCCCATACGCGAAGTAGATAACATGATCTAAAATAGAATAAACTAAAAATACATTATTCTACTTTCTATTTAGACTGACAATACACAAGATTGGTTTAATAAAGGTTAAATCAGGTAATCTGTTGTGTTATGGAATCTGGTTCAATAAAGTCCACACGAAACTTATGTATGAAGGATGCTTTAATAAAAGTGATTTGATATTAAACATTTTATTTATTAAGATAGGAAAAGGATCGAGCAACAATCACATTATATAAAAAAGCTCTCTCCATATTACATGAACAAGATATAATTCAATTACCAACAACTGTATTTAAAATAATGTAATATAATGAAACATGCATGCTACTTATGAGCACACACGAGCAAAAATGATGTGTTTACAGTGTTACTTACTAAACGTAAAGTATATTTAAATATATATGCAATTACTCATCATTGATTCAAGTACCTTGAAACATGCAAGTAGCCTTCAAAGGTCATTATGAATTAATGTTGAAGTGGAGCAGAGAATAAAAATGAATAAATAAAAATAAGTAAATTTCAAAACGTTAAGTGTCTCTGATGAATTTCTGAACAGATTTGAAAATAGCAATATTTATGTTAAAAATCTGTTTCCAAAAAGTACTAATTCAATATTTATGTCAACATTATCAGCAATAGAGTACATGTAAATGGAATCAAATAGGATCTGTAATACACCATTGTATTTAGGGCAAATAGATAAGATATGTTGGTTGTCTTCAACAGGGTGATTACAATTTGTACAAAAAATATTGTCGGATAAGAACTGATAAAACAAATGAGATTTTAGTATCTTATAGTGGAAGGAATGCAACTATTAAAAAAGACCTAGTTCTAGCAAGATGCGGGTGAAAAGCGTACTTTTTATTCCTCATAGTATTTGGGGTTTGTCTGGGAAGATATGACTTGACTAACTGATATAAATATGCAGGTGGCATCCCATTTAATATTTTATAGAATAGTATAAGCTTATGTGTATTACATCTATTACTGGTTGAATGAAGGGGAAATCACGTAACCTGGAGTGTATGAAGACTGGTTTAATAAAGCCTTTATGTAATATGTTGTGC
This sequence comes from Mytilus edulis, assembly GCA_019925275.1. Taxonomy (NCBI): domain Eukaryota; kingdom Metazoa; phylum Mollusca; class Bivalvia; order Mytilida; family Mytilidae; genus Mytilus; species Mytilus edulis. The sequence goes on along the minus strand of CM034360.1, from coordinate 127,126,442 downwards.
ATATACAATTGGTTTAATAAAGTTATCAGGTACTTATAACCAGTCTTCAAACACAATATGTAGTATTTTGAGATTCGTTTTATGCAGGTAACCTCAGGTAATATGTCTATGAAGACTCTTTTTTTTATAAAGGTGACCTCAGGTAATCTGTTGTGTATGAAGACTCTTTTAATAAAGGAGACTTCCGGAAATCTGTGGTATATTGAGTTTTGTTTAATAAAGGTGTCCTCAGGTTATCTGTCTATAAAGACCGAAGTATTTAAGGTGATCAAAGGTATTCTATCTATAAGGGCCGGATTAATACAAATGACCTCAGGTTATCTGTGTATGAAGACTGTTTTAATAAAGGTTTCATCAGGAAATCTGTTGTGTTTAAATACTGATTTATAAAGGTGACCTCAGGTAATCTGTCTAAAAAGACCGGTTTAATAGAGGTGACCTCAGGTAATCTGTCTAAAAAGACCGGTTTAATAGAGGTGACCTCAAGTAATCTGTCCTTAAAGACCAGATTGATAAAGGTGACCTCAGGTAATCTGTCTATAAAGACCAGAATAATAAAGGTGACATCAGGTAATCTGTGTACGAAGACTGGTTTAATAAAGTTGACATCGGGTAATCGGTAGTGGTTTGAGATTTGTTTAATAATGGTGACCTCAGGTAGTCTGTTGTGTAAGAAGGCTTGTTAATTCAAAGCGACCTCTGGAAATCTGTTGTATTTGAAGACTGGTTAACTAAGGTGACCTCAGGTAATCTGTATTGTATTGAGATTATTTTAATAATAATAACCTCGGATAGTCTGCTATGCAAGTAGAGTGGTTCAATAAAGGTGACCACAGGTAATCTGTAGCGTATGGAGATTGTTTAATTAAGAAAAGGTGACCACAATAAACCTGTAATGTTGGAAAAGTGGTTTAATAAATTTGACCTCATATTGAAGGGGAAATCAGGTAATCTATAGTGTATGAAGACTGGTTTAATAAAGTTGTTACGTAATCTGTTTTGAATGAAAACTGGTTTGATAAAGTCCTCATGTAATCTGTAGTGTATTGAGATTTGTTTTATTAAGGTGACCTCATGTAATCTTTCTATGAAGAGTGGTTTATTAAAAGTAACCTCAGGTAATCTTTGTATTCAGACTGATTTAATAAAGGTGACCTCAGGAAATTTGTTGTGAATGAAAACTGGTTTAATAAAGGTGACCTCAGGTAATCTGTAGTGTATTGCGATTTGTTTTATGAAGGTGACCTCAGGTAATCAGTCTATGAAGACTACTAGTATTTAAATAAAGGTGACCTCAGGTAATGTGTTGTGAATGTAGGTTGGTTTAATAACGTTGACCTCAGGTAATCTGTGTACGCAGACTGGTTAATAAAGAGTAGCAAGTATGTTAAAAATTATGTTATTTTAATTAATTATAAATAAAGTGTAAAACAAGGGGAGAGTACATTAACTGAAAATCAACTTTTTAAGGATATACTTTTACCAACGAAATCTTTTCAATTCAAGTTGAACGTATATCAAAAGTATTCAATATATTTGATTTCGATTTTAATTAACAAAAGATAAACTCGTATTAACAATTATGCCCTAATAGAATTGAAATTGACTTATTTTTCAAAGTTAAGACTTTTCGAATATACTTGAACTCTACCTTAAAATTCAATTTTCTAAAAAGTGGAAATTTTGTTTGATTGCAGATTATGTAAACATCAAGGAATACAAACTGTGCTTGTTCCTTACTGACATTGATTATTTGCTCCATAAATGTGCAGTATCAAATATGTGATGTTTTTCAGGACACGAATAAACAACACTTCATCAATAAGAACTACAAAGTGTTAGACGAGGTAAAATGGTATAACGAATGACAATTCCCCTAGTAGATTGTATACCTGAATAAAGATGCAAGTATCATGTTAATAATATTAAAGTCAAACAAACCGTTACAGGTATTTAAGCTGTAACTGCTTGGTATGAAATTCCTTCTATGGTAGACGATTGTAAGACAAAGATGGGAAATAAATAGACCATACAATCAAAAACTTAAATATGTCTCTCTTTTAATATTTTTTCCTGATGATTGTAGTTGGTACTCTTAAACAGTGCTTTAATCAACCGAAAATCATTGTTTGACAAATAATTCCATGTTCAACTTCATGTTGTATCCATACAATTCCTAACTTTGATTCTGGGAGTAGTGTGTCTAATTATTCATACATTGTGTTGGGGTAACATTAAATGAATATATACCATTGTATTAAAAGACGACTCTGTTTTTACGACTTCAGGGCTTAATATGTAATTAAATATATTAGACCCAACTACGAACATACTGTTGATATGTTATGAAATTGTCGGGGATTTGTGTCCTTCATTTTTTAGACCGGATAGAACCATTGAAAAGAGTCCGACATCAACAATATAAATACAGATGTAGCAGAATATATTTTCACAAATGATATTTGAATTGAACTTTGTTTATGGTACAACTGAATTCTATAGTTGCGAATATTTTATCATTTCATACTGATAATAATGGATCTGTCATTGTTACACGAAACTAATTAGTACGTCATGAACATACTTCACGATATTGTTCTGATGATAAAATTGAGAATGGAAATGGGGAATGTGTCAAAGAGACAACAACCCGACCAAATAAAAAACAACAGCAGAGGGTCACCAACAGGTCTTCAATGTAGCGAGAAATTCCCGTACCCGGAGGCGTCCTTCAGCTGGCCCCTAAACAAATATATACTAGTCCAGTGATAATGAACGCCATACTAATTTCCAAATTGTACACAAGAAACTAAAATTAAAATAATACAAGACTAACAAAGGCCAGAGGCTCCTGACTTGGGACAGGCGCAAAAATGCGGCGGGGTTAAACATTTTTGTGAGATCTCAACCCTCCCCCTATACCTCTAACCAATGTAGTAAAGTAAACGCATAACAATACGCACATTAAAATTCAGTTAAAGAGAAATCCGAGTCTGATGTCAGAAGATGTAACCAAAGAAAATAAACAAAATGACAATAATACATAAATAACAACAGACTACTAGCAGTTAACTGACATGCCAGCTCCAGACTTCAATTAAACTGACTGAAAGATTATGATTTCATCATATGAACATCAGGCACAATCCTTCCCGTTAGGGGTTTAGTATCATACCATCATAACATATATGAGAAGAACATAACCCGTGTCATGCCAACAACTGTTTTTAGAATAAATGTGTTTAGTTCCGATGCAAAGACCTTATCAGTGACTCAATATTAACGCCAAAATATGCAATCTTTAATGACTTGACAACAGTATCGTAACTATATCCCTTCTTAATAAGTCTATTCAAAGGTTTTGTAAGTTTCTGAGGTGAATACTGACACCTTTGTGCTTTATAAAGAATATTACCATAAAAAATTGGATGTGAAATACCTGAACGTATTAGAAGTCTGCATGTTGAGCTATATTTACGAATGATGTCTTTATACCGATGATAAAATTTAGTAAATGTTTTGACTAGTTTGTGATATCGAAAACCCTGGTGTAATAATTTTTCAGTAATACATAAATTTCTCTCGTTAAAATCTAAAACATTGTTACATACACGAGCGAATCGTACAAGTTGAGATATATAAACACCGTAAGATGGTGACAAGGGAACGTCACCATCTAAAAACGGATAATTAACGATAGGAAATGAAAAATCATCCCTTTTATCATAAATTTTAGTATTCAGCTTTCCATTAGTGATATAGATATCAAGATCGAGAAAAGGGCAGTGGTCATTGTTAGTATTAACTTTATTTAAAGTAAGTTCAACAGGATAAATTTCATTAATATACATACTGAAGTCGTCATTATTGAGAGCCAAAATATCATCCAAATATCTAAAAGTATTATTAAATTTGTTTATCAGATGTTGTTTCGATGGGTCTTTGCTTATTTTTGTCATAAATTGTAACTCATAACAATACAAAAACAGGTCCGCAATAAGTGGTGCACAGTTAGTCCCCATTGGAATTCCGATAATCTGACGATATACGGAATCCCCAAAGCGAACAAAAATGTTATCTAGTAAAAATTCAAGGGCATATATAGTATCAAAGCATGTCCAATTAACATAGTTTTTTTGTTTATTGCTACTAAAAAATGACCTAAAAGAGTTTGAACATATATATTCACATTCTGATTTTTTGAATGCCCATTTAATTAGGTGTGTGAATTTTTTCTTAATGAGAATGTGAGGCAATGTGGTATACAGGGTAGAAAAATCAAAACTTTGAACAGATTCAAAATCACCAATATAAGCATGCAATTTATCAAGTACTTCCAACGAGTTCTTGACACTCCAAAAGTAATTTATTCCACTATTTTGTCTATTGAGATAATGATTATATTGACACATGTATTCTTAATAAGTCATGCAATAGAACTTTAAACAATGGTCCTTCTATAAGAGTTATAATTAATATATGGTATTAACATGATATGGTTCGATGATTATTCTTCTGATGCACAGATATCCCAAATAAGTCTGTATCTTTGTTAATGTTAGACATGCTTCACAAATAAAATAAGTATTTGACAGTTTATCTAAAGTTTACAATACAGTACAACCAGATAGCTAATCGCATTAAAATAATCTTTGTATCAAACGCTTTAGGAGGGTTATCTTTTATGCATGTTTCAATCGTTTGATGAATTCTTATACATAACTCTAATAAGTAATTCACATTGCGATAAGACGTGTCACGGTACTTGTCTATCCCAAATTCATGTATTTGGTTTTGATGTTATATATATATGTTATATTTGTTATTCTCGTTGGATTTTGTCTATGTGTGTTACATTTTAGTGTTATGTCGTTGTTCTCCTCTTATATTTAATGCGTTTCCTTCGGTTTTAGTTTGTTACCCCGATTTTGTTTTTTGTCCATGGATTTATGAGTTTTGAACAGCGGTATACTACTGTTGCCTTTATTCATAACAAACACGGGTAGAATATATTTGCCTTCATTTAAGGCTGAACACTTTTAAATCTCGACCGTTAAAATTATACCGTTATATAAATCAAATGACAAATACTTTTACATACCAACATATTCAAATATGTAAAATTCTCAGACATTGTGTTTTTGATTCAAATTTCAATCTACATTTATGCCATAAAGAGACGTCTCTGCCAGAGTTCCGTGTTACATTATGAGTGTACATCACGAGATATGATAATTATACCTGATATTTCTGTTTTAGACTATTTATCCAACAAATACTTGAATTGTAAAGAAATAAAGAATGAAAAAACAGGGTGAATGAACTCAGAACGTAAAATAAATTTTGAAAAGAGCCTTTAAGCATCTACGTTTTAATCAAAAGCATCTAAAAAGAAATAAGATATCAAAAAGTATATAACATATGCATTATTAATGGTGGTTTTTTTTCTGCCACTAACGGTTCTTCCGCAGAAAAAAAAACAAAAAATCAACGAAAATAATTCGTCATACAGTATTTATTTGACCTACAGAGAGCTATGGTTTAGCAACTCTATATTAGCTCCCTAAGACAGGCGTTTTTGTTTCAACTACTTTTGATTATTATAATTGATATTTTATTAGTATTTTATCGATTAATATAACATACATAACGTGAGTACATTCGGTTAATCTTTGCACTTATAAGTACATAGACGCTTAGATCAGAAATTTAGCGTAAAGAACGTGTCAGCGAAAAGGATTGTGTATAATGTATACTTACAAACCCTTTCAAAAGGTGTTGTAATAATTCTAGACCATCGCATTGTTGAATATATCCTTATTTGAAGATCTTAAAATATGTATTAATAACTTTTTACAAAGATCACACTCGTTTAATTTTGTATAATCTACACAGCAAATGTTTGTTACAATAAGTAAAATATTCAATGCAACATTATATTTTTTAACAATCTTCAACTCTGTCTCTATTGAAAACAGAAGTTATGTAGAATAATTCGTCTTTTAAACATTATGAGGTGGTCATTTTTGTGTAGTAAACGAGTTATATAAATACTTTGTAATAGAGATAAATTAATATTTCCTAGATTGACAGCACTTAACGTTTTATTCTGTATACCGTTCTTTTTTTACTGATACCACGCACACAATTTATCTGCAAGATCAGTTTGTTATCAAAATAGTATTTGTATTGCGTAAGGAAGGTTTCGGTTTGTGCAATGTTTTGCAAATAAGTATGTTTGTTTATATTTGTCTCACTAGATACTCTATGAGCATCAACTCAATATGAGTTTGAGACTTTCTGGTAAGTACTAGCTCTGGTTTATCATATCATTTCTGGTTACTTAAGATGCATGCTTCATAGGAGCTAAAAGAATATCGTTGCAAAGCTGACATGATGTATTTAGTCGTAAATATGTTCTCTAAAGACCGACTCTCAATGTCAACTTATAGTTGCTAGTCAATATACAAGTCAGACTTCACTGTGTCTAATATACTAGTCAACAAAAGTCACGATACACAATTCTTAACTCCAGTGTATCAAAAAAATGTAATAAAAAGGAAAAAATGTTAAATTATCTAACGAAAAACATTCGTTTGCAAAGCAAATGCATCTGATTAAAAGAATCTGACATTGGAAAGAGAGAAAATACCGTGTTCTTGAAAAAAGAATCGCGTTGTTACTTTTAATCAATGAATTTGATAAGCAAATATAAACTCTCTTTCATCTTGTAACAGTATTAAAACATTTGACTTTTCTACTCTTTACACAAGTATTCCACATTCCAAACTAAGAGACAAATTGGAAGAGTTGGCATTACTTTGCTGAATCAAAAAGAATGGCCAACGTAGATACAAGCATCTTGTCTTAGGAAAGGATAAATCCTACTTTGTAAAGGATCACTCTGATTCAAACAGAAAATTCTCTGAAACTGATATTATCAAGATGCTTGATTTCTTGATTGACAACATATTTGTTACGTTAGGGGACTTGTTTTTCAACAGACTGTCGGCATTCCAATGGGAACAAACTGTGCCCCTCTACTTGCCGACTTGTTTCTTTATTATTATGAGGCTGACTTCATGCAGAAACTTCTTAGGAAGAAAGATAAGAAGTTAGCAATATCCTTTGACTCTACTTTTCGCTATATAGATGATGTTCTTTCACTAAATAATTCAAAATTTGGTGACTATGTGGAACACATCTATCCCATCGAGCTAGAGATAAAGGATACTACAGATACAGTTAAGTCGGCCTCATATCTTGACGTACATCTAAAAAAAGACAATGAAGGTCGGTTGAATACAAATCTTTACGACAAAAGAGATGATTTCAGCTTTCCAATTGTGAACTTTCCATTTCAATTTCCAAGTAGCAATATTCCAGCAGCACCTGCATACGGGGTATATATCTCCCAATTGATACGATATTTCCGTGCTTGCATTTCCTATCATGATTTTCTTGATAGAGGGTTGTTGCTCACAAGGAAGCTATTAAACCAAGCGTTCCAAATGGTGAAGTTGAAATCATCCCTTCGTAAATTTTACGGACGCCATCACAAGTTGGTTGACCGTTATGGAATAACCGTTTCACAAATGATATCGGATATGTTCCTTACGTCGTAACTACAATCCTCTTTCCTGTCATTAATGTGGGTGCTATAAACAGTTTCGTATAAAAAAAACCTAGGGGTTATTCCCCAACTAAAAATAGACATGGAGGAAAGTCCCTTTTTATCAACATAATTGGTGAAAGAAGTATCATGTTTTTTGTATTTGGTTGTAAAGATATGTTAATTAACTTCAATTAAAGCAGGTTGAATGATTAAAATAATTTAAAAAATTAGATTAAATGTGCATGTTTTGAGGGGAGACAACACTGTAAACAGTCTGTTTTTTTGGGCAGTGAAAATTGAAAACTTATTTGCAGCCACTGAAGCTCTTTTCGGAGCAGGCGAACGTACCCTGAAGCATGAATATTTTGAAAGACCAGATAAAAATCTATGAAATTCATACAATTTTGATTATGAAAAATGTGCAGGTATCATGTCTTTAGGGGTGTGCACATGACCTGATTTCAGGTTTTTTAAGCTTAAATTAGGCAATGTTTTCCCCAGTTTCTCTATTAAAAGTACACCCTTTTTATTCCATTATAAACTAGAGAACATTCTGATTCCAGTGATATCTAGTTTTATACAAGTATCTTTATTAATCAGTCCACCACTAAGGGTCACTTCTACATGGTGCCTCAAAATATGACGTCATAAAAAAAACTGTTGATTGCACCCTGTGACCTACCGATTTAGACTATTTACCGGATTTGTTATCACATAAGCAACACGATGGATGCCACATGTGGAGCAGGATCTGCTTACCCTTCGGGAGCACCTAAGACCACCCCTAGTTTTTTGGTTGGGTTCGTGTTGTCTGTTCTTTAGTTTTCTATGTTATGTCATGTGTGCTGTTGTTTGTTTGTCTTTTTTTCATTTTTACCCATGATTCAATGAGTAAAGACAACAAATTTGATTTTGTATTTTCTTGTGAAGAATGTGATATTTTACTTATCATTGTTATCAATTCAAATATTTATTGTCATATAAACTCTGAACAATTAGTTTGTGACAAATAATATAAACAAACACAAAATACATTTAACAAACAAAACCATAAAAAACAAAAAAAAGCAAAAAAAACAATGATCTATCTATATAATGTATAAAAATGTTTTGTAATATAATTAAATGTATAATGAGAGAACCAATTATAATGCTAATATGTGAATTTTGTGTGATTGATGGTTTAAAGGGGCACTAGCTACGAGATAATCCGTATTCATGTGAACTTCAATTTAACCCCTAGCTAGAGAGATTGACAACGCATGCATTGTACGTGTACTGGTTATTTAAGAAAAAGAATGTCAACAATGAAAGTGAAACTACTGTAAACATGGTAAATCATTTGATTACTAATTTGATGCACATAAAATCATTCTTATACGGTTAAAAGCAATGAGAAACATCTATTTTTAATCTATAGAATAAAATCAAACAGACCTATAAAAATCCAATTGCACGTGTTGGTTTAATCTATTCATATCTTTATTTATGTTTACGTCGCTTATCTGGTCATCTGAGGTCAAATCGATAGTTAATTAGATGGCGTCTGGACTAAAATACACACGAAACGAACCTATTTATTATCTACCCCATGCTCTGTAAACGGTTTATTTTAGACTTTTGATAGTCTGGATAAATGTTTTAGATTGTTATAAATCAAATATGAGAATTTGAGTCAAATTGGTGACCATGAATTTGACAGCTAGTGTCCCTTTAACTTATTATGTTATTTATAATCATAATATTTAAAATGATTATTTTATAGATGAGGCATGCTGTCAAAAATAGTATTATAATTAATACTATAATTATTTAATTTTTTTCAATTCTACATGTTTGCATTGTTTTATGTCTTTCGTTTTGTCATTAGTCTGTCTGTCTGTCTGTCTGTCTGTTTGTCTGTCTGTCTGTCTGTCTGTCTGTCTGTCTGTCTGTCTGTCTGTCTGTCTGTCTGTCTGTCTGTCTGTCTGTCTGTCTGTCTGTCTGTCTGTCTGTCTGTCTGTCTGTCTGTCTGTCCGTCCGTCCGTCCGTCCGTCCGTCCGTCTGTTTTGTTTTGTTTTTGTGTTGGTTTGATTTAGTAACAATCCTATTGTTAGGATTTTAAACTTATAAAATTCTTATTCTTATTATTCTATTCGTTGTATTGTTAAAGGGGCACTAGCTACGAGATATATAAAAAATCTAAAGTTTGATTTTTTTTTTGTCCAATCAATAATGAAAATGAAAGAGTAAAATAACAATTCGTTTTTTGCAGCCAAAAAGGTTCAATTTTGTCAAATTACGCTAAGAAACATTGATAATTAGTTATTCACTTGCAAGTGAATGAGTCGACCTCTTTAAATCCGTATTCATGTGAACTTCAGGTTAACCCCTAGCTAGAGATTGACAACGCATGCATTGTACGAGTACTGGTTATTTAAAGAAAAAGAATGTCAACAATGAAAGTGAAACTACGGTTAATCATTTGATTACTAATTCGATGCACATAAAATCATTCTTATACGGTTAAAAATAATGAGAACATCTATTTTTAATCTAAAAAAAAATCAAATCAAACAGACCTATACAAATCCAATTGCACGTGTTGGTTTAATCTATTCGTCTATTTATTTATGTTAACATCGCTTATATGGTCATCTAAGGTCAAATGGATAGTTAATGAGATGGCATCTGGACTAAAATACGCACGAAACGAACCTATATATTATCTACCTCATGCTCTGTTATAAACTGTTTATTTTATACTTTTGATAGTTTGGATAAATGTTTTACATTGCTATGAATCATATATGAGAATTTGAATCAAATCAATGACCATGAATTTGACAGCTAGTGCCCCTTTAAAAGGATATTAAGCTTCTCAATGTTCAACATAAGTATTTATCAAACTGCTAGATATCCAAAGAATTTTTCAAAGAAAGTGAGTGTGGGGTTCACATTTTTTGAAATTTTTATATTTTTGTCAAAGGGTCGGATTAAATATTTTGTAAAAATTTTATGAAATTAATGAGCCAAATTAAGTTTAGTCAAGGTGTTTGGCATCACCTTAATATTAGTAGTTTTTAATTTTTTAGTTTAGTTAAATGCGATTTTTTTTAAATTTACAAATGGATAGGATAATTAAGTACTTGAAAAAATACCCCTAAAGCAGTGCAGACGTGTATGATTTTAAATATACTTTATATATATTTATTTAAATGTATTTTCCGATTGAATGCATTGAATTCAACGACCTCGAAATAATACGTATCCTGTTACTAAAGAAAAACGGTCACGCATACAATGGAAACTTTATTATAAAAATACAGGTATGTTGTTATAATTTTTATAATTAGTAATACATATTTTATCAAACACCATACGATTATTAAAAGTTTTTTTTTATCATAGTAAAAAACGTGTATCTAACTAGAAAATTAACTCTTTCTATTAGCAAGCTGTGAAATTGTTTGGCTACTTCGTTAAATACGCTTTTGAACTTAAGACAGGGGCACTTGATGTTATTTGTTATGTTGCGTGTTCAATAATGTCATAATTATGTTGTTGTTACATCTACATGTAAATTGAAAGCTTGTTGTTACATGTACATGTAATAATGTAATACTTATTGTTATATGTAAAGTAATAATGTAATACTTATTGTTATATGTACATGTAATAATGTAATACTTATTGTTATATGTACATGTAATAATGTAATACTTATTGTTATATGTACATGTAATATTGTAATACTTATTGTTATATGTAAAGTAATAATGTAATGCTTGTTGTTATATGTACATGTAATAATGTAATACTTATTGTTATATGTACATGTAATAATGTAATGCTTGTTGTTACATGTACATGTAATAATGTAATTCTTATTGTTATATGTACATGTAATAATGTAATACTTATTGTTATATGTAAAGTAATAATGTAATACTTATTGTTATATGTACATGTAATATTGTAATACTTATTGTTATATGTAAAGTAATAATGTAATGCTTGTTGTTATATGTACATGTAATAATGTAATACTTATTGTTATATGTACATGTAATAATGTAATGCTTGTTGTTACATGTACATGTAATAATGTAATTCTTATTGTTATATGTACATGTAATAATGTAATACTTATTGTTATATGTAAAGTAATAATGTAATACTTATTGTTATATGTACATGTAATATTGTAATACTTATTGTTATATGTAAAGAAATAATGTAATGCTTGTTGTTATATGTACATGTATTATGTAATACTTATTGTTATATGTACATGTAATAATGTAATACTTATTGTTATATGTAAAGTAATAATGTAATACTTATTGTTATATGTAAAGTAATAATGTAATACTTATTGTTATATGTACATGTAATAATGTAATACTTATTGTTATATGTAAAGTAATAATGTAATGCTTGTTGTTATATGTGCACGTAATAATGTAATACTAATTGTTATATGTACATGTAATAATGTAATATTTATTGTTATATGTACAGTACATGTAATAATGTAATGCTTGTTGTAACGTTTACATGTAATAATGTAATACTAGTTGTTATATGTACATGTAATAATGTAATGCTTGTTGTTAAATGTATATGTACAATGTACATGTGATTGTAATGCTAGTTGTTACATGTACATCTAATAGTGTAATGCCTATTGTTATATGTACATGTGATTGTACCTTTATGTCCGAATTCTGATTGGACGTGGCTGATTACTTGTACATCCCACACAGCAAAAACCTTCTTTTGGGCAGCGCCGGCGGAATACTAAAACCTGCGACATCAAAACATCATAGTTAACAGTAGTAAAACATGTCATTAGACGGATACAAATATTTAAATGTCTAATAACTACATTGACGCTTAAACATCATAATGCAATAGTGTTCTCATAAAAGTAATTTGCTATATCAAGTTCATATTTATATAGTTTACGAAACCTGTTAGTCATCAATTATAGGATACATAAAATTAAACTCAAACTTTAAAAAAAAACTTATTCAAATTTCTGCACGCAGTTTATGATATTATTTTGAAAGTTTACCATTTGTAAGAGACAACGGACACCTGTTATGACATCGGAAAGGGGCGCGAATCGCCCTGACTAAGTCATGATTGTGTGAAAATAATAAGCCGATCGATGTGCTAAGACGGCCGTGATCAGTAACTTAAAATGGCGGACTCTACCCTTGTGTATAAAGTTGATATAAAATCTACTTTTGACACGTTTTCTAGTTATATGTAAATATTTCTAGTATTCTTTTAACATATATTTTTTTTACATTTTTAAGTTCACTTTAGAGCAAAGGCTCGCTTTTAAAATGCATACGATACGACGTCCGTCCATAACTGCTTGGTCAAAACTAATTAGACTGTCCGTAACTTTATATTCAAACTTGTGAGATTCAATTGGTAACGACAATTTAAGAACAATAAACACTATTATATTAACATTTTCCCTACTGTATACAATAAACATCTGTGTTAAAAATAACTACGAGAAAAGAGAACAAAGCTGCAATAATCAGACTAAAAGAGGGACAAAAGATACCAAAGGGACAGTCAAACTCATAAATCTAAAACAAACTGACAACGCCATGGCTAAAAATGAAAAAGACAAACAGAAAAACAATAGTACACATGACACAACATAGAAAACTAAAGAATAAACAACACGAACCCCAATAAAAACTAGGGGTGATCTCAGGTGCTCCGGAAGGGTAAGCAGATCCTGCTCCACTTGTGGCACCCGTCGAGTTGCTTATGTGATTACAAATCCGGTAAATAGTCTAATTCGGTAGGTCACATTCATGAAAGGGAAGGGGATTGTAGTTATGACGTAAGGAACATATCCGATATCATTTGTGAAACGGTTATTCCATAACGGTCAACTAACTCGTGATGGCGTCCGTAAAATTTACGAAGGGATGATTTCAACTTCACCACTTGGAACTCTTGGTTTAATAGCTTCCCTGTGAGCAGTAACCCTCTATTAAGAAAATCATGATAGGAAATGCAAACAGTTTCCCGTTTGAATGGGTTTACACTAGTAAAATTTTCGGGCCCCTTAAAGTGTTAGCCAAGGCTCCGTGTTGAAGATCGTACTTTAACCGATTTTTGTTTACTATTTAAGATCGTGACTTGGATGGGGAGTTGTCTCATTGGCACTCATACCACATCTCCCTATATCTAGAGTTTTACGGATTAACCAGTAAATGTTATTTGAATCAAATTTGACATAACATGGCATTGTATTTTTTATTTTCAGATACATTATGTACGATACATTGTATATTGATAAAAAAAAATCCTGTAAACCTGGTTTAGCAGCATCAAAAGTTTATTATACATAGTGTTCACATAAAGCAGGATCTGATGGTACCGCGGCGCCAAATCTATCTGATAATAATATATATGTTTCTGGCTTTATAGATTTTCAATGTAGAGTCCTGTCCCAGACTCACACATACACTAGCAATTTACCTTTTCGCTATTTGTCCACCACTACTTGACATTACAAAGTTTCCCATACAATATGGAGGTTACAATTTACGCCACAATGTAAAAATAGTTGTTGTATGACGTAAAAAAGGAACCAGGTCCGAGACCACAATTATTAGGTCTTTCCACTTTTCCGTGGAAAGACCTATTGGATTTCTTCTGATTATTAGGTCTTTCCACTTTTCCGTGGAAAGACCTATTGCTTTTCTTCTGATTATTATTATTTTTTTTTTTTTCTTCCGCCTAATTTTTTTCCTTCGCTGTTTTTGGTTTTCGCAAGATGTCGCTTAGAAATTTGGAATATGATATCGAACAGTCTATACGCTTTTGAAACCAACTCTGCTTAACCGAATACTTTACCATATAAGAGTTATCTCCCTGAACACTGTTTTTCTTGTTATCTCTAAGGCTTCGCAACCGTATAAGAAACCGACAAATTTATTTTTCCAAATTGCTCGTTATATCCTCAGGATGTTCTGTTTTATTTTGACCGAAGCCGTATCGAGATTCCATATGAGAGTTATTTCCCCTTTTGTATTTGAAAGTTTGAAATGTATTTTAAACTGGAAAACCATAAGTGATAGAGACCTAGGGTCTTTTGATTTGAGATCCTTGGTCCAAAAAAATGAAAATTAGGTCAAGGTCAAAGGTCAAGGTCATATTCTAAATTTTGATTTTGGCTTATTTTCACTCATTTTCATAAACCTTATAAGATATCGACAAATTATTTTTACTAAATTGTTAGTTGCGACATGTCGTAACATAATAATTTTGGTTGAAAGGGTGCGTAGACAATGACTGGGAGTTTTAGCCCCTATCATATCTAAAATTATGCGTAAAGGATATAACTTATTAACCATACATATGAGAGACCTAGGGTCTTTTGATTTGAGATCCTCAGTTTGTGACCTTGAAATTGAGGTCAAGGTCATAGGTAAATTTGACGTTCTAGATTATGACCTTTGCTTAAAATTCATATCTTTACATCATAAAGCCATAGGAACTGACATTTTAGACTGATTTTTAAAATTCTAATATCAAAATAGATATTTACTGGTGGAAAGACCTTCAATTGTTCTCTGAACAATTGGTTTTTAATTATTATTATTATTTTTTTTTTTCTTCCACCTAATTTTTTTCCTTCGCTGTTTTTTTGTTTCGCAAGATGTCGCTTAGATTTTTGGAATATGATATCGAACAGTTTATACGCTTTTGAAACCAACTCGTTTTAACCGAATACTTTTCCAATAAAGAGTTATCTCCAAAAACACTGTTTTTCTTGTTATCTCTAAGGCTTCGCAACCGTATAAGAAACCGGCAAATTTATTTTACCAAATTGCTCGTTATTTCCTCAGGATGTTCTGTTTTATTTTGACCGAAGCCGTATATAGATTCCATATGAGAGTTACCCCCCCCCCCCCTTTTATGTTTGATATAAGAATTTGCATTTCTAACTGGTAAACCATAAGTGATAGAGACCTAGGGTCTTTTGATTTGAGGTCCTTGGTCCAAAAAAATGAAAATAAGGTCAAGGTCAAAGGTCAAGGTCATATTATAAATTTTGA
The DNA here is from genome assembly GCA_019925275.1 of Mytilus edulis. NCBI lineage: Eukaryota > Metazoa > Mollusca > Bivalvia > Mytilida > Mytilidae > Mytilus > Mytilus edulis. The sequence goes on along the minus strand of CM034360.1, from coordinate 127,110,746 downwards.
TTTTGGCTTATTTTCACTCATTTTCAAAAGCCGTATAACTTATCGACAAATTATTTTTACTAAATTGTTAGTTGCGACATGTGGTAACACGTAGATTTTAGTCGAAAGAGTACGTAGACATTTGATGCCAGTTTTGCCCCCTTTTATATCTAATATTAGTTGTAAGGTAATACAACTCATTAACTATATATAGTAGAGGCCTAGAGTCTTTTGATTTGAGGTCCTTGGTTGATGACCTCGAAATTGAGCTCAAGGTCATAGGTAAATGTAACGTTTTAGATTTTGACCTTTGCTTTTACCTCATATGTATACATGATCAAGACTTGGGACTTTTTAAATTAGGTTGCAAGCAATGTGATCTAGAAAAAGACAACCGGAAGTAGCTATATTTTGTACTTCATTAATGAAAAAGTATATAGAACCATATATTTTTGGAATCAGTGTCACTTAAACTATCAAACTATACCGGAAATAACATCGTTTGAACGGGAAGTAAACAATTATCTCCCTTATCTATATCTTTTTCCATAGAAACCATACATTGTACATTTTTGGAATTAGCGTTCAATAAACTGTCATTTGACGGTACAATTGACATTTAAAACCAAATTTTAATATTTTCATATAAAAAAAGGTCTTAACTGGTGGAAAGACCATCAATGGTTCTCTGAACAATTGGTTTTTAATTTCGTAGTGCATTTCTTTTAGAACATAAATGAAAATAAAAAAAAATCCCACCTGCGCTTTCTCAAAGAAATTTTACAGTGTGTTGTACTACTTTTGGGACAAATTATATCAAAATTATGGAAAACTTCATCGACTGTAACTCAAAATATGGACAATTTTATGTTTAGGGCGTCTTGAAATCTTTAGACAGCTTCCGAAGTGCTCATCTTAAACCTTTTTCAGCTGGACCAAATCACTACTTTCCTTTAAATTTTGGACCCAAATTTTATTACAGTGTAATTTCATCCCCCTACTTACAATTTGAGGCAATACACATGGAGAAAATAAATTTGGAAGGGGTATAAAAATTAATGGCAAATAACCCACTGTCAACACTAGGGACTTTATTTGTCAAGGGACGACAATTGTGGTCTCGGACCACCATTTATCCGGGCGGCTCCATTTGAGCTATCACTCTCGTTTAAGCATAGTGCTAAGAGTCAAATGGGAGGGGAGAATTCTGGAACGTTTTTTTTTAATTCCCTGTCTTTATAAATTACTGTTGACATATACTTTAATTCGATGTTGCATAATATAATGCAGTGTGGGTAATATATTCGAAAGTTTAGACTAAATCGTCATAAACAAAAGAAAGTCAACGATAACGACACAATATTTTAATTTTGTTGTACCAACAATAAAATTACCCATATTCCATTAAATTCTGATTCGTCTAATTGAATAAACTTATATCACATCTTCTTTTAAAAATGAGACTAATTTCCTTTTTAGCTCACCTGGCCAGAAGGTTGTTAACTTTTACAAAAATCTTCTCCTCTGAAACGACTAGGCCAATTTTTACCAAACTTGGCCACAATCATCATTGGGATATCTACTTCAAAAAATGTGTCCGGTGACCCGGTCAATCAACCAAGATGGCCACCATGGCTAAACATAGAACATATGGGTAAAATGTAGAAACTCTGAAACCAAAGCATTTAGAGCAAATCTGACATGGGGTAAACTTGTGTATCAAGTCAAGATCTATCTGTCCTAAAAATTTCAGATGAATCGGACAACTGATTGTTGGGTTGCTGCCCCTGAATTGGCAATTTTCTGGAAATTTTACCGTTTTTGGTTATTAGCTTGAATATTATTATAGATAGAGACTGTAATCAACAATAATGTACAGCAAAGTAAGACCTACAAATAAGTTATGATGAGCAAAATGGTCAATTGACCCCTTAAGGAGTTATTGTCCTTTATAGTCAATTTTTAATAATTTTTGATAATTTTGTAAATTTTAGTAAATTTTACAAAATGTTTTTTATCTGTAAATACTGGGCAAAGTGCATTGTAGATAGATAAACTGTTAACAGCAAGAGTGTTCAGTAAAAAAATATCTACAAAAACATCGACATCACCAAAACACAATTTTGTCACGAATCCATCTGTGTCTTTTGTTAAATATGCACATAGACCAAGATGAGCGACACAGGCTCTTTAGAGCCTCTAGTTTTTTATTTCCGCAAATACCACTTTCTAAAAATTTTAAAATCGTCCAAAAAAAATTCAAATCTATCAACGGAATAACACAATAATTAGTTTAAGCCTTTTTCACAAAGTAGACACCATAATCTATGTTTTGTTTATTATTTTTATATTTAAAGAACGCACCCTGCACTACTTGGATATCATAGAATAAAATATTTAAAAAACAAAACAGTTTTCAGTTCCTCAATTAAAAACTTTTAGTAACTATTATCATTATATTTAGATGTATAGAGTCCCCTGCTTCTGCCTCTCCCCTAACCATTATGTCACGTTTTATATTTCCATTTTTTAAACGATGCTGTACCATATGATCTTTAATCATTTATTTTTTTATACTTAAGGTGGTACCCAACACCTTCACTAAAATTAATTTGGCTCGTTTAATTTTCTTAAAACTTTGACAAAGTATTTACTTTGACACTTTGACAAAAAATATAAAAATTTCAAAAAATGTGAACCAACGGTTTTATCAGGAAAATTACACTGGTTATATAGCAGATTACCACACACTTATTTTGATCATTGAGAAGCTTCATATTCTTTTAACATCACAACGTAATTAAAACGTTTAGCTGATTTAACAGAGTTATCTCCATGTAGTGTTAGGTACCACCTTAAGTTTTCATATTTACAAACAAATCCCTTGCAGTGCAATGTTAAACTGCAAATTACTACTAATAATTATTAAAAAAAAAAAAAAAAAAAAACTGCAAATCTCATTTCTAAAGAAAGGAATCATTTCGAAGAATCGACGTGGAAAATACGTATTATGTAAAAAAAAAAATGTTAGGTTAATTACATTGACTTTATGTATATTTTGTTTCATATAAGGAAAACTTATTTTTTTTATACTTAAGTTTTTATATTTACAAACAAATTCCTTGCAGTGCAACTTTAAACTCATTTCTAAAGAAAGGAAATATTTGAAGAATCGACGTGGAAAAAACATGAAATATTTCTAATAATACTGAACAAAAAAAAATATTTTGATTTTATGACAGGTTCAAGATTCACATAATGTGAAGACAATAGTAAAATTGGATTTAACATTGGCGCAAAAATGAAGTTTTTAGTGTTGATGACTTTTTTTCACACCGCCATTGGCGTAGATGAAATTTTGAATGGACAACAGTTATCAAACAGATTAAAAGAGATAAAGAGAGGCGTTGGCGTCGATCATATGCAGGTAGTATAATTGACTGTACTTCATATACACGACGTAAATTTCTACATGTAAATAAACTTTTCCCTTTTTACGGATAAGTTGTTTACCGTGCCTATAAATTAAGAAACGATCCTGTTAAACTTAGTGATCCTTTCAATAAACTTATTCTGAATGGTAACTAATTCAATACTGTTATTGAAACTGAATATTCTTCTAATTTGTATTATTAATGATTTTGTTATCAGTAAATTAAAATCAAAATAAATATAATTGATTAATACATATATGTATATGCTTGGCTCTACAATTGGTAAATACCTGTTTCTTGACACTGCAAATGGTCATGTTTTTTTCATTGATTCTTTGATCCATTATGTTAATAACTCAGTCTTAGATGCATGATTTTTTTATTAACTGTTATTGACTTTTTGTAAATCTTGAGTTAATAAAAACAAAGAATATAGGGTTATTGCATGAATATTGGGGAACATTGTCCCGAGTAGAATTTTATATTGCACGAGCTTGCGAGTGCAATATATGTTCTACGAGGGGACAATATGGCCCAATATTCATGCAATAACCCTGTTATTGTATAGCAATATAATATTTGAAAGTAAAAATTGGTTTAAACTAAGATTTTGTCGTTGATGACGTCATGAATTTTGAAGATTTATTGCACTAGTGCAATATTGGAATTTATTGACGCTAACTTTTGGTTACTTTCTGTGGGAAACATTATATTGCTATACAATAAAATGTGGTATGATTGCCATGAGATAACTCTCCATAAGAGACCAAATGACACAAAACTTAATAAATATAGGCTACAATAAGTTTAGAACAATGAGCAAAGCCCATACCACATTGTCAGCTATAAATGGCCTCGAAAGCCTTTATCAACTGATTTGTATAGTTTGTTCGTTATAAGTTGTACTGTTACACCAATGTTCCAGGTTAAGCAATAATTGGGCGCCCACTAACTTTTTTACCCTACCATATTTGATTTTGTGTATGTGACTGTCCAAAGTCAAGAGCTATCAATATAATAAATTGAGTTGCAGTGGTTGTCGTTTGTACATATGTAGCTGTGTTGCATATTTTCTTTTGTTCCCCATTATTTGTACATGCATTAGGCCATTATTTTTTTATAACTGACTATGCGGTAGGTAATTTCTCATAGTTGGATGCCATATGGTGACCTAAACTTATTTATTTCTGTGTCGTTTGGTTTCTTGTGAAGATTTGTCTTATTGGAAATCATACCACCCTGTCATAATAATATGTAAAAACACAGTATAATGGGAATTATAAACCTACTATTCGTGTCTTCACGAACTTAAATACGGATCAGGACAAAAGATGAAATACTTCGACATATAAATTCAACTTTCATTCCTATGAACATTTTCCTTGTGTCAACACAGTTTCATAAGATCCTTTCATTAGGTATAATTATAGGAGACACACATTTAAAGTTTTAATTCCTTTTGTCGTGAACGATTTGTTTAATATAATATAATCAAAAGAACATTCAAACTTTAATTGTTAGTTTAATTATATAGCAGGAAAAAAATTTGGAATACAAAGCAAATTTAACCACAACATTTTCTCACTTTTGTGGTGTCGACTACAACCTAATCACCACATACTAAAATTCAATTTGACAAATTAAAATGTTATATCTTAGACATTAACTTCTTAACATGTATCTAGCGTATACCTGAACACGACACGCACGTTATACATACGCTACAAGCGCGTTTAACGAACTATAGATAAATGTGAGACAAGTTTAGGCCACGTTGTATACGCTTCGAGATCGTTCGACTAAAACGTATGCGGGTGTTTTTGTAACAAACACCCTATAATAGAACGTCCAAGATACGACCGGAACGCGTCTCAAATACGTTCAAGAAACTTTTTTCCTTCGTAGCATATATTCCATCTACGTTAGACAAACGCCAGGCATACGCAACCAAACGTTTCTTGAACGCCCGATACACGCTTATGTACGCTTCTCTTACGCCCAATACACACTTAAAGCTCGTTGTGCACACGTTACAGATATGATTGACGGGTTGAATGCATCCAAAATTACTAGCGTATTGGCAGCGTACATACGCCCGGCGTACGTCGGAGCTGAACGCTGATGTGTGATTCCGGCATTTCAATGAGGACAGATAATGTGAGACAATTTTTTCCAATTATTAACTGCTCTTTAATGTTTACTGCCGTTTGTGTGTGGTCTTCTAATTTTTATCCCAGAACAGTCGGCGGGGATTGGGATTGACATTTTCTGCCTAACACCGCGGCTTCTACGAATCTGCTTGATTCCAATCATTTAATTTTAAAGTTTATCCTACACTTTGTCACGTCATTTCTTGTAGGAAGTTTACAATAACATTACTTTTAAACCGAAGACAGACGACGGAAATATATTACTTCAAAAAGTAAGTATAACTATAATATATGTATTATCATTTCTCTTTTAGTTCGACGTCTCTATTCAGCTTTGATCAATTCCTTATGATAAAATTAAGAATGAAAACGGGGAATGTGTCAAAGAGACAATAACCCGACTAAAGAACAGACAACTGCCGAATGCCATCAAAAATGGGTCTTCAATGCAGCGAGAACTATAGTTCTGAAAATGTTAACACAAACGTATTTTCCATTCCCAAACGAACATTGACGAAAAGTGACGCGAAATGAAATCAACGCTGCACGAAGTATATATACCTTAGTGACTTTATTATGCAGAAGAAAACAACAGGAAATATCCGAGATGCAGTACAAACACATTTTTATTATAATACAGTAATACAGTGTAATCTGGCTAAACCGAATCCTGCATAAACCGAAAAACCTGTCTAAACCAAACAGGTTCGTAAGCACCGTCATAACAAATTATGTGCGTTGTGAACCTGATAAAACCGAACAAAATCCTAAGTCCCGATGAGGTTCGGTTTAAATAGGTTTCACTGTATATGTTTTTATCACCTTGATCAAGGACATATTTGTGTTTTTTTTTTAGTATAATGGTTAAATACACTGCAGCACTCTATGATATTATTTTCTATTATTTGTCTATTAAACCTACACGCACTATTTAAGATGGTTTGGATAAGGGGGTATTTCATTTCTGTATTCTGAACGTTTTTCGCTTGTCATTCTTTGTCTTTAACAAAAAATGACTGTTCTGTATTTAAAAAGTAAAATCACAAAAATACTGAACTCCAAGGAAAATTCAAAAGGAAAGTCCATAATCAAATGGCAAAATCAAAAGTTCAAACACATCAAAAGAATGAATAACAACTGTCATGTTCCTGACTTGGTACAGGCATTTTATAATGTAGAACATGGTGGATTGAACCTGGTTTTATAGCTAGCTAAACCTCCCACTATCTGCACATTGCTTGTTTTCTGTAATCGGTACATCCCATTATTCTCTTCTTTGTTGCTTTTTCTGTCAATTGGTCTCTATTCTTTAATTTGTTTACCCATCATTCTCTATTTTATTTTGGTCAATTATTCCCTTTTCTTAATTTCGTTTACCCATTATTTTTTTATATTTTTCGTATTATCTGCAAGTGAAATTGAAAATCATTTCGGTTTAAACAAAGTACTTTTTACATTTATATTTAGATACGTTCAAGTATATCCTCGAGTTTGAGTGAACTAAAAAAAAGCTTGGACATAGTCGCTGAAAAAGTCCTTGATAAGGAAAATTCGTTCTCCAAAACATCGTCTTTACCTCCATGTTGTCGGAGCAGTCCTTCCTATCAATATGATCCAAAGTTCAGAAAGGAGGTATTTATATACTTTAAACTTTACACAAACAGTCAATGACCTAATATGGTATATATACGGTCAGTAAACAGAGACTGACTTGGGAAAACAGGAGGCCAGGGCCTTAAATAATTTAGTTACAAATACGGCATAATCATGCTTCTACAGTATCAAACACCTTTCGTTGGATTTTTTTATGGCGCATGTTTTTCAAAATCCTGGATCCGCATTTGGTGAAGAGAGGAGAAAGATATCAAATAGTCATTCACTCACAAATTGAAAACAAACTGACCATGCCATGTAAACAAAATAATGAAAAGACCATCAGACACACAACAGTACCCAAAATGTCCAACGTTGATTAATGATATATTGTGGATTAACATTCATTTTGTCCCAATAAGTTGAGTTTATTGATTGTTGCGTGCTTAACAACCATTTGCAATATTTCATGCATTGTCAGAAGGAGAATTTGTAGGGGTTGAAAAAAATGTAAAATCACAAAAATACTGAACCCTGAAGATAATTCAATCGTAAAATCCCTAATCAAATGGCAAAATAAAATGACAAACCAAATCAAACTAATGGACAACAACTGTCATATTCCTGACTTGGTACAGGAATTTTCAAATGTAGAAACTGGTTTTATAGCGCTAAACCTCTCACTTATATGACAGTCGCATTACCTTCCGTTATATTTATAACGATGCGTGAACAAAACTGACATAATAATTAAAAGTTAAAATATGGGTACAGCAGTCATCACTGTGTTACAATCTCAAAACAAACAATCATTTACAAAAAAGCACAAAAGCATCTATAAAATTGAAAAAACACATTCATTGACCGGGAGTATGGCCTGAAAATTTAAAATACAGTTAAAGGAATGGATAAGGGCATATTTGAAAGGGACATAAATAGTTGTCTTTTAGCAGTATGAAACCCTGTAAAAGTGGTTGCAGTTAATGTACAGCGCGCACTCTTTCTATATAAGATTGAACATCCCCAGGAAGTTCCAATCGGACGTATACGTAGCTACTTGTTTATAATCAAACTCGTCAATTCAACTTTGAAATACTCTAAACGGTATATTTTTGGTAACAAAAATGCACAATTGATGTCTAGTTGATATTTTATATTCAGTATACATTCTTTAGTAAAACTATTTACTTATGTCTCGTTCACACGTACCTTCAATTCGAATTGAATTCAAATCGAATGCGAATCGAATTCGCTAATCGCGTTCACACACTCTTCTTTTTTAATTCGAATTGATTCGAATTGGCTATTTCGAATTACATAATTCGCATTAGAAATACGTTTTCGTTAATCCGAATTAAAAGTTAACGTCGTTAGGACAGTAAAGCGAATTTGAAGCGCATACTAATTCGAATTAGAATTGACGTTAGGACGGTAAAGGTTTCGAATGCGAATTAAACTAATTAAATAAATAATTGCATTAAGCTACTGAATGTTTTAAGTGAAGATCCGGGTAGCTTAAAATATAATACACTCAGGTAATAAAGTTAAGTCGTTAACTTTAATCTGATATAACATTTGAGCTTCAAATATACATAAGAAATGAGATTGAGACTTTCTTTTTATAATACAGATTTTTGAATGTGATTTAAAGTATCATGGGAATCCCCTTCATTTTTTCTTTAATTCAGATAAATGTTAAATAACAGGTTAAACGTTAAGACGCAAATTATTTCATTAATTTCTAAAGTTTAATAATATTTACTGAACTATGTTAATAAAGCAACACAATTGAGAGCTGTTTTTCATATAGACCTTTAACTATCATCGAAAAGAAAACATCTGAACTTTGTGAAATGATAATTACCGTTTACACTGTAAGGAATTGAAAGTACTCTGAGCGATAAGCATTTAATTACAAATAAACAGTTCAAGGATAGCAAATACTTATTTTATTGAGAAATGATTTTTGGGGGGTGTAAAAGCGACCAAAGGACATTTCTTCCGGGGGTCATACTAAAAAGGATTCTCGATCAAAACTTTTGTATCCCGATAAACTCATTCATTTCTTAATCCATAAATTGGACATAGAAAGAACTTGAATATAAAATACTTTGAATTCCATTGAAACCTATATGATACAGTTGATTTTGATTTTACACAATTCAACGCATATGATTGTTAACTAACTAAGATAAAATACTATAACTATATTTAATATCATATCATACATTTTTTACTTCTCATTGTTCATAGGTGGATTTTAATACAGCATGCGTTATAAAGTCTTCCCTTGCTGATAATGAGGCGTTATTCCCACCAGCCGACATTGGTATGACGATGAAAAACAAATACGAAAATAACAAAAACATTCTATGGCAACATTACAGTACAACTCAGGGGACTTCAATAATATACCCCGCCACAAACTGGACCAGATGTAGCGATTTTGATCCCAGATGGAGGTACAGTAATACTAATCCAAAAAAAAAAACCAGTTAGAATATACCAAAACGTCCTAAGTTCATTGAGAAAGTGTAATTTTATACCGTCTTAGTTTTAAGGGTACATGTAAAAACTCGTGGCCATTCTGCATTTGGGGTTCGCCAATTGGTTTTTATTTTACATTGTATGTGGCTAGTAAAGAAGTTGCTAGACAAAAAATGTCAAGGTTGGACCTTATTGCAATACATTTCTTGGCCTACTTCGATTCGTGCAACTCGGATTGACTCGAGTTAAAAGATCAATGCTAATGCACATGTACACAACCTTTCCGAATCGAAATCAGGACTCTTTCTTCGAATTGACTAACATGAGGGGAATGAAAAATAAATGTGTCAGCTGAGCAAAAAACATAAAATAAAAAAAATAAAAAAAACAAACATCATGTTTCAAATATCTAATATTTAATAAGATAAACCATATATCCCTGTAAAATGGGGCGGCAGATATATAGTCGGTATTGAAAAATAAAGTATGAAAATTGGAGAAAAGATTACAACGCCATGGAAAAAAACCACATAAACCAACTATGCCTGATGTTCATATGATGAAATCATAATCTTTCAGTCAGTTTAATTGAAGTCTGGAGCTGGCATGTCAGGTAACTGCTAGAAGTCTGTTGTTATTTATGTAATATTAATATTGTCATTTTGTTTATTTTCTTTGGTTACATCTTCTGACATCAGACTCGGACTTCTCTTGAACTGAATTTTAATGTGCGTATTGTTATGCGTTTACTTTTCTACATTGGCTAGAGGTATAGGAGTAGGGTTGAGATCTCACAAACATGTTTAACCCCGCCGTATTTTTGCGCCTGTTCTAAGTCAGGAGCCTCTGGCCTTTGTTAGTCTTGTATTATTTTAATTTTAGTTTCTTGTGTACAATTTGGAATTTAGTATGGCGTTCATTATCACTGAACTAGTATATATTTGTTTAGGGGCCAGCTGAAGGACGCCTCCGGGTGCGGGAATTTTTCTTACATTGAAGACCTGTTGGTGACCTTCTGCTGTTGTTTTTTTCTATGGTCGGGTTGTTGTCTCTTTGGCACATTCCCCATTTCCATTCTCAATTTTAAAACACAAATGATAACTAGAAACAGTACAAAACGAACCAAACCTTTATATCATTATGGTTTAATGTTATTTTTCAATTACTGCATCGAAGACATATGCAACACATCTTCATAAGTTAAAAAGAAACAAAGTATTGTACTTGCAGGTTGTTGAAATTGTTTTTCATTTTATGTTTTCCAGGCCAGAATTTTCTGCAACAGCATCTCCAAGACCTAAAGACATTGTCATATTAATTGCATCAACTCTGTCTATGAAGGCCCCGTCTGGTATTCCAAACAAACACAAGTTAGTTGTTGCTAAAGAAGCTGCACATGCAGTCATTAACACATTAAATCCTAATGATCGGGTACGTGTATTATGTACTATGTATTGTGTATGTGAAAAAATTATAAAAATAACACATAAATTGATTTGTATGAAACGCTGATGTTACATGTTTTAACAAATAATTGTGACTTGGATGGAGAGTTGTCTCAGATGCACTCATACCACATTTCTACTTCTATTAACAACACGAATAACTTAAATAAAAAAACCAGAAAACAATGACAATAAAAAGCAAACTGAGTAAAAAAAAGACAATATCACGGCAGAGCAATGCATAACGCATCATACACTGTATTGGTATGTTTGTTTTCCCAAAGGAGAGTAAGCTTTTACACTTTTAAGTTACACAAGTCTGTGCTTAGCGTAATTTCTCGGATGTAAGCATGGCTATTTCAGCCAAATGTTATCAGTAACATATAACAAGCTAATAAATATCAATTATTTTTTCAAGGTTTCGGCTATTTCCTTCAATTCTGATGTCAGGCGTGAACCCGGTTGTTATAGTGATATGTTGGCCTTTGCAACAAAGCAAAATATGAAGACAGTAAAGGAATTCGTTAGTCTTATACCAGATTCTACTATAAATGATCAGAATTTTGAAAAAGCACTTACGGTCGCTTTTTCATATTTCAAATCCTCAAGCAACGACAGTGTCTCAGAGAGAGGTAAATGTAGAAAAGTGTATGTTCACTCGTGCTTTCCCTTTAAGGTGGTACCTAACACTACAGGGAGATAACTCGGAAAAATCAGCAGAACGTTTTAATTACGTTGTGTTGTAAAGGGAATATTAAGCTTCTCAGTGATCAAAATTGGTGTTTTCAAACTGCTATTATAACCAGTGTAATTTTTCTGATAAAATGGTTGGTTCAAAATTTTCATATTTTTGTTAAAGGGTCAAAGTAAATACTTTGTCAAAATTTAATGAAAATTAAACGAGCCAAATTAATTTTAGTGAAAGTGTTGGGTACCACCTTAATATGTCTTTTTATAGAGTTAATTCATATCAATTGATGTCTTATAGTGTTTATTTCTTTGTTGTGATATTATGCTATTGTTACTGCAGGTTAGAGTGAGGATTGGCGCTTAATAAAACGTTTACACCTGCTGAATTTGTCTGCACCTGTTCAAAGTCAGGTGTTTGCTGTTCAGTGGTTGTCGTTTATTGATGTGGTTTATATGTATTTCTCGTTTTAGTTTTTAATATGGATAAAATAGTTGGCTTTCCTGTTTGGATGGTATAACAAATTATAGTCATTTTGGAGCCCTTTATAGCTTGATTTTAGGTGTGAGCCAGGGATCCGTAGTGTAAACCGTACTTTGACCTATAATGGTTTACTTTTACAAATTGTAACTAGGATGGAGAGTTGTCTCATGGCACTCATGCCATATCTTCTTTATCTAATGACATGCTTTTATTTAAGATCATTCTATACTTGTACGTTTTACGAATGGATGGGTTTATTAACACCACGCAGTATATGTATGTATAAAAACCCAACTAGGATGTTGATATAATACGATTAAGACACTGACTATGTACAACAGTCAAACAAATGAACGGTTCCTTTGAAAGGAAACATAGTTTATTCGTCGAGAAAAATCTTTAAACACTATGTTTGTAATAACATTCAACATATCTGTTAATATTTAGTTTTCCGAAGCCATTGCTCTATTTTTTAGGTTTAATTTTGATTGAAATCTGTACAGATTTGTCGCAAAAATCTGAATTTGTGTCAATTTGGGAAGTGAAAGAGGTACCGCTTGTGAATAAATCTTTTGATAAAAATAGTTTAATTTAACTGTATAACGTAACTTTTCATCGTTTAAAAACTTTGTGAAAAATTTAATTTAATAAATGTGACCAAATATATGACTCTTACAGACACGAAATATCTTGCTTTTGATATTATATCATTATACGCATCCTTAGATTGTGTAAATGTTTATTAACATGCGCACAGTCGTTTATGAATAAGATGCAATTACGTATTCCATTGACAGACAAGGGGATCAAAAATATGGAATGTTTCATGATGTGGAAATAATGCCATTTGTTTTTATGACACAAAACTTCGTAGCTCTACATACTTACATTATATGGCAAATAACCGATTTTAATTTAAATTTAATCATCGAATCATTTAGTTCATTACTGATCCACATCTAGTAAAAATGTTTGTTTTTCATTTATAAGTTTTTCTAATCTTAGATCAGATAATTTTATTCGTTACTGCTGGTGAAAAGACACAAGGCAGAGATCCAGTGGAAGTTATTAGAGATGAAAATATGAAACTTCAGAATAGAGTTGTTGTGTTCACCTATCTTCTTGGTCCAGGTTTGTACCTTTTTTTATATTGATTGAATTAAAGATTATCGTTTGTTATCTCAACGAGATTGATTTTCTCGCGTGAACCGGTACATCGAAAGTGAGAAAATAAATCGAGTTAAGATGACAAATGTCGTTGTTTTACCTATGCCGAAGTTATTACTTTCATTGACAACGGACACGTGCACCCTTAGTTTCTAGCGATAATTTTGTATTCACTCAATTCAGCTGAGAAAGAAAATTATCAGTCAACAAGATCTAAGGAAATTGTCGTAAAATAGCGATAATCAATAATACTAAAACATTTTAATTGTATAAAAAACAAAATTAAGCTTAACAACTATTGATGTGTTTTGTATTATTTTTTTGCAAGTCATATACAAATGTAACTTCTATTTTTTTTTAATAAATTTATCTCCATAAAATATTGCAAAGGACAAAAGGTATAGTTGCGGTTGTTTAACTTATCACACGATCACTCCTTATTTTGTTTTGGGTTCGTGTTTCACAGTTTTACTGTGTTCTATTATGCTAACTAATGTTTATCTTTCATCATATTAATCGTTTGTTGTTTTAATTCGTAAATGGAATTGTTACGTATCTTACACCTTTTTAGATTATTTTGAGGGAATAATCACTTCACTGGAGTTAAACTTGGCTCGTTTGATTTTCATAAAACATATATAAACATATTTGAAATACGACCTAAATGATACGTTTATACTGATATATATTATCATATGAACTCAAGCTGGTGTTTCAGGACAAACATATGTACATTTTCTTTTTCTTTGAACACTCAGCAGTAATATGCAAATGTGTCTTGTAATTTTTAGATATTTAATTTTATTCTCATTTTGGCAGGAAACTAAATTAAAAAAAAACAATCTCCGTTTGGCCTACAAAAGATAAATCAGCCATGCTCGAATCGAAATGATAAAACAAAATCTAAATAACGGCAACAGTAGTATACTGCTGTCCAAAACTCATAAATCCGTGGACAAAAACAAAATAGGGGTAACAAACTGAAACTGAGGGAAACGCATTAAATATACGAGAACAACGACACAACATTAAAATGTAAAACACACACACACACACACACACACACAGAAACGGACTAAGCATTAGATAAAATCCTTTGAGAATAACAAATATAACATCAAAACCAAATACATGAATTTAGGATAGACAAGTACCGTGACACGTCTTACAGTAAGGTGAATTCACACTCAAACATAAGAGAAAACAAACGACACAACGGAAACACAACGTTAAAATGTAACACACACAGAAACGAACTATAATATAACAATGGCCATATTCAATCTTGATATAAAAGATTCCATTTTGAGAGTTGAAAATTCGAGGTTGTTAGAAAAAAAAATTGTTTAATATAAAATTTATAAGCATGCATATCAATTATAATTCATTTCAACACAGTAAAATCTATTTTTTTGCTTGATATAATTCTTTCAGGGTCCAAAGATAATCCAAAGATACAGTTACGTGAAATGGCTGAACAAATACAGTCCAATTCGTCATATGGGTCCGTTCGGGTATGTCAGAATACTTAACATTTGTAAACAAATTAGTACAGTAAACACATTATATTTGCATCTAACAATCAAACATGATTATTGTTAATATTTACGTTTTCAATGACGTCGGTATATATTGTACATACAATTAATTCTTTATTCACACATCATTGTCAGTCAATATAATGAAATTGTATCCTATAGTCAAACAAGTGAGAGGTTAAGCTAGATATTAAACCAGTTTCAATCCACCATTTTCTGCCTGTACAAAGTCAGGAATATGACAGTTGTTATGCATTCGCTTGAAGTGTTTAAGCTTTTGACTTTGCCATTTTATAACTGACTGAATTTTCGTCGGAGTTTCTTCGGTATTTTTTTTTTTTTTTTACATCTCAAGTTTTGTGGTATTCATGAATACATGATTTAAACTGCATGTATATTTGACGATTCTGATTGAATAACATAAACAGTATCTTTTTGCAGCACCAGATGTAGTTTCATATTACAATCATGTAGTCACGATATATTAAGTGGATATGTATACTAATTACATCAACAGTGACGATCGCTAACACGAGTTATAATTAAGATTTCGCGACGTTACAAGCAGTTTCGAAAATGAAACGTATAATCAAATTAAAGCACGAACGAAAATTAAAGGCAACAGTAGTATACCGCTGTTCAAACTCATAAATCAATGGACAAAAAACAAAATCGGGGTAACAAACTAAAACTGACGGAAACGCATAAATATAAGAGGAGAACAACGACACAACACTACAATGTAACTAACACACACAGAAACGGACCAAGCATCAGACAAAATCCCACGAAAATAACGCGAAAAACAGATAATCCGAAATTCAATACTTGTACGATGCACAAATTGTGGTGGGAACATGAATCAGTACGAACAGATAAAACAATTAAGTCAACACTCACCGTTGATATAATAAGTATGTACTCCAATGCAGTCTAAAAAATGGTTGTAAATGCCCTTGGAGGATTTGTGTGGTAAATCAATTACTCTAAAGATTAAAATATTAATATCGAAAGAACATTAAAATCTAATCCGACAACAATATCTAAGAGAATTGCTCAAACACAAAAGGTTATTCAACCCGATTTAGGTGTATCGGGACTATTCGACTTAGCATAATTTCACGCATGAATTACCATGCACACGAAAAGTTTATGTCGTTAATTTATTATCATATTTTTAAATATTTTGATTGATTTAGAATGTTTAATTATTGTTCTTTTGTCAATTAACAAATTATTATCGTTATTATGTGTATCTTTGAAAGACTCAAAATGACATTTCACCCAATTTGCTCATTTTCCAGCCAAAATCTGAGGTTTAAGGCCAAATATGTATTTTTCCTTTATCGGTGACCTATGTTTCTTATTTGCTCATTATTTGAAGCAATATTTCAACTTTTTATATTACAGTTTTGGACCAAGTGTCATATAAGGTTTTTTATGTTCCGTTAAAAATATGCCGATACCTCTATAATCATTCTATCATTTCATTGAAAAACGATCCCCTTTACATACTTCTTTAAAAGTAATATTTTAAGCTTAAATTAAGAAATAATTCATGGAAGCCATAGAATGTTGGAAATTTACACATGACATGGGCCGTGATATTCGAATTTTATCCAGAGCGTAAGCGTTAGGATAAAATCAACAAATATCACGGCCCAGGCCATGTGTTAATTTCCAACAATCTATGGCTTCCATGAATTATTTTGATTCTAATAGAACAAATACGATCCTTAAAAAACTGAAGCGAAGGTGATTATGCTGTATATGTGGCTGTACTTTTTTACTCCATGTAAGTTAAAGCTCAAACATTCTAATAAATCTGTAGCTTTCATTGAATATTTCGTGAACAACCATTAGAAAAAAATGTGTTTCATTCTTTTAATTCTCAAAACCAACAATTGCCATTTTATTATACATTTTTCTCGTAAGCTACCGTAAAATCCACAGTTGACATTTCGTAACTAAGGAACCGCCATGTTGACTTGCTGAAATCAGTAAATATGCATGAGAATAGAAAATTAAACAAAACCTACTTTGAAAATCAATTTCAATACAATAGTTTACGACATGTCGATGGTTCACGTATAAACAAAAAAACTTTCAACTCTAGCGTTTTCATTTGTATGAAGTCCATATTGTGAAATGACTTAGCAGCGCAAAAACATTGAATTTCATTTTATTTTATTTTGTTGGTTTCTCCGAAAACTTGTGCATATTTTTGTATGCATCTGAATAAGAATTGAAGTTATTTTGTCTTCTTTTAATTGCATTTGTAAAACAATAAAATCGGCAAAGGGTTCGCAAATAGGTTTCAATACATCAGGCTTTACGTGGGAAGTATATTGTAACAGCAATTATTATGTTCATCTCTGAGTCTGCGCTAAGTATAGATATATCGAGAATTTTATCAGAGTGCTGTTTACAAAGCGAAAGAAGCACGTCATATTAGAATGGCTATTTTTTTTTGACCAATTTGATTAACTCTCTATAAAGATTAAAATAACAAAAAAATATGACACTTCTGATAGAAATTTCGAAAAGGCCTGAGCCACCTTAAGTGTCCATGCTATGGATGCCCGAATTATTAATTCTTATTACCCTATTTAAGATTTTTCGAGTCAGTCCGGACACCAATACAAGAAATACTTCGATAATACGACGTTATACGACTGTGGCATCTACT
Source organism: Mytilus edulis (assembly GCA_019925275.1). Lineage (NCBI taxonomy): Eukaryota > Metazoa > Mollusca > Bivalvia > Mytilida > Mytilidae > Mytilus > Mytilus edulis. The sequence continues at coordinate 127,093,093 of CM034360.1, read as the reverse complement.
CAAAATGTCTCACAAAATCACGATATATTTACCAAGCAAATAAACTTTTTGTACTTTTATAAACTATTATGCATTAGGACAATTCCATTCAGTTGGAAAATATTAATTGTATGTTACATTGAAACAAAAGCTCTTCACCTGTATATTGTTTTGTAGATAGGACAATACATAAATTTAGATAATCTTCAAACACTTGCTATTGACATGTCCACATTTTATCTTCATCTTCGGAAACCTTCAGTTGACCCGATCTATACCGTTCCATATGTAGATCCATTTTCCGGAATAGGTAAGTTATGGATTATTTTGCTTCTTATCAATCTATATGAGGATCCTTTCTCTGGAAAAATGTCTATGATTTGCCACTGTTATTTTTCCCATAGCTACATGTGTGGTGTAATCATTAGCTACATGTGTGGTGTAATCATCTTTTCATAGCAGGAAGCATATTGAGGAAAAATTCAAAACTAAAATAAAACCGGTACCATTATTAAACTTCTCTGAATTTCTTAAAAGTACATTACCAATAATATTCTTACAGTAGGTTATGTTAAAGGGGCACAAGCTACGAGATATATAAAAAATCGAAAGTTTGATTTTTTTCTGTTCAATCAATAATGAAAGTGACAATTCGCTTTTTGCAGCCAAAAAGGTTCAATTTTGTCAAATTACGCTAAGAAACATTGATAATTAGTAATTCACTTGCAAGTGAATGAGTCGACCTCTTTAAATCCGTATTCATGTGAACTTCAATTTGATATATATTATATATTTTTTTATTTCGTTATCAAAGCTTGATACGTATATTTTTATTTTTTAAATGAATCATTTGACATCTTTATGGCGTCATAAAGTCCTCACCAATTGACCTACAAAGCATCAGAAATATCTTTATCATGGTTTTTTTTAATAAATTCGTATCTTTAATCACGTTTTCATAGACAAGCCCATTTCACATTCTCATCACCTTTCATCCATTATCAATGCCAGGCCCATTGTTATGTATTACCTTTTTATATTCGTTATAAAAGACCATCAATTTGATATATTTCTATTTTCTTATTGCTATATATGCTAACTAAATTGTGATATTATTGTATATATCTCATTATACTATTGTATAATATAATCTCCTTTTATTATGTTATCAAAGACAAACCTATTGGTAATATCTAACCTTTCGTAAACATTTTAAAATCAAGCCACTTGAATATCATATGTGGGAGTATGATTTTATCATCATGTTTTTGACGTATATTGTATTACTGTAAACCAACTAATTTTCGCGGATACTTTATTTCGCGTTCTACCCTTTCTTGGCCACTTCGCGGCTATTTTATTTCGCGCTTTTCTTATTTAATTGAAGGAAAGATCTAAATGTTTTAAATGTTAGTGACGATTTATATTCGCGTTATTTTTCTACTCGCGAAAGTCGAGAAAATAAATAGCTCGCGAAAATAAGTTGGTTTACAGATTCTATTACTCCCGAACGTTTGGATTTATTATTTAAACTAGGGTTAATGACGTCAATGTGTCGACAAGTCAGCATCACACAGGGATTTAACGGTGTTGCATGTACGGATGTTAAAGTCAGTGAACTTTTAAAGGATGTTGAATATTTTGAAGAAGGAAATTCGTCATATGCTTTCATGATTGATAAGACAGGTCGGACAATTGTTCATCCTTTACTGCCGGATCCTACATATTTGCAAACTGACCCTGTACTAGTTGACATCACAACATTGGAGAGGTCTCCTGGATCAGACAATATAATGTCTAGTATTAAAAGGTAGATGTTACAGCACACTTATGTAACAATCATATGTAGGTAATATAATAGTATAGTAGTAAGAGTTGTTTGATGAAGAAAGTCCAATAATATAATTTATCAATGAGAAACAAATAGTTCCTCAATAAACAGATACAAAATGTGCTACTTCGGATATAAATCGACTTTATGCAATTATTCATCAAAGGTACTAGGATTATAATTTAGTACGGAACACGCACGTTTCGTCTACGTAAGACTCATAAAACTCGATCAGTGACGGTCATATCAAAATAGTTATAACGTCAAACAAGTACAAATGAATATCAAAACATGTCTTAGCCTATTTAGAGTATAAAACTATCACAATACAAAGTCTGTATCTGTTTTAAAATTTAGTTGGTATAAGAACACTACATATTGGAAATAAATCCATCTTTTGATGTGTTTGTGAATGTCCCAAAATCAATCAAAGTAGTATACATGTATAAGTTATATCGAGTCACCAATTTTATAGTTTTATTGTTAATATTCATCCCTGTAACAAGTTTGAGATTAGATTTATTGATATACAAGAAATGTCTTGGTATTCCTAAACAGGGGATTATATAGACAGAAGAAGTATACTAAACAACAAAATCATTTTCATTTAACAGTGTATAAAATGACGTAATTTGTTTCTCACATTGATGCTTTCTGAAATTGTTTAGCATTTCATAGCGGTATAATAAACTTTACTTTAATAATTCATCCCTTACTTTTATAACCTTTGTATTAACATTTTTGATTGAGTTAAGCCATTCCAATTGATAGATTATAGTGTGCCGTTCTATATTTTTGATGTAACACTATTGTTTCAGATAAAGGAGAATGTTTGGTACCATTAAAACGTTTAATCCCGCTGCAGTTGTTTGCACCTGTCCTAAGTCAGGAATCTGATGTTCAGTATTTTTTGATGTGGTTTATAAATGTTTCTTGTTTCTCATTTTGTTATATAGATTAGACGGTTGTTTTTTCCGTTGGAATGGTTTTACACAAGTGATTGTTTGGGGCTCTTTATAGCTTGCTGTTCTTTGTGAGCCAAGGCTCCATGTTGTAGACGTACCTTTACCTATAATGTTTTACTTTTATAAATGTAACTTAGAGAGACACTGGTCTCATTTGCGGTCATACCACATCTTCCTATAGCTAACAACTTTATTTGCATTCGAATAAGGTCGATTTCTATCCGACGCAACTCAAAATACAACTAGAATTACCTTTGCAAACTACAGCTGATGTCACCCGTCCCTAAACATGCTAAAGCCTCTAAGCGGCAGCCTAAAAAAAATAACAATCAGTGAATGCACATATATGCTTGGCTAAATATTTTTCAGTAAATTTACAGAACAATTGCAGCATTTTGAAATTTTACACATACATGCCATATATGCTGTTTCAATAGCAACGACGGCCACTTTTTCAAAGTCAAAAGTGCCATCTACATTTGCCAGTCAATATACTTTTCAGTAGCTTTGGAGCATTTTGAAATTTTGGACATTTTTGCTGTCTTTATAGTAACGCTAACCAATTCCAAAATTGTAATGACAGGTACTCAATAGCTACATAGAATGGAGCATACCATCAAAGTTTCAATGGATTTTACTTGCCATGATAAGAGAGGAAAAAGTAAAATAACAAAAATACTGAACTCAGAGGACAATCTAATCGGAAAGTCCATAATCACAAGGCAAAATCAAATGACAAAACATATCAAAAACAAATAGACAAGAACTGTCATATTCCTGACTTGGTACAGGCATTTTCAAATGTAGGAAATGGTGGATTAATCCTGAGTTTAAAGCGCTAAACATCTCATTTTGATGGCAGTCTCTTCAAATTCTGTTATATTTACAATGATGCGTGAATTAAACAGACATAATAAATAAAATAGTCAAAATTTGGGTACAGCAGTAATCATCGTGTAACAATTTCAAAGGGAATTATTTAACAGAACACCAAAAAACATCCATCTACAAACACATTCATTGATTCGTGAAAGCTACTTTAAGGTTTTTGGCGTATTTTTACATGTTTTGCTTTGTTAACATGGCAACGGCAGTCAGTTTGGAAATTCCAACCCCAAAATGCCACATCTACAAATGTTGCTCATCATGACTGAACTATTTTCAAGTTTGAAGCTTTTTTAAATTTTTGCTGCAGTTTTCATGGCAACATAGTAGTTGCAATGATTGTCAAAATTATCAAAAACCTGTATATAGTGGACACCTATATTACATTTAAATTTAATGATTTGAAGTTTAAGCATAACACAAGAAATGTTTTGATGTAGAACTTGCTTCCGAATTGATATTTTCAATATCTGATAGGAAGGCTCACTTGCATTAGACATTGAAACTATTTTAAATTATTGTTTCTAAATACTGTGATCTTTTATTTAGGTATACGTAGTATCTTTGTTTTAACAATGCAAATGTTTGTAATCATGGTAATGAACAGCTTTGCATTTACGTGTTTTACCATATAGACAGAACGCAGGTCCTACATATCAAATTATCATAAAAAAGGAGTTAAAAGTATGATTGCCAGTGGAATAACTATCCACAATAAACAAAAATGGCCAGGTTATAAGTATAAACCCTTTTAGTAATAATCACATTTAAAGACTCTTGTGAGCTGCCAGAAGAAAACGAACACTCAAACATCACTATTGAAGAGATCTATACGTTTTAAAAGCTAATTCGAAGTCAATTTCAATCAATAAATAAATTATATTGTTCTATACTTTGTCCCAATAGTCAGCACTTCGGTGTTGACATGAATATCAAATATATGGTCATTCTAGTAAATTTCCTGTTGTTAAAACCTTTAATTTTTAGTAAAACGAAGGATTTTCTTATCCCAGGAATAGATCACCTTAGGCACCAGTCCCACTAGACCACGATCGCACCACGCTCACCGCGATCTAAAATAAATTCAGATCGTGGTGAGGTCGTGGTATGAGCGCATAAAAATGTAAATTGTCGGTTCAATCACGTTGCTACTACGTCCTCATAACGCTTCTACAACAATCCCGCTACGATTATACCACGTTCTTACCAAGCTTATTCTGCGACGTCGCTACGACCATACCATGATTTATCCGATGGCAACACGATCTAATGACGCTTCTACTGCAATTATAGCACGCTCTTACCACGACCAAACTACGATCAAAACACGTTCATACCGTGATCTTACTACGCTTCCAGCAATAACGTCAAAATCGTGTTCCATATAAATACTGTATCATTCCTTCTTTTTTTCATTAAAATGTAGAGTTTCTCGGAAACAACGCAGTCATGCTACCAAAATCTAAGTGATAGTAAGGGTAGAGGTAGAGGCAGAGGGAGATCTGATAGTAAAGAATCTTGATCCAGGATCCAGAAGAAATATGTCAGATCGACCAATCCAACCTAAATCAAAACTGATTGCTGATCCATCAAGATCAAATGACGATGCGTTAGTGTAGGATTGTAGGGATGACACAGAAGTGTCAAAAATGATTGAGCTGTTGGCAATAAAGGACAAGAGGTCAAAATTACACACAGACAAACAAAAGCTGGAGACCTTTTATAAATTTTATATGACAATGACAATAAGCATGATGATCGTAGTATGAACGTAAGAACATCGTGATGAGGACGGCATGGAAGTACTAAAATCGTACTATGGTCTTGAACAGCATGGTATAAGTGTGGTGTAAACTTGTTATAGTCGTCGTGGAAGCGTGTTCGGGTTGCGGTTAGAACGTGACGATCGTAGTGAGGTAGTAGTAAAGTCGCTGTGAGATCGTAGCACAGTCTCTCCGACTTGAATCGCACTTTCGCTACGCTGTCGCTGCAATGGTACAGAGTAGCGCTCTAACTACGCTTCTACTACGACCTGATGTCACCACGACTGCACAACGATTGTTTTGAACATGTTCAAAATTGGCCACGCTCATCACGATCGTGAAGACCTCAACACGACCATACACCGACATTACTGCAATCGTAAAAAACTTTTTTCACAGATCGTAGTGCGATCATGGCCTACTGGGATTGCGGTATTAGCCGTATTTGGCACAATTCTTTGAAATTTTGGGTTCTCAATGGTCTTCAACTTTGTACTTGTTTGGCTTTATAACTATTTAGATCTAAACGTCACTGATGAGTCTTATGAAGACGATATGCGCGTCTTGCATATTTAATTATAATACTGGTATCTTTGATAATTATTGCATGCGTTCTTTTGTTGTAGTGGACTGTCCGGTAATAAGACACTTCTTACCTATTTTACAATACCACGAGGTAATTTGATAAATGATGGTACCAGTTTCCGGATTGTAAATGCAACGTTTTATTGGAGTCCGGTAAGTGTAAGAATGTCATGCCTTTTTTAACCATTTGAACACGTTGCAATACAATCTATAGTATGTATCAAATCGCAAACACTATTTGTCCTTTAAAATATAAATCAATTGTAAACTTACTATTACAATGATAAATGCAACACTTATGCATTGTGAGATGATATCCTATTGTGATATTTTCATTAAACCTTTTATCTTCACGAAACAGAATTTACGGAATTGTCATAGCATTCACATGAACATGTCCAAAACAATCGTTGTTCAGTTGTGGCGACATCAGGTCGTAGTAGAAGCGTAGTGAGAGGGCTACGCTGTACCATTGCAGCGACAGCGTAGCGAAAGTGCGATTCTAGTCGGGGAGACTGTGCTACGATCTCAGTGTAAATTTCAAAAGTTAGACATTTTTAATTATGTATCTGATCCAGAGTGCCCAAACTAGACTGTAACCGTAAAATAAAAACTAAGCATATTGAGACGTATAAAAAATTTGAGAGCATTACATGCTCATCGACAAGTAACATAATTCTGACATGAAAGGCATCGGAAATGTGAAATTTTACTTTTATTACACATACTTACATGTTGGCAATAATGTAAAGCTAGTTTAAAGGAATTCAATACGGTTTTAAAATGTCATACCGAATTGCAATATTGAAACAGAAACAATTTAAACATTCATGGGTAAAGTAAACCGTAAAAGTGTCAAACATTTTACACAAGATGAACAGTTTTTAAATTATTGAGAAACATTGTGTTAATGGTTCACTTATTATTGTTAAAATTATATGGTAGCATTATATCATAAAGCTTTATGAAATAAAAATATTTGATAAATGTTGTATTAAACCGTACGGAATCATACTTCTTAATTACTGTGTCACTTTCTGGAGAGTTGTCTCTTTGGCAATCATACCAAATCTGATTATTTTATAGGTAATAGGTATGCTAAGTCTTATTAAAAATAATTGGAAACTGTATGTATTTACGCATTAAAAATGTAATTTGTATCGGAAATAAACACATTTATTCTGATGTAGTACACAGTTTGTTTTGATGCTAACTGAAGCCCGCTTCCGGGTGCGGGATTAACTTGCTGTTTTCTGCTTTTTTGTTGGGTTGTTGTCTCTTTGACATATTCCCGATTTCCATTCTCAATTTCATGAATTAACAGGGTTTCATTCCTTACATTTGTGACAACTCTATCAGGTAATATATTCATTTTCAGGTAGAGAATACAGACTTCTCCATATGCATTGTACTTGGGAATGAAATACATTCTAAAATTTCTGAAAGTAATTTTCCAATATCAAGTGAAGACTTAAAGAATTGTTTTATGTACCACAATAGAAGTCTTTCAGTGGACAATTTTAGTGACTGTAGGTTCAACTCAAGGAGGGTAACATTAGGTTTGTAACTTAAATGTTTCAAATGTGTTCATATTCAGAACAATGAATTTATGATCAAAGCATGTGCAATACAGTGATAAAAGAGGGACGAAAGATACCAAAGGGACAGTCAAATTCATAAATCTAAAACAAACTGACAACGCCATCGCTAAAAATGAAAAAGACAAACAGAAAAACAATAGTACACATGACACAACATAGAAAACTAAAGAATAAACAACACGAACCCCATTAAAAACTAGGGGTGATCTCAGGTGCTCCGGAAGGGTAAGCATATCCTGCTACACACGTGGCACCCGTCGTTAAGTCATGATATTGAGACAGTTAAGTAATGACGATGACAATCTATTAGGACAAATATTGACTAAGTACATGTAACATGTGTAATCAGTTGTTTTTTGGAATATTGACATGAAGTAGTTGTATTGTATGTATTATTGCGACAATAATCTGACAATACAAACATATTCCTTTATATGTAATTCATATGAAAATGATAATCAAAGAAAACTTTTCTTATATATATTTATAATATATTTATAGATATTGGATTATTGTTTAAATATAATCTGTTTTTAGGATTATGATTTTGCTCGAATTCTCAGACAAAACTTACTGGTGCAGTTTCATCCTGTATAGTATTGGTAAACGTCAAATCCAATAGTTTCTATTTGAAATATCACATCCGGTATATTATTATTAAAAAGACGTATAGCATATGTAAACAAGACAAATAACCTACAAGAACATTTGAAAATAAAAAAAAAAATACAGAGAGGTCCGAAACATAAACAAGCAATCAGGTTTATACGCGAGAAATTGACATTCAACATATATATGCTTTTTAGACAGAACCAGCATCAAGTTTACCCCATCGGCATTCGTGTATCCATTTCAGTACACTGATAAAGAAGAAACAGCTGTAGATATAGGAAACTATAAACGATTCTTCACCTCAAATTCCGGAGACAATCCAGGATTCCAGGTAATTTTGTAATACAGTACGTTATGCAATAATCCTCTAACGATATTGCAAACAACATTGCGGTCATAAATCAGAACCATTTTGATGTCAGTCCAATAATATTCTGAAAATGTCCTTTCTTTTAATCGGATCGGTAGAAGAATCGAAGTGCAAAAATGACATTTGGGATTGAGATTCTGTATAGGTATATATATATAAAGAATCTTGTCGTTGTGATCTATATAATTGTTATATCTGACATTCAAATTAAAACAAGTCTCTTACAATTGAAAGAGAATTAACAACAACATAAAACATCAAATCATGCCGTATATGGCATATGCGATATACATGTAAGACTTTGGGTTTATAAACATCAGTGCTTCGAATATTTCTGCATTCAATTAAAAAAGGAACCTACAGAAAAATACCGTACTCGTGATACTTTATGTCAAAAGTTCTGACTAGTTATGCAAGTAGGCGGGTGTCACAATGTTAACAGTCAATTGCTTGTAACATTACCTGCAATAAGTACATACTCCTTGGGAAGTTTACTATATAAAGGCACTAGTAGGATACCGCTGTTCGAAATTCCAAAATCGATTGAGAAAATTCAAATCTAAAAATTAAAGAAACACATCAAATATAAGAGAACTACGACACAACAGAAACACAACGCTAGAATGTTACACACACAAAAACGAATTCAATTTAACAATGGCCATTTTCCAGACTTGGTACAAGACATTTTAAGAAAAAAATAATATACATTACTATTTATATCCTGTATTTCAAAGATATATTTAAATCGTTTTTAGCAGTTTTAAATAAAAATTTTAAGTGAAGTCTAGATAACAATGCAAAATTATCACATTTAAATCATATTAAAAAGGAGAGAAATAAAAATGCTGAATGCTAACAAAAAATAAAAACTAAAAATTCCTTATCAAATGGCAAAACCGAAATCTCAAACACACTAAACGAATGAAAAAGAGGGACGAAAGATACCAGAGGGACAGTCAAACTTATAAATCGATAATAAACTGACAACGCCCTGGCTAAGAATGAAAAAGACAAACAGACAAACAATAGTTTATAGGACACAACATAGAAAACTAAAGAGTAAGCAACTAGAACCCCACCAAAAACTAGGGGTGATCTCAGTTGCTCCGGAAGCGTAAGCAGGTCCTGCTCCACACGTTGCACCCGTCGTGTTGCACATTTTATAACAAATCCGGTAAATAGTCTTATTCGGTAGGTCACATTCATAAAAGGGAAGGGGATTGTAGTTATGACGTAAGGAATATTTCCGATATCATTTGTGAAACGGTTATTCTATAACGGTCAATAAACTCGTAAAAAACGTAAAATTTACGAAGGGATGATTTCAACTGCACCATTTGGAACTCTTTGTTTAATAGCTTCCTTCTGAGAAGCAACCCTCTATTAAGAAAATCATGAGAGGAAATGCAAGCACGGGATTATCGTATCAATTGGGAGAAATATACCCCGTATGCAGGTGCTGCTGGAATGTTGCTTCTTAGCAATGGAAAATTCACAATTGGAAAGCAGAAATCATCTCTTTTGTCGTAAAGTTGTGTTTTCAACCGACCCTCATTGTCACTTTCTAGATGAGACAGCTTCTATATTTCTGAATATTTACAGCATTTGATATAAAGGAGCCTTACTTTCATGAAGGACTTATATTATGTATATTGCACTCGATGATCTGTTGCCTTTTTTATCACTCTGACAGTTTTTCCAAGCAGTTAAACACTGAAGAAAAGGGGGTGTTCTCCGTTTGGTAATGTGAGATAATAAAACAAATCAGTCAAGTCCATTTGCAGTGTGGCTAATCTACGGAAAGGTCACTGACACACTTTGTGAGCAGAAGAACTTACCTAGATACAAAAACTTGAAGGGGTCAAAAGTTATTCATTATTTAACAGTATCGATTTATATTTTCTCTACCGGTTCAACAATGTTTGCACATACCCTTTAAACATATTGTAAATTTGTTCTCCTCTTGAACATATACGAAAAATTCTCCAGTGAATTTAAGGTGATACAGTTCGATCAATCTTTTAGTTTATATAAACCGTACTGCATGATTTCAATCTCAAAGGGTTAACAATACTGAATTTACCGCATGCATTTTATCTGATACTTATTTTATCAGGATTAAATATTTCCATAAATAAATACTACTTTAGATCATAATACAGTCACCGTTATCGTTTCAGGCGTCAATTGGTCTATACTTTGCAGAAATATCAAAATATGTTAAATGTCCCAAGTCAGGAGCCTCTGGCCTTTGTTAGTCTTGTATTATTTTAATTTTAGTTTCTTGTGTACAATTTGGAAATTAGTATGGCGTTCATTATCACTGGACTAGTATATATTTGTTTAGGGGCCAGCTGAAGGACGCCTCCGGGTGCGGGAATTTCTCGCTACATTGAAGACCTGTTGGTGACCCTCTGCTGTTGTTTTTTATTTGGTCGGGTTGTTGTCTCTTTGACACATTCCCCGTTTCCATTCTCAATTTTAAAAATTAAATATTAAATTGGGTCAGATAAATGCCTGATCACATTTTGAACATTTGTGTAAGATTTTAGATTTTCACAACTTTTGACCGTGAGTATATTCTTGATCATTGAAGAAACCTGCATTGTCAAAATCACAATCTTGAGCACAGAAATTGGTACCGTAAATGTGATGAAATCAACATTACTTAACAATAATAGTTCTTTTTTAGTATTCTAAACTTAAATTGCTTTATAATTTAGGAATCAGTTAGACCAGATGTTTGGGCAACGTATGAACTAGACAAATTCTGGAAGCGCACCAAATCATCTCATCTAGCATGGAGATATGTAGGAACTAAATCAGGTGTTATGCGTGCCTATCCAGGTGTATCATTAGAGAAAACATATGATCACAAAAAACGAGCATGGTAAGTGATAATCAGCGAGGACTTTTCTACATAAAAGTGTTTACTACAAAGACTGATTCATACCTTGATCTTTTCCTCAATATTGACGCAGATGGACGACTTCACACGAAAATCTATGATAAACGGGACGATTGCAACTTCCCAATTATCAATTTCCCATTTTTCAGCAGTAACATACCCTCTGCCCCTTCGTATGGTGTTTACATATCACAATTGATACGTTATTCCCGTGCATGTTCACACTATACGGACTTCATATACAGAAGTGTGCTGCTTACACAGAAACTGCTTCAACAAAGTTATGAGGAGGACAGATTAAAATTGACACTCCGTAAATTTTATGGACACCATCACGAATTAGTTGATTCATACGATGTGTCTTTGACCAAACTAGCTAAGGACATTTTTACCACATGGTAGATTGTGGTTTGTCATTACGTCGTCTAATCTTTTAATTACCGAAAGTGATTTATTCCCGATTGTGACTGTTTTGCTGAGTGTGAATTCGCATTACTATAAGACGTGTTACGGTACTTATCTATCCCAAATTCATGTATTTAGTTTGATGTTATATTTGTTATATTTGTAATTTTCTTCATGTGTTATGGTAAAGAAAATTAATCACCACCTTCATTTATTAGTTTTGATTTTGTTCAACGTAATCTGTACGATATTATGATTGTAGTTAGATTCAAAACAAACCGGACATATATATATATATAATACAGTTAATTGCTATTAATTAGTATTGCAATTTGCATTGTGTTTAAATGTAATATCAGTATTTAGTTCTATTATAATTTTAAATCAATCCTATTTCTATCTTATTTTTGAGATATAGTTTTTCAAATGTGACGTCATTTTCGTGCTGTTTCAGAAATTCAAATGTCTGCGTGACGTAATTTTTGTGCTATTTTACTACTTCGTATGTGACGTCATTTTATGACTATTTGCGTTGAGGCCTGGACCAAGTCGGGTGTGTCTATTTTCTGTGTTGGTCTTCAATGTATTATGTATTCGGGTTTTGTTTTCTGTAATTAGTTAAGACGTCAGTTTTATCATGTAAATCTTTTATATTCATTTGATAAAATTTACTGTTTGCAATAGCATAAATTGTTCTAAATAATAAGGATGTTATTATCACAAGCAGAAAACCCTAGCCGTATTTGGCACAATCTTTTTCAACTTTTGATCCTCAGAGTTGTACAACTTTGTACCTTTTTTTTGACTTCCGAACTTTCATATCTGGACGTCACTGGTAAGTCTTGTGTGGACGAGGCGCGGTTTTGACATATTGAATTTTAAACCTGATGCCTTTTGTTATCTATTATTCACGTTTTTCTTTGCCTAATACGTTCTCCTATTTATTTGTATTGAAGTCCTGTATTATTATGTTATCATTTTAATGTTATATTTAACAATGCCATTAAAGTGCGAGGTTTGGCATGCCACAAAAGCAGGTTCAACCCATAATTTTTTTCTTTAAAAAGGTCCTGTACCAAGTCAGGAAAATGGCCATTGTTATAACATAGTTCGTTTCTGTGTGTGTAACATTTTTACGTTGTGTTTTCGTACGTTGTGTCGTTTGTTTTCTCCTATATTTGAGTGTGAATTCACATTACTATAAGACGTGTCACGGTACTTTTCTATCCCAAATTCATGTATTTGGTTTTAATGTTCTATTGATTATTCTCATCGGATTTTGTCTAATGCTTAGTACGTTGCTATGTGTGTTACATTTGAATGTTGTGTCGTTGTTCTTCTCTTATATTTAATGCGTTTCCCACAGTTTTAATTTGTTTTCCCCGATTTTGTTTTTTGTCCATAGATTTACGAGTTTTGAAGAGCGGTATACTACTGTTGCCTTTATTTACAACGCAAAATACGAGTATTATAAAAAAAAAAAAGATGTGGTATGATTGCCAATGAGACAACTCTCCACAAGAGACTAAATGACACAGATATTAACAACTATAGGTCACAGTACGGCCTTCAAACCAATACCGCATAGTCTGCTGTAAAAGGCTCATATTATCAGACCATTTGCTTAACATTTATACTGAGAAAACAGTACGTAGATCGATACTTTTAGCTTGAAACAACCACGTCAATATTGTCCAAACGACCAAATTTTGATCTCAAGTATAAAGCTTTTAGTACATTTAAGTAAGTTGATTATTTTTCATTTTGCTTCCTACGTAAACTAGAAACAACACACATCTGAATTGGTATTCGCCTAAGTACGCGTCAATCTGAAACAGAATAACAATATCTGTAAGAATAAGACCTAAAATAAGTCTTTTATTTGTAATATATAGTCAATTACTGGATGTGAAAAAAAACAAACATTAGATTATTATTTCTAGGTGACGTAGTTTTGTTAAATGTTAAATTGTCACGAGAAAAAAAGAGTAACATGTTGTGTTGAACGATTCATTACGCATTGTTTCTTTTTCTTTTTTTTTACCGTTTAATTTTCTTATAGATATCGAGAACTGTCTTTATTTGCCTAATGGTGTGTTTTAAATTTTTAGGTTTAGACAAACCGTTGCACATCCCGAAACAATGTTTGTCACTCCGCCATATGATGACGCTTGGGGTTCAGGGATTTTGATTTCTCTTGAGCATACAATATACAAAAGAAAGTAAGATGTTTCAGTTTGTATACTCCACTACTAAAATTATAGAGCTTTTAAGTTAAAACATACAATTCATCTGAATTTATGTACCTAGCTATACATATATGGCATGCTATGCCTGCAACTTTTCCAGATGCACAGGTTTGTCTATACTCATAGTAAATTTTAAGTTTTAAACGCAGCCAATATAGTCAAAAGCTCCACATAAACAAAAAGAATTATATATATATTACTGAAACATTATTTTTATCAGTTAGACAAGGTTCGTTTGCTGTATATTTAAAGTGGTACACGTTCAAACTTACGAAGTGAATATTAATCAATGTTTCCAAAAAGAAGAAGACATAAGAAAGAAGAAGATACTTTTATGTATAAGAAGCACTAGATGCTCATTACGTGACTGTGGTACATAATATGGCGATGCTGTGTTTAACGGCAATGTTGTAAATCGGAAATATCTAACCTAAACAAACATCTAACTTGTATTTTCTTTTTCGAGTCAATGTGGCTTTTATTGTATGATATCACCAAGAATGCATATATTTCTGTCAATATAAAGAAAATTTGAAATCCTACTATTATTTCAAGAAAATAACAGGCGAATTGAGAATTCAAAGTTTAAACTTTTCAGGCTTATGGAGATACACAAATAGAAATTATATATTTCTGACATGGCATCCAAAAATGTATACTTTTTTACATATATATAAAATGAAATATAATTTTGAAAGATTCCACACTTTTTTTACTTTTTGCACTCTGTTAATGTGGGTGTTGCGGCCAAACAGTTTAATTTGGCAATGCTTGTTTGGCTTCTTAACATTTTTTTATCTTAGCGTCACTGGGGAATTTTATATATGTAGACGAAAGGCGCGTCTGGCGTATCAAAGAATAAGCCTGGTACCTTTGGTAACTTTTCTTTCTTTCTGTTATCTAGTTCAAAACAAGTAACAGCTGTTGTAGGAACAGATTTTCCACTACAATATTTTAGCTGGTTTATTGAACAGGTATACCCATCGTGTCTTTCAAAATACAGGTAATTATTTTTTATGTCCCTCTTATGGGTATTTTTTTTTTTTTTGGGTTTTTGTACGTCCGTTCGTTTGGCCATTCGTCCCCTTTCCCCTCTTCAGGTTAACTTTTTTGATAAAATATTTTTTTTGAAAATTTTAAAGTCAAATCAACTCGATACTTTGTACACATGTTCCCTATGCATAATCTTTCTAATTATAACCAATTAGAGTTTTAACATCAATAGCACTGTCCCTGAACATAGAAAATGATATTCGAATTGGGGATTCGTGTACTGAACACATTTTTTGTTTCAAAATCTATTCAATGTTTTAAATAGATTAACAAAATTATGTTTTTGCGTGTTAGTTTTGTATTCTTCATGGACAAAGTACTCTATGTACATGTATTGCTCTTCTAACATGCAAATTTTAAAATCCAACAATTCTATATATTGCTCTTCTAACATCAATTTAAAATCCAAAAAGATATCATATATTTCCTTCAACATCAAGTTTAAAATCCAACAGATATCTATATATTTCTCTTCTAACATGCAAGTTAGTATCCAACAATATCTATAATTTTTTTGCAAAAATTTCTTCCTTGCCCTTGATAACTTTTATATTTAATGTGCCGTCAAATTATCTCCAGGGCAACGCCATCTTATTTTTAGAATACTTTTACAAACGATGAAGAGTTGATTAAACTTAAAATACCAAATCCCGTTCAAGGAATCGGAGATTTATGAAGCAATGCATACCTAAATTCCTATTTTTTTTCAAAAATTTACAGCTGATTTTAAAAAAAAGTATACTTATTTTCAAGTATAAAGCGAAAAATTTTTTTTTTTAAAAACGTATGATGTCATATTTCTATTTGTAGTTTCATAACTCTATGATTTATTGACAGTTTATCATACAAAATTCATACACCAAAAAAAATGAAATCACACAGAAAAGAGGGACGAAAATACAAAAGGGACAGTCAAACCAAAATCTAAAACAGTAATTATCAAAATCTAAATATTTTTAGGTTAGATATTGCTTCAGAGATTTCAACGAACTTTTAAAAGAAGTGTGTTTAAAACATTTTTTTCAAAACCAAACAGTATATACGTTAAAAATTTTAAAATACTTGTTCATGATGTTTAGATGTATCATTATTGAAGACGTGGATTTATAGTAATGCATCCAACATTTTAAGGGAAAACACAAAAAAGAAAAGTTCCTGAAATTTATTCATATTCAGTTCAGGTATGCTTTATTTTAAAATCTAAATACTTGGAAATCAATA
>CM034360.1:127014364-127076563 GCA_019925275.1 Mytilus edulis | reverse complement strand
AATCACAATAAAAATATCCAAACCCAGCCTATTATTCCTCACCAAAGTCAATTTTGTTTATTACAGTTTCCTTCTTAATCAACGTTCAATGTCCTTACCTATTAAAACGCAAAAGTATGAAATAAAAAAAATGTGACTAACTTATTTAATAAACAATTATAAAGATGATGATACCCTTCTTTTCCTTTTTTCTACAGAACGACTGTATGTAAAGGAATTGTTTGCGTTATAATAAATAACAACTACGTGGAGTACCTATAGAAATGCATATATTAATAAATGGTGAAAGATAAATAACAAAAAACATGTTTATGTTTGTTATGAAAACAGTTAGTCTGCTTTTTTTATGTTCAAAAAGAAAAGTTTGAATGAAGGTTGCTCCTTCATGTTTTGGTTGTTGCTACATGTAAGCCTAATTTTAAAAGGTACTTCTTTTTTTAAAGCATCTTTTGTTTCAACCATTAGTTAACAAACATGTAGCGTATATGGATGAACAAAATATTATACTTTCAAATTGTTTATGCTTTGTACATTTGATGTCGAATTCAGAATATATGTATTGTATTGTATTTTTCTAGCACCTGTTTCACCTGGTGCAAACAACATCCCATCTGATACCTCATCATCAACCGATACAACAGCATCTCTTGTCGGTGGATTAGCTGCCTTAGCAGCTATATTAGTAACATTGTTTTTTATTGGTACTATTTATTGCATCAGAAGAAATAAACTGTGTGATGGGCAATATAAAGACAATGATCCTTACATTGATGCATGTCATGTGGATGATGGTACTGGGTCAGGGGTGTTTGAAAACGACGGTATGTCCTGCTCCAGTAGCAACGATTCTTCAAACTACACGAGGGCAAATCCTTGTCAATATCAAGTACCTGAAAATAACTATACGGATACAACGTTTAATCATTTGGGATGATGAAATATGTTGTATATCTTTGATATAGAGAAAAATTTGTGATAATGTGATATATTTTACATTCATGCTATAGATGAATACTCTACGTATAGGTTTTAATCTGTGAATTAATCATGAACATGACGTGTGGTTACATATCATTTTAGCCTGGTACCTATTTAGTGTTCTAGTGATTTTTACTTTTTGTTCACTGTTAATAATGACTGTAATACTTTCTGATTGTTGAATATGCCCTATTAGATATGTTGTGCTAGAAAACAAATCAAAAATGATATAATATATATACACTATATAGTACCACTATATTTTCTAAAACCGTTCTTTTGTTTGTCACATATTTAATTTAGAACATTGTTAAGCATAAAAATCGTTGTGTTGTAGTCTTCTAAAATATCTTGGGAATGCATTATATTATAGAATAGATAATTAGTCGAAGCTACTGAATTTAAACAATTTAAGGTAGAAAAGGTGGCTTCCTCCATCTTGAGTTTTGAAATACCAGAAAACAATCGGTCTAGATCTTAAATAAAATGTGCAAATTTTGAGAGTAGTAGGTAATTCATGTGTAGGAATTTTCATTGCAATACAAAAAATGACATGTTTTATATATTTATGGTTGTATTTTTCAAAATACAGAATACTTCTGTTTGATTCAATTTTTTCAAATTTTGCCACATAAGGGGAGGCAACTCTAATGTAAGGGCAGATAATTAAGATTGAGTAACTTTTACAATAGAATGTGTAAGAAATTTACCTATTTTATATGTAGCAAGAAATCTGGATCCGTGACCCCATTTTTTTTTCTTATCTGAAAGCATAATATTAGAGATACATGTATCTTCTCATATTTTATCTAAATATTATATGATGTAGTTTTTTTTATGGCAGAAAATTGGGTTTTCCATTCATAATCTATACAAAATCTGTCAATTTTGCACAACCTGAGGCGTGAAAATAACCTCCATGACCCATGGTTTTTATTATTTAAAAAAAAAAGCATTATACAGAATAAATTTTGGCAAATTTTTAAAAAGTTCTGTGGATTATAATTTAGACAACTCATATACTTTAAGTGTCAAAAATGACAACCACGTTGTTTATGCAAATATATCACAGAAAGGTTAAAAAAAAGGAAAAAAAAAAGATTGTTATTGTTATTCAGGCAATGTGTAACATTAAGCGAAAGTAACGCAATTGCCTGGTGTTATTTATTATATAAATACCATAAACTGTTTATTTTGCTTGAAATCAGAAGATGTACACACATAAATACCTATTTTTCGTCCTCACTAATACAAATGCAAATACGATTTATCAGCATTTTTTTTTCTTTTTCAGAACTTGATTGTATTGTTTTCTTGTGTTTTGTATCATGTATATAGACAATCAGATGTTTTTTATTTGTTTTAACAAAAGTACATGAAAAACAAATTTAAGAGTGTATGTCTCACTTTTATTGAGTACCTTTCATAAATGGCACTGCAAACAAAACATATATTATTGATGAAAATGCGCATCTCGACAACATTGTATATCTACTTTTATGTCAATAAAGAAAATCTAAAACATCTTTCAAAGTCTTGTATATAAAGATATACAGCCGGAGACGTACGCTGTTTCTAAAGCATCAGAATGTTAATTCAACAGCTGATTTGTTTCTATTATCAATAATACATGTAATATATGTGTTGTCTGTGGCATATTTTGATAGGCAAATTCATATTAAAGCTTAAAATATTAAAGTTGTTTTTTTATATTTCAAAATCGTGTTGGATTGTTAATCATGTTTATATATCAACATTATCATAATTTTAAATTGATAACGATTAGATCTTTAACACTTACTGGATTTAAATTATAACCCATTTGATACCATGCTAAATATATTTTGAAATGTGCCATTCGAATACTGTGTATTATCACCACCGCAACGATATACCATAAATGCTTTTATTTGTACAGTAATGCTTTTTTTTCATTTGAAAATGAACAGAGAACCAGGCCAAGGTTACAGGTGGTGATAATATATAGTGGTCAAGTTTATAAATAAATTATATTTGACATTATAATTTTGAAATTAATATGTCAAAGGGAAACGTTGCACTTGTGTTGCCTTTATTTATGCTTATTCAATCAGTGTGATCGTTCCGCATACTTTCATCAACATAAATTATTGGTCTAAATTAGATAACACTGTTTTATGTTAACTGCATTTTAATGAAAACAAGTATAATTGAAAATGTAATTAACTAATAAAACACATAACGCATAGACATATGTAATACTATTGTTTTGCATGGTATATCATGACATTTCATTCTAAGTTACAAAGCAGACACTGGAAACGGCGGTTAGATATTATAATTCTTTCGATAATGTATATATTTTTAGTTTTATGGGCAATTATGTATTAGGTAAAATACATTGATTTATACTGCAATGAGCCACCTATTGCATAGATAACATTTACACAGATGAATAATGCTTAATTTGTACCACAAAATTCAATTCTCTTGTACGCTCACTTTTGATCAAGTAGTGATGTGATTATTTCTGTTTGTTTTACAGTACGTTTTGCGATGTCTTGTTTCACGTTCAAACTTTGTCGAGTTTTTCGATTTAAAAATTGGAGACAAATGTCGATTAAAACTTGCAGGATACTTTTTTTCTTTAAGGATTTGCTTTTTATCTTGTCTTTAAAATTCGAACATATTTTTGTATATCATCCGACAATGCACATATATAAACTCATCATAGATACCAGGACTAATTTCAGCTAAGGTAATCTATGTCTGAGGTAGAAAAGCCTTATATATTATAGGTATGTCCTTTCATTCATTCATTCAATCTTTCATTCATAAACCTGCTTAATCATTAGTGTTTTGAACTATGACTAAATAGAAGAAAGTGTTACAGATTAGTCATGCGCACGACAGAAATATTCGTATAAGGAAATGACAGTTTGGTATACTGTTTTGGTGAGATAGGTCAGAAGATTTTTTGCGGATTGACCAATCATTTGTCATGTCTTTTGCTACGCATACGTATTTGTTCCGACCATTTTGTTCCATTGGTGATTGTATCCTGCAATTTCAGAATTTTCATTTTAATCCTGTCAAATGAATGTTATTTACTTTCAGTTCCTACTGGGCTGAAATACACTTGACTCACTAATCCTATAAAATCAATTGGTCGTCCAGCGCTGGCACGCCAAAAACTAAAAATCTATTCTAGAGTCATGAAATTAGTTTTTTGTACTTAAACATGTTAAACATGTTAAGGGAATACTATACAGTTACGATTCAGCGATGATTGTTTGACGAAAATGTGCATATAAACTTTTTAACAACTAATCATCTCAAATATGTAATAAAAATATATCTTCATGTTCTACTTTAAGAGATAATCGGGGTGGATTTTTTTTGAATTTACAGATTTTTTTTTTGGACCTTTCGAATTTTATACTTTGCGTTACTGATGAGTCTTTTGTAGGCAAAACCAGTTTATTTACAACAGCCTTATATTTTTGGTTTGAGCTGCGCACGTAGCAGATGTGTTCAATTCCAAACTAAATGTTTTAGAATCCTTCCAAAGAGTGATAAATGAGAAAGTGAAGACATCGGTGAGGCGATGGAAATTCATAAGCCAAAGCAAAATGACAACAGCATGCCAACAAAAGAAAGAAAGAAGAACCAAAATTCACAAAACAATTTACAGATAAGTGAATCATTAAATAACCAATCAAGCACTGTTGTTGATCTTCCGGGGGTGGGTGGGGAGGCGCGTGGCAGTGGAAGGGTCAGCAGTCTATGATTCACATGTGCCATTCTACGTCCATCGTGTTACTATTGATAAGACACACATGATACTTCCTTTTGCAGACAATTGTGTGTATACTAGATAAAACAGAGGACGTTTTAAAACCACAAAGACATCTATGGACAAATTTTTCACATTAAGTAACAGTTTTTGGTAATGCATATATTAAAGCATCTTTAAATTACCCTTTTTAACGTATACTTGCCTAAGCAACATGGCGAGTGTCATGTGTGAAAAATAATCGGCTTAATAATCAGATTCGGAGCACATTATATAACCTGATTTGTAAGGTTTTTGTTTTGCAGCCTTTACTTTTCTATGTTATAGTTCTAGTATTTATATTTTTGTTTGCTTTTTGTCATTTCTGTTTGCCATGAAGTTGTCAAGTGGTCATCGACTTATGAGTCTGAGTATCCCGTTGGAGGTCGTTTGGATGTGTTCATTCTTAAATTCATTTCTGATACTTTAAATAGTGGTAGGACAAAATGTTTGAAATTACAATCTATATAAAAAAGAAGATTTGGTATGATTGCCAATGAGGCAAATTTCCACAAGAGACCAAAATGGCACAGAAGTTAAAAACTGTATGTCATCGTACGGCCTTCAACAATGAGCAAATTACATACCGCATAGTCAGCTATAAAAGGCCCCGAAAATAAAAATATAAAACAAATCAAAGGATAAATTGTCTTTATTAAGGAAGATACATGTAGTATTTGTAGACCAGATGATTATAGAAACAAATCTCCAGTCTTCATAATTAGTTTCGGTTTAAGGATGTCTTTTTCTACAGGAACATGATTTCTTCCTTTGTGGCATAGGCTTTTCGGTTGTTGTCAATGGCTCTTCACATTTTTTCCCTGTACCAGACGTGCAAAAGTAAGCAACATCGCATTCAATCGGTATTATTTTTGTAGGTTCTGCAACTGAAATATAAAATATAAAATGTCTTAAAAACATTTGTACATGTTATTTTATTATAAAACAAATATCTGAAATTTTAAAATCAAAAGCAAAATGCAGAATCGTAGGTCATACAACTTAGAATTTGGAGCACAATGTCCAAAAACAAAATTAAGTTGTGCATCTGAAAACAAATTTAAAATGTCTTTAAAAACATTTGTACATGTTGTTTTATCATGAAATATTATCTTATATCTGATATTTTCCAAATTGAAAGCAAAATGCAGAATCCTAGGTCATACAAATTAGAATTTGAAGACCATGTTCACAACAAATATTGAGTCTAACAGTCTTACTATACAATACATCAACCAAATGCATTTTGACCACCGCAACCCATGAAATCAAAAGTCCTTTTTTGACATTTTTTTATTCAAATTGACCAACTTCTGACAATATAATAGAACTATACACATCTATCATACAAGTATGTGTGTGTATGAGTGGAAAGTAGCTAGCAATAAAACCAGATTTAACTGACATTTGTCTTAAATAATTTCCTGTTCCAAGTTAGGAAAAGAGCAGTTGTTTGCTTTAAGCATGTAATTTTATAACTTCATTTTTTTATTTCTGATACCAGTTGAGCCGGGTATACCTTTAGTATATGTTTATGCTGTGATCTTTAAATCTGAACATCACTGTACATTTTACTTCATACTTTTTGATATTTCACAGTTTGATAACAAAACTTGTCTTGGATTGCTCCTGTTAATTGTGAATATGTCTTTTAAAATCGGGTACCTGATGAGTTGTAGACCCTTGTCTCAAATGGTCTTATTTTTAAGTCTCCCAAACAAAGTTTGGAGACTTATTGTTTTTGGTCAGTTCTTATTATTTTTATTATTCTTCTTCCTCTTCTTCTTCTTCTTCTTCTTCTTCTTCTTCTTCTTCTTCTTCTTCTTTCTTCTTCTTCTTCTTCTTCTTCTTCTTCTTCTTCTTCTTCTTCTTCTTCTTCTTCTTCTTCTTCTTCTTCTTCTTCTTTCTTCTTCTTCTTCTTCTCTTCTTCTTCTTCTTCTTCTTCCGCCACTTTCAAAATAAACTTGTCCGCAGCGGTTCTCCTAAACGGCATGTCAGATTTACTTAGGATTTTACAATATGTTAGACTAACATGTCTAGGTGAGCCATCTATGTTTCGTTTGTGCATTGGGGTCTATTAAGGGGTATTTTGGGGGTAGAAAGGAGGGAGGGGTTTACTATAGAACCCTATGGGATTTTATTTTCTAAAATTTTCAAATGAATATAACTTGAAAACTGTAAGTGATAGATACATGCAGTCTTCAGAAATGATTATAGGACAATAAAACAAATCACATGAAATATAAAGGGAGTCCTTGGGGGTCATCCCCACCCCCTTCAATTTGAGAATATGCTTTTCTCTTGTAAACGGTCCAGATCCCCACGCCTAAACCATATATATTCTTGAATGGGACGATAAAACAAATCAAATGAAATTAAAGGGAAGTCCCCAGGGGTCATCCCCACCCCGTTCAATTTGAGAATGTGCTATTATCTTGTAAACAGTCCATATCCCCACCCCTAAACTATATATATTCCTGTAGGGGACAATAATACAAATGAAATGAAATAAAAGTGATGTCCCTAGGGGATCACCCCACCCCCTCTTGTTTGAAAACTTGTAAACGGTCAACATCCCCACCCCTAAACCATATCGATTCTTGTATGGGACAATAAAACTAATTAAATGAAATTAAATGGAAGTTCCTGGGGGTCACCCCCACCCCGTTCAATTTGAGAATGTACTATTATCTTGTAAACGGTCCAGATCCCCACCCCTAAACCATATATAGTCTTGTAGGGGACAATAAAACAAATGAAATGAAATAAAAGGGAAATCCCGAGGGAGTCACCCCACCCCCTCTTGTTTGAAAACTTGTAAACGGTCAACATCCCCACCCCTAAACCATATATATACTTGTATGGGACAATAAAACTAATCAAATGAAATTAAAGGGAAGTTCCTGGGGGTTGCCCCCACCCTGTTCAATTTGAGAATGTGCTATTTTCTGGTAAATGGTCCAGATCCCCACCCCTAAACCATATTTATTCTTGTAGGGGACAATAACACAAATGAAATGAAATAAAAGGGAAGTCCCGAGGGAGTCACCCCAGCCCCTCTTGTTTGAAAACTTGTAAACGGTCAACATCCCCACCCCTAAACCATATATATACTTGTATGGGACAATAAAGCTAATCAAATGAAATTAAAGTGAAGTTCCTGGGGGTTGCCCCCATCCCGTTCAATTTGAGAATGTGCTATTATCTGGTAAATGGTCCAGATCCCTACCCCTAAACCATATTTATTCTTGTAGGGGACAATAACACAAATGAAATGAAATAAAAGGAAAGTCCCGAGGGAGTCACCCCACCCCCTTTTGTTTGAAAACTTGTAAACGGTCAACATCCCCACCCCTTAACCACATATATTCTTGTATGGGACAATAAAACAAATCAAATGAAATGTAGGTAAAGTCTCTGGGGGTTACCACCCCCCCTCCTGTTTGAATACTTGTAAATGGTGGAGATCCCCACCTGTAAGCCATATATATTCTTGTATTGGACAAAAAATCAAATCAAATGAACATGGGACCATATAAATGGCGAGTTATGAGAGCTTTGTTTGGGAAAAAGTAAAAACACAAAAATACTGAACTCCGAGAAAAATTCAAAAAGGAAAATCAAAAATCAAAAGGCAAAATCAAAAGTCCAAACACATCAAACGAATGGATATCAACTGTCATATTCCTGACTTGGTACAGGCATTTTCTAATGTAGAAAATTTGGGAGACTTCGTAACAGCATCCTGTTACAATTACTTCTTGTTATTAAACGTAAGATAGATTTGTATAGTCTAATGTTTAGCTTCGTGTTTTACTATACAATGGCTGTTTATTTTAACCTTCTACACTAATGAAGGGG
The DNA here is from genome assembly GCA_019925275.1 of Mytilus edulis. NCBI lineage: Eukaryota > Metazoa > Mollusca > Bivalvia > Mytilida > Mytilidae > Mytilus > Mytilus edulis. The sequence goes on along the minus strand of CM034360.1, from coordinate 127,067,910 downwards.
AGTTTTTAGTTTCCAAAATCAATTTGTTTGTATATACTAATGGAAATAAGTTCTTTAAATTGAAGACTTGGCAACTTTGATATGCCACTAATATAATTGCTACATGTAAAAAAAGTCGGTAAGATAAATGTGTTGGCACTGTTGACCTAATATAATATTCTATATATTCTAGAATTTTAATTCAATGGGCTAACCTTGCCTTGCAGTATTCTAACAAATTATGCATTCGTTATTTATATAAATTTTAACAACCATTGCATATATAATGCAGTTCATGTTTTCATGGTATCATCTGTCTTGTTCGTGAAAGGTGGTATGTCTTCCCTACATTGCCGTGTTGCGGTATAGTACATCACAGTTTGAGTTAATATGCATACTGCATAAGTAATTAATTTGCCACCAGATGTTAAATAAACGTCACCCAGTATGTGCACTTTAATTTTCTATTTTAAAGTGTAAATTACACATTTTCCTATTATAATTAGCTATGTGTTTGATGATATAATAAGTCTAGACTGTCGAAGTTTCACGTGGTTAATGTACATATTGAGTAGTTGATGTCTCATTTTAACAAGACGATTGACCACAACTAGTCATAAAATACAATAGAAACAATACAGTCTCTATCATACCGCGATGAAATTCGTTTGTACGTTGTTATTTGTTGGTGCTGCATTGGTGATTGGTCAGGCTGAAGGTGAGAAACTTAAATAAAATAAGAATAATGAATTCACTTCTTACTGTACTTATTGTCTTAATTATTCACGACAAGTTGTTTATATTTGGTTGTTTGTGTGTGACGTTTCGTCCCGAGGGTATCACCAGCCCAGTAGTCAACACTTCGGTGTTGACATGAATATCAATAATGTGGTCATTTATTAATAAATTTCCTGTTACAAAACTTTGAATTTTTCGAAAAACTAAGGATTTTCTTATCCCAGGTATAGATTACCTTAGCCGTATTTGGCACAACTTTTTGGAATTTTGGATCCTCAATGCTCTTCAACTTTTTACTTGTTTGGCTTTATAAATATTTTGATATGAGCGTCACTGATGAGTCTTATGTAGACGAAACGCGCGTCTGGCGTACTAAATTATAATCCTGGTACCTTTGATAACCTTTTAATATTATTAATGCATAAAAGTAAAATATCAAGAATACCAAACATTAATGAAAATATAAAGTAGAAGTCTCGAAGCGAATAGTAAAATAAAATGACCAAACCAATCAAACGTTTCAATAAATCGTGATCAAATCCTATCCTGTACCCCAAATCACAAATCACAACATCTATGTAGACCAATTATAACTAATTGACCATGGCCATGTTCATCGCCAGAAACCAAAGCCATTGCATGGTGATTCTTATTATAAAAATACTGTAATTTTCTAAAAGGATGTAACACATGGAGATCCGTTATATTAAAGAATTTTTGTTTCATAATTTGCAACATGTTAATTACGCAGAGTTGCTGATGTTACTGTGTCTAAGTTTAAATGCCTAAGGAAAGTAAACAGATTTCTTTTATCAAATAAAAGTTTTGCCTCTTCGTCATCCTTTGATTTATCCTAGATACTGTTTTTTATGTGTGATATCTGTGGTGAAAACACTGTCAAAAAAACTGTAAAACAGGTTTGGGTTTTATCATTAATGTGCCATTTCTTTTTTTTTTTGTAGTCACTTCCTGCATAACAGTTTTAATTTCATTTTTTTTTTGTATATCCCTTTTTCATAAGGCGTTTTATCCCAGATCACTGTGGTATTTTTTTATCTGTTTTTCATGATTTGAACCAGAACTTGCAAACAATGGAATCGAGACATGTATATTCAAAACTAGGATTGAGACAGATAATTCAACAATACAAAAAACACACGATTATCTCATTACCTTCATTTTTTGTATGATAAAAAGATACACGATGTGTGCCTTTTGCTCTAGCACCATCCCAGTGCTGCGGTACAGTACATGATGTGCACATTTTGGTCTAGCACCCTCCCAGTGCTGCGGTACACTACACGATGTGAACCTTGTGCACTAGCACCCTCTCAGTGCTGCGGTACAGTACACGAATTGCACATTGTGCACTAGCACCCTCCCATTGCTGCGGTACAGTATACGATGTGTACCTTGTACATTAGCACCTTCTCAGTTTCTCAGTGTTGCGGTACAGTACATTACAGGATGAGTTAATATGCATATAGCATAACATGTTCTGAATAAGTGATTAATTTGCCACAAGATGTTATACAAACGTCAATCATTATGTGCACTTTAATTTTCTAAAGTGTAAATACACCTCTTCCTATTATAATTAGACATGTGTTTGATGAAATCGATGTAGTAAGTCTAGACTGCCGACGTGTTACGTGGTTTATGTATACACATATATTGAGTAGTTGATGTCTCTTTTTTAAAAGACTACTGACCACAAGTAGTCATAAAATAAAACAATACATCCTTTATCATCCCGTAATGAAATTTGTTAGTCTTTGCATTATGTATTCGTGTTTGTTTTCTGTAATGAGTTAATACTTCAGTTTCATTATGTATATCTGTTATATTCATTTGATAAAATTTACTATTTGCAATAGCCTTAATTGTTCTAAATAATAAGGATGTTCTTATCCCAAGCATACAAACATATAGCCGTATTTGACACAACGTTTTTCAAATTTGGTCTTCAGTGCTGTACAACTTTGTACTTTTTTTTAGCTTTCGATCTTTTATATCTGGGCGTCACTGGTGAGTCTTGTGTATTTTTGGCGTATCGAATTTTTAACCTGATGATTTTTGTTATTCTTTAATCATGTGTTTCTTTGTCTAATACGTTCTCCTATTTATTTGTATTATAGTCCTGTAATATTATGTTGTCATTTCAATGTTATATTTAACATTGTCATTAAAGTACGGGGTTTGGCATGTCACAAAACCAGGTTCAACCCACCATTTTTTCCTTTAAAAATGTCCTGTACCAAGTCAGGAATATGGCCATTTTTATATTATTGTTCGTTTCTGTGTGTGTTATATTTTAACGTTGCGTCGTTTGTTTTCTCTCATTTTTAGTGTCATTTCACATTGCGATAAGACGTGTCACCATACTTGTCTATCCCAAATTCATGTATTTGGTTTTGATGTTATATTTTCGTGGGATTTTGTTTGATGCTTGGTCCGTTTCTGTGTGTGTTACATTTTAGTGTTGTGTCGTTGTTCTCCTCTTATATTTAATGCGTTTCCCTCGGTTTTAGTTACCCCGATTTTGTTTTTTGTCCATGGATTTATGAGTTTTGAACAGCGGTATACTACTGTTGCTTTTATTTAGTATGTTATCATATCTTGTTGCTATATTTGGTGACTGGTCAGGCTGCAGGTGAGAAACTTAAATGAAACAAGAATAGTGAAATCAATTGTTGGTCTTGTATTTTTTTTTAATTTTAGTTTCTTGTGTACAATTTGGAGTTTAGTATGTAGTTCATTATCACTGAAGTAGTATATTTATTTGTTTGGGGGCCAGCGGAAGGACGCCTCCGGATGCGGGAATTTCTCGCTGCATTGAAGACCTGTTGGTGACCTTCTGCTGTTGTTTGTTCTATGATTGGGTTGTTGTCTCTTTGATACATTCCCTTTTTCCATTTTCAATTTTACATCATACGAATGGATAACAACTGTCATATTCCTGACTTGAAATATACTAGAACATATGCTTTATAAATAGTTAAAATATGTCAATCCTAGATTTGTATTCATAATTTGTTCAATACTATCATTTACCTGGTACAATTGTTGCAAAATAGCTACATGTAACCATAAAATTATTTGGGTTGAGATTTTAACATGATAAATGTTTTTTAATGGTACATACATATAGACCCCCAGAAAAATCGAAAAAGGGGGAAAGATGTAGCTAAAATACATGTTGTTTTTAAATTTGTTTGTATACGAGACCTTAATATCAATGTATCTGATGTTAAACCGATTGAAAATAAGTAAAATGGAATTGATAATGTCACTCGAAGGTGTTTATTCATACTCAATTGATCAGAAAACACTTGGCGAGTTTTATCAACATTATATACCCTCGACTACGCATCGGGCTTCACAAATTCATAAAACATGACTAAGTGTTATCTAATCTATAATTAATACAGTTATACTACACTAAAGTTTACATGTACAATTCAATCCATACCTTTATAAATTTAACTTCAAATTTAAGGAATTGAACATATTATGTTCAGTTTAAATATGTCCACACCCTCTTTTAAATAAAAGTTAGCAAATAATTTGTGTATTGAGTCCAGAAAAGATATTCACAATCCATAATGTTCTTTTTCAAAACATTTTGTCAAATAGTGGTCATTTTAATAAATCTGATAAATATGAAAATGAATACATGTAACCTACTTCAGTCTCCGAGAATATAAATAATGCATAAGTTGTACTTGACTTTGATTTAGCTTACATTATTTTTAGGGGGCGGTGTGGTACGCGCTCACAAACATGTACAATGACACATTTTGAATGTACCTGTTTTATATCAAAACATGTAGATAAGATTTTCGCCCCTGATTTTTCACTAGCATATTAGAATCATACTTAGAACAAAAGGCATCAACTACATCACTTTAGTCAAATATGGGTCCATCATCCTTTTTTACAAATTTATGGGCAATATTTTTGAGGGTTTGTGTTAAAGAAGAAAGTGATAGGAAAAACTCTGATTTTTATATCAAGTTATTACAAAATATTGAATTTCACATTTGAAAATTGTTTGCTAGTATTCATTATTACATAAAATCATCATACATATCAGGATTAAATTTTTTGACGCTGGAATCGCAAAAAAGTTAAAAAGGCCAAATAAAGTACATATCATCATTGAAGTCAAACTTCTCCGTTTATTTTTTTTTCTAGTTGCACTGTCAACATGGCTTCAAAATGACAGAAAAGTGTTTCGGCTGCACGATATTTATATAGCGCTTTTTGTATCTTATCTATGAATTTTATCAATTGACAAATTTAGAAATTTAGTATTAAGCATTTCGAATCTTCACCTTTTTTATTTTAAACAATCCATTTTTTTGTAAACTTTTTTTCATTTTTTGTAATACCGCAAAGGAGTTAAGATAACTCTGTTTTAAATATAAAAATAATAAAATTTGGAGATCTGTCAAATGAAGGTGTATAAATATTTGGAAACTACATTACATCAAGAAGAAAACACCTAATATACATAAATTCATGAGTTCACTTATTGCCTAAATTTATGTTCTGCAAAAGGTTGAATAATCATCATCCGACTTCAGGAAATATCTGGCAATATCTAAATGTCTCGACATTCGCTTCTTGTCTAGAACTTAAGCTTAATGCCTAATTTCACTTATTGGTGCTAACATACACATATATTAGTATGTATTGCAAAAAGATTCAAAGTATATCTAGAAAGACTGAAGATAAGTATTGTACTTCAAGATTCAGAATTAAAATAAACTCAATATCAAAACAGAATGGTAGATATAAAAAACGCCAATTTTTTCGATTTTTTTTCATCTTTGTTATTTTCAACACGGGTATGTTTTTATTTAAGTATGTATTGTTCTGACGTTTCATTTTGTTGAAAACTCGTTTGGGATTTTTTTTCCATAACATGTGATACAAGTGGAAAATATCAATGAATTTTTAAAATTTGATAATCAAACACAACCCTGTGAAAAAATTGTATATTTACGATGAATAATTTTTAAGTAATCCGGTTTTCAAATTTAACGACCAATCGAGTCAGTCCTTTTAGCCAAAATTTTAAGAAAATGGGTACTAGAGGGTACTAGAAATAATTTTACAAGAAACATAGACATCCAATATCATTTTTGTCTATTCAAATTTCTTAAATATGTATTTTTTCAATCATTTATAACACAAAAAAAAGAATTAGTATGTATTTTGTTTTTGGACTGCGAAAAATCAAAAAAGGAGTAGATCCGGTAATGACCGATTTTGCCTCACGTTTCAGGTTCATCTGACGAAGGATTTTGACCACGTTTTAAACACCCAAGTGTTTATTTCATTTAAATAAATTAGTTTATGTGAAAGATTTAACTGATTAAGTCATTAAAACGATCCGATTCAAGCTCAAATATGAAAAATCTACCAAATATGACGAAAAATGTCACTTTTCAGTGTAAATTTCAGTATCAAAATGAAAGTGGCCGCATTCGTGTTCACCCTCAACCTTTATATATGTTATGTATTATCATAAAATACAACTTACATTTCAATATTAAGAATGAACACACAATACAGCCACTTTCGTTTTACACGAAAACCGCTAAAATTTAACCAAAATTGTGAAGATTTCAGTAATTTAGCATGACTTAATGGTGCTAGTACCCGATATATATGCATTGTATTGTCAAAACAACCCATATGTATGTAGCAGAAGCATTCTACTGTCCAATAAATAACTAAAAGTTAACATTTTATTAATTTTGAAAAACTGCTATATTTGTGGGCCAAAAAGGGGTCTTACTGGACCTACTCCTTTACAAAAGTTAACAGCATGGTATATTTGACACAGACAAGCATCAAAATATGATAAAACTTAATTATATTAACACCTACCTATACAGCTATAGTATTTGAAAGTTGAAATTTATTTAGATTGGTCCACTTCATCTTTATTGAAAGTATGAAAAAAAGTTTAATTGTCGAACAGTTATTTATTTCATGATAAAAGCCCAAAAATGGGAAAAAGTTGACGAAAAATAAAAATGGTATTTTCAAAGGATCGTAGCAAAAACAGAAGTGTACCACTATATGATTTTTTCTTCACCCATTTTGTTTTACAGACTTATTGACCCAAACATCAGGTTAAGAAAAAAAATATTTCTAGAAATTTTTGGCTCCTTAGAGGTGTACATCCTTAATGAAACATGTGTCTTATAATAATAAATATGTTTATCATAATAAACTATATTTATTTTGAAATACAAATGTGCATTAAGGTCAAGCTTAACTCTGCGATTAGAACTAATCTCTAAATGACACGATTGTTCGCGTTTTATCTATTGAAAGTGAAAATGGGGGGAAATTTTGCATACTTGTTGTCCCCCTTTGTATTAAGCTGATCAAAGATGTTTTCTGTCTCGTTGCAATCACGTTCTGAAATTATTTCCAAAACATGTGATACAAGTGAAAACTATCAATGAATTTAAAATTGTTATATTCAAACTTCCTCTGTGAAAACATTGTGTATCTACAATGAGTAGTTTTGGAGTTTTTTCAAATTTTACGACCAATCAATTAGTCCTTTTAGCCAAAATTTGAGAAAATGGGTGATAGGTACATGAATTGATTTAACCAGAATCTTGAACATCCCATATATTTTTTTTCTTTTCAAATTTCTTAGATATGTATTTTTTTCAATCATTTATTAAAAAAGTTAAATATTTTACATTTTGTCCTTAAAACTGAAAAATCACAAATTTACAAGATTGACAGCACCATAAATTTGGCACAAAAAAGCCTCAAAATATGATAAAACTTTCTTATATTAACACCTACCTATAGTTTTTGTAGGTTAACATTATTCAGATAGGTCCATTTCATCTTTATTGAAACTATGAAAAAAAGTTTAATTGTGGATTGTGTGCTTTCACAATGATAGCCAAAAAGTAATGTAAAATCGAATGGGAAAATCATCAAAACAGGGTACTTTCAAAGGGCCGTAGCAAAAACAGAAGTGCAACACCATATGATTTTTTGTATGCCAATTATTTGTTTACGGTCATATAAACCAAAAAATCAGCTAAGAAAGAAGTTAATTCTAGAAATGTGCTGGCTCCTCAGAGGTATACATCCTGAAGACCTGTGATACATGTGTTTCAGAATCTTTTGACTTTTTCGTCATATTATATTTTAACATTTTTGTTTTAGATACGTAAATCTTAAAACTAGTTTACGCTGACATACCGATCTTTGCTAAGCATTTCATATTAAATATTTGATATCCCCTTTATATGACAGCTTACGCTAATTGTGGATGTACTAAGCGAGGAGGAATATGTTCTAATTCCTGGACTGTCCTACAACTGGAGGCGAACAAGTGAAACTAAAAGTAAACTGTCGTCAAACAAAGGCGTGTTGCAAGTGTACCGGTAAGTATCTTCACCAACTTAACTACGAAAAACAAGTGACTTTCATTGTGTATAAGAAAGGGGGTTTATCCATATAGAGGGTTAAAAATCCTACACATATAAATCTGTACCTATAACTTAGCCCGAACCCTGTTTTCTAATGTTTCGTTGTTTACTGTCTTTACTTATTTTGTCATGTTATAACATGTTCTCACTCTCCACTTTTTGTATGAATTCACACATTTTTCCGTGCGCATATTTATTATGATTTTGCGCATTATAAGGTCTTACATTGTTATTAATATTCTGTACCGATTAAAACATTGTTTTGAAAGAACTTTGTCACATATTCTTTTATCACGCATTTGGTTTTTGTCTTATTATAGAAAATTATTGACATCCATCTTCAAGCTATAAGCATACCAGCATTTTTGCTGGAATCTTTTGCGTTTAACTTATATTGGCGTATTTTTCTCTCGCAAGCATGATGACATAACTCAATTTATGTTTAGTGCTGTACAGACGTCGTAAAGAGTTTTAATTAATGTTCACCAACTTAGTATCTTTACCAGTTTTATGTGTCAGTCTTTGATTATATTTTAAAAAGATATGTGCCCAGAAGGTTCATCTTGTATTCCAAGCAACTCTACTTGTGATGATGGTAATGGAAAAGTGGACTCTTCATTGTGCTGTGGTGATCAAGTTTGCTGTACATCATGTAAGCTCGACTCATATGAAATAGAAAATGGTATTAACATGCATGGTCTACTTACTTAACTGATAACAATATAAAATTTTAAAAAACTATAACAAATACACTTTTACTATCGTAACTGCAAATATTTGACAAAATCTTATATTCTTAATATTTGTAAATGAATACAACAAAAAAGAAACATCGACCCAACATGTTTATTTTATATATTTTGTCCAACCCCGTTCTAGTGTGGTAGTTTGTAAAATATTTGTTATAAATTCTTGCGAAATATTCTAACCAAAATTTATCAACAATTTCTTGACATGAGCCTTGATGTCTGCCTCAAATAAAATTTGTATTCGATGTAGAGAGGAGAATTGCCAAGACTATGACAGAATTGTGAAAAACTCAACCTTCAAATAATAGTGTAGAAAATCTATTTTAATGAAAAAAATTAAATTGAGAAACTTCTTTTTTCATATTTCACCTTCCTTTCAAATGAACAACATATAGCACTGAAACCCGAAAAATATTCCAGATAGCGAAAATACTGGACGCAATAATATTTAAATGTTTTAAATGAATAACATTACGTGTACTTAAATAATGCATGCTTAAATGAAATTATCAAGAAACAATAATGTTATCGATATTGCTTTCATTTGACAGGTTTTGAGGCTTCTTGGTGCAAAAGGAATGGCGGTGAAGACGCGTATTGTCAGGATTCATGCAATGATGGAGACGCTGTTCTAACCCTGCCTTGCTGTGGTCAAGCCTGTTGTCGTCCTAGATAAAAATAGATCGGTTATTATTTTGTTCCTTATGCAAATCTTAAATAATCATAGTTACTGTCAAGCACTGCGTAATTCAGGGGTTGTGAAGTAGTTATCAAAGATACAAGGATTATAAGTTTGTACCCCAGACGCGCGTTTCGGCTACATAAGACTCATCAGTGAAGCTCATATCAAAATAGTTATAAAACCAAACAAGTACTAAGTTGAAGAGCATTGAGGATCCAAGATTCCAAAAGATTGTTCCAAATACGGCCAAGGTAATATATTCCTGGGATAAGAATAGCCTTAGTTTTTTACGAAAATTTCAAAGTTTTGTAAACAGGAAATTTATGAAAATGTCCTGTTGTTAGAAAAATCGTTCGACAAATTCCTAAACTTAGTATTGTTTTATATCCTTTTTTGATATGGACTTATGTGACTGTCTCAGTTTTTGGTATATACCTTGATTTGTCGTCTTAATCGTTTTTGAATTATATGCGACTGTCATACAAGTGATAGTGTAAGCTAGCTATAAAACCAGGTTTAATTTGCCATTTTCTACATCAGAAAATGTCTCATCCAAGTCAATAATATGACATTTGTTAATCATTCTTTTGATGTGTTTGATGCTGTATTGATTCTTTTGATGTGTTTGATGCTGTATTGATTCTTTTGAGGTCGTTATTTTAGTTATTTTGCTTGATATTTGAACATCGATAAACTACTCTTGCTGTAACTTATAGTACGGTGACCGAGTAAAGAAAAGTCGCTTATTTAAGGAGTTTAATCGTCATTCGGAATATACGGCTATAAATCACAGTATTGGTAGATCTAATATTAAACTTAACATTTTGACTTGTCGTCAAAAAATCGTACGGTTCAATTTTTGTAAAATGGGCTTTAAAGTACGTAAGTTAACTTAAACGAAAAATAGACTTAGAACAGTTTTAAGGTCTACATTGTAAAATAACGTCCATTCTATGATTTCTGTTATTACAACGTTGTTGTTACACCTTATTTTAACGATTTCAAATAAGGTTAAGCAAAATTAATCCATTATTTAAGAGTTTATGTAAAAAAAATGACAGTACGACTATTTTGCATTGAATAGAGTACGTTTCAATTTAATTTCATCATTTTTAACGCAAAATGTACATTAATTAACATTTATATGATATTTCATACCTTTATTAATCAATAATATTAAATTCATTTATCTCAGAAGCACTAATTAAGCAATTCAAGCCAAACACAAATCCTTACGCCCATATGACGGAGCTATTCGAAGCACATATAGAGCCTCTTATAAATACATATAAGCAATGAGGGCTGTATCACTCACATTCAAATATTGGGATGTGTTCCTTGAAGCAGTAGACATTTGCTGCCAAATGTTAGAGCAGGACGAGAGGGAAATTGGTCACTTCCTTGCGATCGTCATCTCAAATGTAACTTTATGTTTTTGTAACAAACCTTACTAGGATTTGTTATCACATAAGCAATACGACGGGTGCATGTGGAGCAGGATCTGCCTACCCTTCCGGAGCACCTGAGATCACCCCTAGTTTTTTGGTGGGGTTCGTGTTGTTTATTCTTTAGTTTTCTATGTTGTGTCTTGTGTGCTGTTGTTTGTTTGTCTTTTTCATTTTTAGCCATGGCGTTGTTTTATGAGTTTGACTGTCCCTTTGGTATCTTTCGTCCCTCTTTTACTATTTACTGAAGGTGGATGCCAGTTTACATAGTCGATATGTTTCAACTTTCTGCAAATATTCGATCATCTTTTATGGATGGCTACTTTTCTTAAAGACAGACTCATGGACAATTTAACGGTCAAGGACCGACATGGCAAGAGAAGAGACCGTTATAAAAGCCCCATGGGGATCAGGTGGCACTGTAGGCATAACAAATCAAAAGTCTGTGCTTGTTAGATGGACCCTTACTAGACAATTCCTAGAACCCCTTAGTCGTGTAACGGTGAAAATGGCTGGAATTGCTGCAAATAATGCAAATTCACAAGAGGAAACAAGACCAACAGCAATGAAGAGAAACGAAGAACATGTTATTGCTATTGTGAACCATCTAAATTATCCATGGCTGATCCCTTTGATGATGTTGAATCCCATGCTCCATGTCTTATCAATATCTCTTAAAGAAAAGACATGCTACATGAGATATTCGAGATTCTTTGCTCACAGCTGTAGAGGAAGGACTGAACATGTCTAAGCATTGTATCAATAGTTCACTTTCTTTAGGTCCTTCAAGGAGTTTTTATAGTCCAATATCAAAGTCAAAACTAAAAATGTTGAAAACATGACCACAAAAACAAACCTTAAATATAAATCGGGGGAAATACTTTTAGGTCACATACATCCTTAACTTGTATTTAGACGTGCACTGAATGTGGCAAAATATAGAGATGATGTACCATAGAACATACGCTGTCGCACCCTGTAGGTCCCATTCCAATTTCCCTTTTTCAAGATGACGGCACCATGAGAAAATCATGTAAGTCTTATTTGTTGAAGTAATTAGAATCTGAAGTTCCTTGAGCACTTTCCGTACCTTCCTTTGTACCATCACTCCCAACTTACAGTTGGTAAGGCATTGGTTTTAATGTATTGATGTTTAGAAAGGTAACCTAAAACATTCGGTGACATTGCAGCTGACAAGCTATTAAAGAATATATGTCCCAACGAATTTCTATAGCGCAAACAGTAGCAGATGTTTTTGACCGCTATGTCATGAACAACTCTATAAAGTCTGTCGAAAGGGAACGCCGCACAAAGACTATAGCTTCCACCAAAGTATATCAGATTATTCCTGACTACAAAACTTTCCCAAATCCCCTATGATTCCACCTGATGTGAGCTTTGCATAACCAGAACGTTTGTAAATTCCGCAATTGTCAAATTATACCAACACTGTTAATGGCTGTCGTAATTTGTTAAGCACTCAAGAGGAGGTCAATAATCGATGTCTTAAACTTTGACACCAAGTTTAGAGAAATAGGAAATAGTGAAAGAACAATCATACGGACCTCTAATACAGATGTGATTGTTCTGTGCGTTCACTACTATAAATATATGACACATACAAGCGAGTTGTGGGTTCATGTGAGGAATATTAGCAGTGTAAAGGATGGGCGAAGACTTCCCCCATTCACTAACTATGTGTCTGTCTTTCCCCAACAATTTGTAAACTATTGCCTGCTGTACATGCACTAACCGGATGCGACATAACTGTCTCTGTTTGGAATAGGTAAACAAACTGTCTACAAGACTTTGAAGGAAACGCACGACTATTTCGGTGGTTCTTTTTTTTTAGAGTTTCGGTAATATTGACAAAGATGAAGCCCTTGCTTGGGCATGGAAGTTAATTTCAAAGCTTTATGATCAGACATATCTCTTTAAAACCATTCCATCATAGTAATTATCCAATGCATTTCAAGCTTGCCACCAGTAAAGATGCAAGTTTAGTCAGGTTACCTCCCTGTGAGGCAGCACTGAAACAGCATGTTTTACGTACTTTGTTTCAAACTAAAAATTTGGAGCGCATTACACATTGCTACCCCCTTATTTCGTCAATTTTACAATACGGTTGGCGAAATTTAAATGATTCATTACACCCCGTGTATTTTAATGGGCATATGTCAGCAGAATTCTTGCAGGATCTTGTGTTTTCATTGAAGGGAAAATGTCCATGTAAAAAAGTAATGTGTTTTTCACAACAAAACCCTACATGTCCGGAGCTTTACTCCTGTAAAGGGTCAGAATTATATAGAAATTGCAAATCATGTTCCTTGACAGATGAACCAGAAGATACTCCTTGCATAATTCTGTTGTGAGGATCTCTTTGGTTGGAATTTTGAATTATAACTGTTTTTCGTAGTATTGGGTGCTTTGAAGTTTTCATGAATTACATAACTGAGCTTATGCAAAATACGCCTCCATGATTGCAGGCTTCAGTTAAAATAATAATATTTATCATTTATTGATGAGGTTGAATGTCAGCCGGTAAGGTAACTACTGCAACTTTATTAGAATATTTGCATAATAGATCAAGTGTTTGAAAAATGCCAATTTCCAGAATAAATCGATTTCCTAATTATTTTTTTTCCCTTCATTTTCGAGATAATTCATTGTTTAATGATTTGAAAATAATGTCTGTATCTGAATTTTTAATTAAATTGTTGTATATATCTTCAAATTTCAAAATTATGGAAGAAATAAATTAACAACAAAATTTGATCTTTGACCCTATTTTATGCAAAACTGTTACCACATTTCTATTTGACGACATCGTTATTTCAAAAGTACTAATTTTTCCGATTACAATGATATATAATATAGCCATATAGTATGTTTGACGATTAAATCTAAAAAAAATTGGGTCTGGTCACCGTACTATTATCATTTCGCATTCAAATGTTCAAATCAGGTAAATGTTAAATATATTTAATTTCTTATAATATTATCTTTAACGACTCATTATATAATCAGTTAAGTATTCTTAAATTTCTTAAGCTTAAACATCATGTGTATATAATCCTGTGGTATGTACTTTACTCTCTAGACATAACTCAGGTATTTAATTCAGTTGCAAATATTCCTTCGAATAAATGAATCAAATACCAATGAACAAAATTGAAGAATCAACTTATGTTATCTTAGTTACCAACAAACAATTAGGACCGATTGGATCACATTTACCGGAGTGGAGAACGTCTCAATTACATACAGTATAGACGTCTCAATTACATACAGTATAGACGTTTCAATTACATACAGTATATACGTCTCAATTTCATAGCGTTAACAGCAGTGGTAAACGTCTCAATTGCAAAGCATTTACCGCTGTGGTTACGTCTAAATTACTTAGCGTTTACCGCAGTGGTATACGTCTCAATTGCAAAGCATTTACCTCAGCGGTGACGTCTAAATTACTTAGCGTTTACCGCAGTGGTATACGTCTCAATTTCAATGCATTTACCTCAGTGGTTACGTCTAAAAGAGGGACGAAAGATACCAAAGGGACAGTCAAACTCATAAATCTAAAACAAACTGACAACGCCATGGCTAAAAATGAAAAAGACAAACAGAAAAACAATAGTACACATGACACAACATAGAAAACTAAAGAATAAACAACACGAACCCCACCAAAAACTAGGGGTGATCTCAGGTGCTCCGGAAGGGTAAGCAGATCCTGCTCCACATGTGGCACCCGTCGTGTTGCTTATGTGATTACAAATCCGGTAAATAGTCTAATTCGGTAGGTCATATTCATGAAAGGGAAGGGGATTGTAGTTACGACGTAAGGAACATATCCGATATCATTTGTGAAACGGTTATTCCATAATGGTCAACCAACTCGTGATGGCGTCCGTAAAATGATGATTTCAACTTCACCATTTGGAACTCTTGGTTTAATAGCTTCCTTGTGAGCAGCAAACCTCTATCAAGAAAATCATGATAGGAAACGCAAGCACGGGAATATCGTATCAATTGGTAGATATATACCCCGTATGCAGGTGCTGCTGGAATGTTGCTACTTAGAAATGGAAAGTTCACAATTGGAAAGCTGAAATCATCTCTTTTGTCGTAAAGTTTTGTTTTCAACCGACCCTCATTGTCAATTTCTAGATGTAAGTCAAGATATGAAGCCGACTTAAGTGTATCTGTAGTATCCTTTATCTCTAGTTCGATTGGATAGATGCGTTCCACATAGTCACCAAATTTTGAATTGTTTAGTGAAAGAACATCATCTATATAGCGGAAAGTAGAGTTAAAGGATATTGCTAACTTCGTATCTTTCTTCCTAAGAAGTTCCTGCATGAAGTCAGCCTCATAATAATAAAGAAACAAGTCGGCGAGTAGAGGGGCACAGTTTGTTCCCATTGGAATGCCGACACAGTCTGTTGAAAAACACGTCCTCCGAACGTAACAAATATGTTGTCAATCAAGAAATCAAGCATCTTGATAATATCAGTTTCAGAGAATTTTTTGTTTGAATCAGAGTGATTCTTTACAAAGAAGGATTTATCCCTCCCTAAGACAAGATACTTGTATCTACGTTGGCCATTCTTTTTTATGAAGCAAAGTAATACCAACTCTTTCAATTTGTCTTTTAGTTTGGAATGTGGAATACTTGTGTACAGAGTAGAAAAGTCAAATGTTTTAATACTTTTACAAGATGAAAGAGAGTTAGATTGTATGTACTCTAAAAGATCTTTTGAATTTTTAAGTATCCACATCTGATTCACGCCTCCTCTAGAATAGGCAGTTTCACAATAACTTTGAAGCCCGTCTAAATTACTTAGCGTTTACCGCAGTGGTATACGTCTCAATTGTATATATTTTACTGCAATGGTATACGTTTCAGAGATAATGTGAAATAACTAAACTTTCTTTCAGGATCGTGTTTTTGTTTTTTAAATAGGCTTTTTAATTTACTGTGAAAGTACTTTTATTCGTGGCGTACCAATTTTCGTGGTTTCCGTGGAGGACTTTATCCCCGAATGTAAGTGTCCAATGAAAAAAAAAACACCTTTGTTCAAATCAAGGCATGGAAAGATCCCCATGAAGGTTTGACCACTGATATGATCTAGAGAATATATTGAATAACCTCGAATCTGAGAATACTTTAATAGAAGTCACTGAACTACAACTGCATGCAGGATTATACCAATTTAATCTTTGATAACCTAAACTGTACAACTTTTGATCTTTTAATTCTCATTTTAATATTCTTTTTCGATGAAAGTCAGATTTCCGGTATTTATATGCTAGTATGATAAACTTTTCATTTTATATCCTCAAAGTTCTCATACATATGGGAAATAATAATTTCATGCTGGGCTTGATTTTAATAAGAATTATTTGACAATTCAAGATACGTTTATAACATTTATTTATAAAACTGATTTCTTTAGGTGACATGTTTATGGCCTAATTAACACCTTTAATGATCCTTAATCTGTTGATAACTTTATCTTGGGTAAATTAGTGTTGTCAGTACGATTTACACGGATCAATGTTTACTTTGCAATTTCCTTCAATCTATTTGTAACCTTCGTTTCTAAAGGCTTTAATTTTTCAATATTTGTTTAAAAAAAAACTAAATTCCACGAATTTAAAAAAACCTTTTCACTTTTAATGTCATTTTTTAAGGTGTATGATTTTTTTTATTTTGTGTCTATTATACGCAAGTATATAATTACGCTATTAACATTTCTTCTGTTTTGAAGGGCTTTAGGACAATAAAGATGTTAGAAGGAATGATGTTTATTAGAAAATAATGTATGACCCTAAATGAAAAATCAAATAATAAAACAAAGCATTACAATTGAGTTACTTTCAGTCTATCTTTTTTTTTTTTTATGTGTGTGCCAAATGAAATTGAGAAAAGAAATGGGGACTGTGTCAATGCGACAACAACCCAAAGCATGCTACATAAGAGGCAACATATTTATCCCATGATCTAAGCGCACCAAGAAGATTTTGCATATGAATAAAACCAGTAATTCTAATCACCGAGATAATATAGTTTAGCTAAAAAACAATTTTCTAATCCCCTTGTTATTAACATATTTGTATGATGTATCATTAACGCGTTCTATTGATACATGTATCGAAAAACTGTCAAAAGATCCCCTGAGGAGTAATTGCTCTTTAAAGACAATTTTTCACAATTTGTTCATCTTATTTAATGACCTTAAATGATCTTCTCATTTGAAACTGCTCAATCAAATTCAGCAAACTAAACGAAAGGCTACTATTTATGGCATTTTCCAGACAATGGCGTCATCCAAAGAAATAAAAAAAAGTCCAATAACTGTTTTTGTCTTCTGGTATAGACCTATGATATTTGTTACATACATATATTATAATAAAAAGACGTGTTACATTCCATTGTTGTGTTAGTATGACCTTGATATTTGACCTGAAGGTTAAACAATTCAAATAAGTATGCTTTTATCATGACCTTAAATAAAACAGGATGGATTAGGAATATAATTTGGCAATATAAGTGGTGTAGAAGACTATTTTCTTTCATTTTAAGGTTGTCGCTATTAGTTTTGACAGTGGGTTATTAATGTTTTTAAGTTGCTTTTAGAAAATATCTACTTCTGATAAGACTTCGGATTCAGCATTGATAGTAAAAAAAATCCAAAATAGGATAAAATGAAGCATGTATTATATTAGTTAGTTCCCACTGGTTACGTGTGGTGGAATACCTGTGTGTTTACAATTAAGGTAGTGGGTTTGAAGTCATTAGTAAAATTTAGTAATCTCACTGCATGAAAGTAAATATTTCAGTCATGCGGAAAGCACTGCATTTATATCTGAAGATGTCCCTCTTCTTATGGGTTATTGTCTAAATATAGAAAAGAAGATGTGGTATGATTGCCAATGAGACAACTGTCCACAAGAGACCAAAATGACACAGATATTAACAACTATAGGTCATCGTACGGCCTTCAACAATGAGCAAAGCCCATACCGCATAGTCAGCTATAAAAGGCCCGACATGACAATGTAAAACAATTCAAACGAGAAAACTAACAGCCTTATTTATATAAAAAAAAAACAAAAAAAAACGAAAAACCAATACGTAACACATAAACAAACTACAACAACTGAATTCCAAGCTCCTGACTTGGGACAGGCGCATACATAAATAATGTCGCGAGGTTAAACATGTTGTTTTTCTGGCTTTTACGTTGGTTTATCGTGTTTTTTTACCTCGTGACGTACCTACGAAATAAGGAAAAGGCGTTACATAATAAGCAAAGAATTTGCAATACAAATGACAACGTGTATGGACCTATAGTTTGCCCCACCCAGTCCAAAGGTCAAACAAATACGGGTTCGCATGGTCAATATTTGCGTCTGGTTATCAGACAGGCGAGTAGGGTCGATGAAAACTGTTTTTAGCTAATGTTAGCACAAGTAAGATAAGGATTCATGCAGGTAAAGGAACCCCAAGCGTTTGTTCGAACCATAATATATCCCTATTGCGGTGTTGGGGGAGGTCCCCCCACTCGTGATGAGTTATTTTCATAGGTTGATTTTCTGGTCTTTGCGGTCAGTTTGTTGTTTTTCTTCCCTAAGACGGGCCTCCTTTGTAAGGAAAAGTCATTTTATAGTTAGCTGAGTCTTTAAAGTTTCAAATGGCACCACGTATGGACATACAACAGGCCTGTTCGGTTCATAGGTCAAATAGATTCTGTGTTGGCATAGTCGATTTTGGTGTCTGACTATCCGGCAGACTGCCAGGGGCGGATTAAAATTGTTTTTGGCTTACGTTCGCATATTTAAGAATAAATAAGGATTTAGGCAGGTAGCAGGGACCCTATGCCAACGTTTGACTTATACTATATCCCTTCTGCGTTAAGATGGGGTTATTAAGGAGGAAAAGTCCTGTAAGTGTAAGCCAAGACATTTCAGTTGCGAATGGCACCATGCATGAATCTATTAAAGACCCCGCTAAGTCCATATGGTAAATAGATCTGGTGTTGGTTTTGGACAATCTTGGTATGTGTCCAAGCCGCAGGCGGATAGGAGCTGATTAAAAATATTATTTGATTATGTTCGCATAGCAAGCAGACCTGGGGGAATATTTTCTATCTCATGGGTATTTTTCAAAATTTGCTATTTCTTCAACTTGGTTTAATATAAAGCCATATGACCCTTTACAAAAAATTGAATGAAATATGACCTTGAACAATGACAACCGGAAGTGACCTTGAAAAAACTGGAAGTAGCCATTTTTGCACTTTTATTATGGGGAAATATTCGGAATCTATATATTTTGTAATCTGAATACATTAACCGTTCACTAAAGACAAAAAGTGACTTTCAATAAACCGGAAATGTTTTCAATTATTATTATTTTTTTTTTTATTCTGCCATATTTTGTTCTTGCGATAAATATATGTTTCACAGTATGTCGCTCAGATATTTCTAATATTGTATCATACAGTGCATAATCTTTCATATTTAAGCCTGCTAAGCTGCACAATTTTCTTTGTAAGAGTTAATTCCCTATACACTGTTTATCAAGTGTGCATCGCATGTCCTTCATAACAAACAAAATCTATCGACAAAATTCTTTTTCTAAATTGTTCGTTACATCCACATATATTTTTGGATAATTTGGATCGAAATGATTCGATGAAATTTTATAGAAGTTATCTGCCTTTTCAAAATAAATGTCTCGGTATTTTTTTACTCATAAACCGTTAACCGTATAACCCTCGATTATTATTTTATTTGAGGCACTTAGATCCTAACTTAAAAATGAGGTCAAGATCAAAGGTCAAGGTCCTGTCCTCAATTTGGACATTTCCTTTTTTTGTATTTTCTCCGACACTTTTAAAAATGTATGTATAAGAACAAGAGGAAAAATGTTTGCTTTATTATAATTAAGATATGTTACATCGGGTTGAAACCCTCTAATGGCTTCTTACAGGAGTGCCCATGAAGTGTCTTAATATAAAGTTAGATGATTTTTTCTTCAACTTGGTGCATTATGAAGCCAGATGATCTTTAACAAAAGGTTGGGAGACATTTGACCTTGAAAAATGACAATAGTAAGTGACCTTGAGAAAACCTGAAGTAGCCATGTTTGCACTTGTTTATGGAACAGTACATAGAATCCATATATTTTGTAGTTTAAGACTAGGAGTGACTTTCGATAAACTGGAAGTAGCCAATAATCTCCAGGTTTACATGCAAATGTATATACAAACTTTATATTTTGGAATCAGTGTGACAGAAGTTATCATATCAGACCGTAAGTGACATGCACCAGAAGTACCACATTGTCTCCCTTACTTCGCTCAATAGTCTATAGAAACTATTTATTTATTGCATCAGTATAGACAAATATTATGATAGAATTTTAAATGAGAGCAAACCAGAACTAGTTATTTTTTGATAACTTTGAAAAGTTGATGTGGAAAGACCTTGAATAAAATTATTGTTCTCTGAACATTTAAAAAAAATATTTATATCGGGATAGTAGACAGGTTTATTTAATTGCACGGTTTATTGTGGCGTTGCATCCGTTTTATAATAAAACACAACATTGAGTAAAAATCAGAAACGTTTTGTTCGGATAACAGATGAAGAAATCGATGATATGCCACACGTGTAATTGCCACAAGTCAAAATAGTCGGTAAGATAAATTCTTTGGCACTGTTGACCTACTCCAATATATATTCTAGAATTTTACTTCAAATATCCAACCTTGCCATGTTGTTTTATAACAACTTCATACTTCATCTATATAAATTAAACAATATAACATATTGAATGCAGTTCATATTTCCTTGGTATCATTTTACTTGTCCGTGAAGGGTGCTATGTCTTCCCATAGACTGCAACTTTGTGCCCGCGCACCCTCTCATTGTGGCGGTATAGTACATAACAATCTGAGTAAATATGCATATTGCATAACATTTTCTGAATAAGTAATCAATTTGCCACCAGATGTAAAACAAATGTCAATCAGTGTGTGTACTTTAATTTTCTATTTTTCTATGTAAAAGTGTAAATTACACGTTTTCCTATTATAAATAGGCATGTGTTTGATGAAATCGATATAGTAAGTCTAAACTGCCGACGTTTTACGTGGTTAATGTACATATTAAGCAGTTGATATCTCATTTTTACAAGACGACTCATCACAACTAGTCATAAAATAGAAGAATAACAATTCTGTCTGTATCATTCTGCGATGAAATTCGTTGTTATATTGTTATGTGTTGGTACTGCATTGATAATTGGTCAGGCTGAAGGTGAGAAACTTAAATAAGATATCAGTAGTGAATTCACTTCTATGCTCTTCAACTTTGTATTGCATTTCAGGATGTACACAAAGAGCTTATGAAGAAATATTACGTAATAATTCTTTTATCATTTGCATATCTATAAATACTTGAATTGAATTGGTCAATTAGAATTTTTCTCTTGGTTTACACTTCCATGTTTCCGAACTTTTTTGTAATCTATTCATGCGCGATACACATTCTTCCAAAGATACTGGGATTTCCAGCAAATTGAGATTATAAAACAATTGCATAACAGTTGTTTCTTTTACAATGCATATATAAAATTTCATGGAAGATTTGGCTGATTTGCGTCATGGCAAAACACGACGTCATAAGAATGAAAATTTCCAAGGGAAAGATTATTTCGTTACGTGTACGCTTCAAATTCTGATAATATTTAATTAAAATGAAGTTTTTGAGGTAGGTGCTATTTGATTTTAGACTCTGTTGCATTTATTGGACATTTATTGCTTTTAAAAGGTCAAGATGTCGGCGTACTCCTTAGTTACGACTTGCCATTGTGCTTTTGGTGGTAAATATAGTAGCCGTCAAATAAATAATATACACTAATAATGGCGTATGTTTGGCTGAAGAATTATAAGGACTAAACACATTTTTCGAGAGGTTATTGATGTGTAAACCGGGTCACTTACTCACAAAATTAACATAAAAGTCCTTCGAATTTTTATTCAGTTTGTGAGTAAGTCGCCCCGGTTTACACATCAATAACCTCTCCAAAAAATGTGTTTAATCCTATGATAACTATTTTATACTAATCCTTCATGTGGCGTGACGCCTGAATCTTACAACTTCAAATGGGACCTGAAATTGCGAAAGTATATCAGTTGTATCGCACAGCGGTGATCAAAGATGAACACCAGGCGCGGATCCAAGGGGGGGGGGGGGTTCCGGGGGTTGGAACCCCCCCCCTTTTTTTGACGATCAATGCATTTGAATGGGGGCATGTAGTTGGAACCCTCCCCCCTTTTGTCCTGGGTTAGGAACCCCCCACCCCTTTTTAAAATGGCTGGATCCGCCCCTGTGAACACATTGCATGACACCTGAGACCCAACTCTGGATTGCGTATGAAAGTGGACGGAAAGAAGCGTAGTTTGGGGTTGTTGAAAATGCCCATCTTTACACGTTCTTTGCGTGTCATTCGAAAAATAGAAAATATCATGTCATTTTTCTTTTTGATGATATTGTTGAATCGCTGTCGTGTGATTTCTTGGATAGAAATCGAAATTAAATTTGAGCTGTCCCCATATGTCAATGTTAATAAAATTAACCAAATACGTAGAAGCCTCGTTCTGAGAAACTTTCAGGATCGAAATATGCATATTTGAAAGGTCGATAAATAGTTGAATTAAAAAACACATTTTATCAAATACTTGACAATCATATTATACCTTAAAAAATCATGTTCATATTGTTAATGATATTATTACAGGCGTAACTGAGTTT
Source organism: Mytilus edulis (assembly GCA_019925275.1). Taxonomy (NCBI): domain Eukaryota; kingdom Metazoa; phylum Mollusca; class Bivalvia; order Mytilida; family Mytilidae; genus Mytilus; species Mytilus edulis. Next base: position 127,045,007 of record CM034360.1, on the reverse strand, counting down.
CCGTGTACTTTTCCTGAAGAATGGCGCGGGAATGAGTTTTCTATATACCGTGGGTCACCCCCCATTTTCTCATCAATTTGGTACTTTGAAGATAACGGTGTTGAATTTGAAGCAGATGGTGATCCAGCTTATTGTTATCAAATTACAGATCAATTTTATATTATTAGGTATGTTCTAAAGTAGTCGTACATGGACAACTGTTCAATCAAGTTAAAGAACAATTTATTTTTTGCAACACTTTCAAAACAATATAATCAAAAGCAAAACAAGTATGCTATAAATGAATGTTTGATGTCCCTATACTAAACTTGACTCTTTTTAAACCGGAATAGGGCGTGGTTGGTTGTGCATTCAGGAAGATCTGTTGACTTACTTCATATTTTCCATCTTTTCAGTATACAGTCAAACCTGTTTTAAGAACCACTAAAGGGAGAGCAAAAATGTGGTCTCTTAAAACAAGTGGACTTTTGATGGCCAACGTAGATACAAGTATCTTGTCTTAGGGAGGGATAAATCATACTTTGTAAAGAATCACTCTGATTGAAACAAAAAATTCTCTGAAACCGATATTATCAAGATGCTTGATTTCTTGATTGACAACATATTTGTAACGTTCGGAGGACGTGTTTTTCAACAGACTGTCTGCAACCCAATGGGAACAAACTGTGCCCCTCTACTTGCCGACTTGTTTCTTTATTATTATGAGGCTGACTTTATGCAGGAACTTCTTAGGAAGAAAGATAAGAAGTTAGCAATATCCTTTAACTTTACTTTCCGCTATAAGATGACGTTCTTTCACTAAACAAATCAAAATTTGGTGACTATGTGGAATGCATCTATCCCATCGAATTGGAGATAAAGGATACTACAGATACAGTTAAGGTTAAGGCTTCATATCTTGATTTACATCTAGAAATTGACAATGAGGGTCGGTTGAAAAGAAAACTTTACGACAAAAGAGATGATTTCAGCTTTCCAATTGTGAACTTTCCATTTCTAAGTAGCAACATTCTGGCAGCACCTGCATTTCTTGATAGAGGGTTACTGCTCACAAGGAAGCTATTAAACCAAGAGTTCCAAATGATGAAGTTGAAATCATCCCTTCGTCAATTTTACGGACGCCATCACGAGTTGGTTGACCGTTATGGAATAATCGTTTCACAAATGATATCGGATATGTTCCTTACGTCGTAACTACAATCCCCTTCCCTTTCACGAATGTGACCTACCGAATTAGACTATTTACCGGATTTGTAATCACATAAGCAACACGACGGGTGCCACATGTGGAACAGGATCTGCTTACCCTTCCGGAGCACCTGAGATCACCCCTAGTTTTTGGTGGGGTTCGTGTTGTTTATTCTTAGGTTTTCTATGTTGTGTCATGTGTACTAAGTTTTTCTGTTTGTCTTTTTCATTTTTAGCCATGGCGTTGTCAGTTTGTTTTAGATTTATGAGTTTGACTGCCCTTTGGTATCTTTCGTCCCTCTTTTAAGGTAGCACAATACTAAGATTTATTTACTTCCAATTTCCAACCTTTAAAATGCTGTTACTTTCTTAAGACTGCAAATAAATTGATAATAGAGGTATTTATAGATCGATTAATGATAAATCTTTTAAATGAATGAAATATTTTTGTTATGAATCATTACATGCAATCAATAATTATGCAATTAATGACAAAATTTTGGTAAGTTCACTGCATAAATTTAGTTCTATCATCTCTATAGCTATACAGGAAATTTCAACGAAATCTTAATCAACACAGCAGGAGATACAAAAGTGTGTCTCAAATTATCGCTATCATATTCCATTCTCTTATAAATCTGTAATTAATGTAACCATCCTTACCATTAAAAGTAGATAATGGTTATTTAGGTGTTAACTTTTACCTATACATTTTATTTGAAATATGAGACACCCTTATGTAGATAATGGCTCTGGGAACAACATATAATAAATCAACCCACTCGGGGTATCCATAAAGAAGCTGATTTCAATTGAAAGTGGAAACTTCTTGTAAGATTTTTTAGACACAGTTATCATTAAAATTGATTACATAACTGTTGAATAATACTGACTATGCATCAATTTGAAAGAGTAATCTATAAGCTATCGATAGATACTGCTTTTATAAATTTTCAAGGACTATGATTGACCAGCATTCTAATACTGTGGAAATGGAGGTATAAAATCTTTGTATAGTGCTACTTTAATACAGGTTCAGTCTATTTGAAATGTTCTCCAGAGGGATCTAAAATTGGTTGTCTTTTATCACTGTTTTTTGCATAATACAGGTCTTCTCTCAAGCAGGTGTGACTGTACTTTGTTTCTCTGAGTTTTGTATCATTTATTGGTAATTTGTTTTGCTACTCTATAAAGAAAAACCAATTTACGCACTACCAACTTTTTGTAAACTTGTAAATCACTTTATGATACGACATATAGGAAAGAAAAACATATTTAGCTGGCAACAAAACTGTCGTGTTGTTTTCTGTAGATGAAAAATGTGACATGTTACACACCACTGCACAGAAAGCATAGAGAACCTATCGAAGATTTTTTATTTTTAGATTTCATAACTTTATAAATTGTTTCCGTATGTTTTGGTGGTGCCATTACGACTTCTTGTAAAATGTATGTAAATGCTAAAATCATTAACATAAATACAAACAGGTCGTCGATAATGTAATCACATGCCTTTTACTGGTTAAGCACTATACCGCAATGAGAAATTCTTAACAGTTTTTGGTGGGATTCGTGTTACTTTTATTACTTTTCGATGTTGTGTTTTGTAAACTGTTGCTTTAATATATTTTACGTCATCTATTTTGACACATATCTCAATGTATCTATATAGTTTGTATCGGAAAATTTTGTTTTGTAGATATGGTCAAGACTTATTTAAATGTTTGACAATAGATTATACTCCAGGTGGAAAAGCATTAACAATTGGAAACAAAGGCAGTAAGTAAGAGTAAATGTATAAATTTAATAAAATTGAGAATGAAACTGAGGAATGTGTCAAAGAGACAACAACCCGACCATAGAGCAGACAACATCAGAAGGTCACCAACAGGTCTTCAGTGCAGGGAGAAATTTTCGCACCCGGAGGCGTCATTCAGCTGGCCCCTAAACAAATTTATATACTAGTTAAGTGATAATGAACGCCATATTAATTTCCAAATTGTACACAAGAAACTAAAATTAAAATAATACCAGGCCAGATGCTCCGGACTTGGGACAGGCACAAAAATGCGGCGGGGTTAAACATGTATATGAGATATCAACCCTCCCCCTATACCTCTAGCCAATGTAGTAAAGCAATGTTTGTTTACAACTGAAACAGGATGTGAACGAGTCATAAAAGTTAGATGGACATATTAAAACCGTACTCTTGGAGTTTTCCTATATAGATATCATTATAGTGTCAAATATACCTCACCATATAGATATATTGATTTGGATGAAAAATCTCTTATCATAATTAGACACTTGTACGTTAGGTGGCGAGGGAACTGTTAATCCGTCCCTCATAATATGCATAAGTTTACAGTTGATTTTTAAAGGATTCTTACGCAGTATCTTGCTTTTATTTAAAAAGGGAGAACGAATGAAACCAGGTACATGACATTCTACCCCTGATATGTGGCAGTCAATTGGTTTTAACAGTGAAACCAAAGAAATCTAAAGTCAATTGGTTTTAACAGTGAAACCAAAGAAATCTAAAGTCAATTGGTTTTAACAGTGAAACCAAAGAAATCTAAAGTTAAACAAAATGACAACGTTATGGCAATAAAACAAAGAACAACCAGCATGCAAACAGCAGTACACAGACCACTACATAAAAAACTTGAAGTTAAGCAACACGGACCCCAACAAAAATCGGGGATTGGGATCTGAGGTGCTCAAACCGGGTAGACAGATCCTGCTCCACATATAACACCTAGTGTTAAGGGAGTTCGCATCTCTAGTTTATATAAAAAGGGGATTAATACAGGAATCCAAAGAGCAAAAAAGTGTATAGGTCACCGTGCTTGATTTCTAGATAGAAGCCATTGAAACTTTGGCAGGAAATTCTCTCTTGACTAATCATAGCTTTATCATTGACAAGTTTAATTTCTAAAAAAATATACTTTAATAGATGGCTTATCATTATACATTTAAAAGATTTACAAAAAGAGAAATGGGGGTCGCCGGGGAAAATTGTTCAAGGTATTCAAATCGATAAAACCAGATGATTCCGAAAATCTGACAAAAAACCCGAAACATGACAAGCCAGCTTCCTTAAGTACTAAAACGATGTCAAATATATGTACTGTGGATATCTTTTTTCGTAGATTGACATGATTGATGAAAAACTGTTTGTGGACATTTGATTTAGTGGATTTGTTCAAGTTTAGAAAGAACCACGGGGGTCTCAACATGGGATTTTGGGTACAGGTGTGCAGCTGGGATTTTAAAAACACCCCCCATTCATATATTGAATAATTGTGAAATCCCTACCTATACATATATTTCACAGCGAAATCATAACCCATTCATATATTTATCAGCTCAAAATTTTCACAATCGGTCAATTACTACCTATTGATATATTTCCTCGGGAAAATTGCACCCATTGATATATTTGACGGGACCCATTCCAGCGGCACATATGTATATACCTTTATATAGGAAGAGACCCCCCGTGGAAAGAACCGCATGGAAAATTTGCAACTCGTTGAAAATTAAAAAGATAGAATAACTGAGTTGAATACACACATATCTATATATACACAAGTAAAACTAACTAAGAGTCCCCTGTCTTCAGCTCTAAAGACTGTTTTATAAAGGAACCTGTTTTTTTTCATTTGGTTTCTATTAGAAAGATTTAGTAGGACTACTAGTTTTTCAGTATCAGATAGATTTGGAAACATAGGATTATCTATGTTTATATTCTTTCTTTCATTTATGATTACAGATCCACAGACCGTAAATCAAGTGCAACCTGGAGCTTTTGATGAAACTGCTGTGTGCAGTCTTTGCGCCGAACGTACAAATGAGTTTCAAATTGCCGTTGGTATGTCATTATATATATATTACTTTTGTGCTAGAAATCGATACTTTTGATGTATCAATATATAATCTCCGCTATTTTATACAAAAGGAAATATCTGTGACAAGTCAGGAATATGACACTTGTTTTTAAATTCGATTGATGTGTTTCAAAGATTCTGATTTCGACAAATGATGAAGGACATTCCGTTTTGAATTTTCCTTTTATTTCGGTATTTTTGCTAGTTTTTTTTTTTTTTGACTAGTTCTACTTCTGTTTATAAATAAGGATAACAACGCAAACAGAAACATAAAACAGGAACTTAAATGAAATACCAATAGGTTGATAGTAATATTCAAAAGCATATTTAAATTTAGAAAATCTTCGAAATATGTATTTAGTTTCATTTCCGCCTTGTCTATGTAATCAAAATGTTATTAACTTGCTGTATACTTTTGTGTATACATGTACTTTTATATTCACATCTATTATAATTAATAGTTGTATCTGTAGTTTACTTTTGCTACAGGTAAAAACATATCAAAAACTTTTAACCGATGTTATTAAATTCGGGTATAGACTTACACCTATTGTATTTTGATGAAGTATTTGGTGTTCACTACATAAACTCTGGAACATTATACACATAGATTAGTTGTTCTCACTATATTTCTTCCAGAAAATCCAGTCCGTAAGTAAATAGACTCATTTCGTATTTACGCCAGACGCGCGTTTCGTCTACAAAAGACTCATCAGTGACACTCGAATCCAACAAAGTTTAAAAGCTAATAAAAAGTACCAAGTTGATGAGCATTGAGGAACAAAATACAGCTAATGTAATATATTCATGAGGTAGAAAACCTTAGTATTTCAAGGAAGACATATTAACAAGTGACAGGGGGCAACCAGCAACTAATGCAAGACAGATATTACATCTAGAAAGAGCTATAGATAAAGTTAGAATGTGAGAAAAGTTTGCAGTTCTTGTGAAGTATACCTATCGGGGTTTTTTTACCGAACACAATTTTCAGATATATCCCATTATTTCTAAAGTCTGTTTTGTATTAGAATGTGTTCACTACAGATCAAACTGACTTGTTTGGAAAATTGAATAGCAAATTCGAACATATTTTGGAACAAAATGATTTTACCCTAATTGTGTCTTTTTATTTAAGATATGTTTATCCAAAACCTATACTGATGTGATTTCACACCTATAAATGTATATGTTCATACTATTGCATTAAAATATACCAGAAGATATTTTAACTCCATTGGCTGCGGTGGTAAAAATGTTATGATATGACATGTTAAAACTATGATGTAACACAAAACCCTTTTGGAATATTTTTTTTTTTCAGTTGACGAACCCACGGAAATAGTATCGCCCAAATGTGATGTTCCTTCCTTTTGCACGTCTGAAACAGGAACTATATGCGAACGCTACACAACGACCAAGCGAAGATCACAACGACCAAAGCGCCGATCACTACAAAAAAGAAGAAATCATGTGCCAGAAGGAGAAAACATCCATAAAGCGGAACAAGTGATTCGGACTGATCATTACATTTTTGAGAATTATTAGCTGTGCCGCTAGATCCTTATTAATAAAGACTTAAATTACAATTTAAAGCATTTTAGTAATTTATAACGCATTTATAACATAACAAAAAACTAAAGTTTAAACATAGTAAAAGAAGTTCCTTTTAACCCCCCCCCCCCCCCCCCCCTTTACGATATAGATAACATCCATGAGATGCGCAGACTCAAAATTCGATCAAAAAGTTACAACTCCATAGCATAAGAAAAAAAAAGAAAAAAAACAATCAACATGATGCACACTACAACAAAGAAAACGAAATTCGGATCAACACGAGCCCAATTACATCTTGGATCATCTTCGGCGTATCGTGCGTGCTCCGGTACTGTAAACAGACCCTGATCCTCATGATAAAAAAAAACTAAACAAAATGACAATGATACATAGTTTTCATCAACAAAGGACTTCAAGCAGACACTGACATGCCAGCTCCAGACCTCAATTAAACTGATTGAAAGATTATGTCTTCATTATATGAATGTCAAGCACAATCCCTCCTGTAGGGGTTTAGTACTAGGCCTTCATGAGTATTGAGGTTATACACCTTTGACTTGTAAATATTTCTATTCAAAAGACACCAGATGTATTGTTGACATTAGGAGTTAATATCTAATAAATGATACGAGCGACAAGAGACAACGAGGCTATTGTAGGGGCCAACTGATGTCAGAGTCCTGGTGTGGGATTTTCTCGATGTATAGCAGACCCATTGATTGCCTTCGGTTGTTTTTTTGTTTACTCTGTGGTGGGTTTTTTTTGGTCCCCATTTCCATTTTCTATTGTACGTGGTATAAACTAGAATAATATACAATAAAATGAACGGTTCCAATTGTATTGGACCTGATAGACATTTCGGCAATACAAGTCACTTCAGAAATGCCTGAGGCCGAAATATGTAAAGAATCTTGCATTAATGATTAGTTAAATATTAAACATGTAAAACACATGGTTTGATATTCCTTTAGTAAAAATTCAAACATTTTGTAAAGGTATATTATAATTACATAATATCCATATTTCTATGCCAGTATAGAGTACTTGTTAATGGGATGTGATATCCTTTTGAGACTTGAAGTCCAATAGCAGAACCTGAGGTATCGACTCAGTTGTAGTAATACTAAAAAGTACCGATTTTGCTGCAACAGGCTGTGACAACCCATCTTCAGTAACCATACGAACTAAACAAGCAGTGGTCATTCTCAATTGATACCACAATGAATGTCACCCATCCATGTGGAACAGGAACTTTTGACATTCAGCAGCATGTGGTTCAATCACGGTGTTTTGCTTGGTTATTCAATGTTTTACTTATCTGTGTAGTGTGTTTGTTTATGTTGTTCTTCTTTTCGTCTTTCTTTAATGCCTCCGCGACAAGATGCATGTCAGTTGATAAACATTGTATTGTCTGTCCGTCATTCCGGATTAAGATACATCGTTTGTCCGGCTATCGTCTTCTACAATTTTGGAAGAACATCTTTCATATTTTGTAGGATGTTCATGCACATGATAAATATGTGAGTTTGACTGTCCCTTTGATATCTTTCGTCCCTCTCATAAAGATGTGCTGCTTTTTTTCAAATATTCTGAAAATGACATGTAGTGGGACTTAGTATTGTGTTTGTTACTAGCTGTTTAAAAAACATGGTTTAATCGCTGTCTCTTCCTATAGTTTTAGAAGTATAGAAGTACCGATTAAATATATTTTAGGATGGTCATATACATAATGCAAGCGTGCATGGACAAAGGACTTTTATTTCGTTAAAATATTAAAAAGAACGCAATTTCAGGTTGTATGCCAACATCATTGTTTCACAAGCACTAGTCAGAATTTTTTTTTCTATATAACTTAATATCACACAAGGTAATTAACTTGCATTTTAGAAAAATGTCAGGCGTTGACGAAATTCCATTATATATCGCGTTATAGGCTGTCAACCTCACTAAATCTTGTTATATCGTAAATCTAAATTGATTTATCTTTACAATGGTGTATAACATGCCTACATTTGTTGTCGGAATAATCCGTAGCAGTCCTACCAAGTATGTCAATCGTTATAATTTTGCCAACCGCTGAATTTTTTTTCTAAAATACAAGTTAAGTACCATGTGTTTTATTAAGGTATTTAGGATTTTTTTCTGAGACAAGTGCCTGTGCATTGCTTGTCAAATCTAAAATACTCTCCTCGTGGGTATGGTTGAGCAGACAGGGGGGACGGCATTGTCCATATCTTATCGTGGCCGGTTAAGTCCATTATGCGTTTTCATATTCTATAGGGCGAAAACACGAAAGCGCGAAATCGCGAAGTCGAAAACGCGAAAACGCGAAAAGGAATACGCGAAATCGAAAAGAAAAAATATTTCGCCTTTTCGCGTTTTCGACTTCGCGTTTTCACGTTTTCGACTTCGCCTGTTTTCGCGTTTTCGACTTCGCAATTTCGCGTTTTCGCTCTATAGAATATGAAGGGCGAAAACGCGAAAACGCAAAATGGCCTTAACCGGCCACCATGACATCTAGTTTCTTATTTTTTTTTGTTCTGCCAAAGTGTTGTCATTTATTTTTAGACTTATCATTGACGATCACCTCATTAATGTCTCAGGTAAGATTGTGCTGAAGAAGGACACGAGGGAATACATATGCCCCACTGTAACGTTGAGAAAAAGAATATAATCGCTGTTCTTTTGCTTTTTGTGTTTTTACTGTTTTTAAGCACATATTTTACGAGTTTTTATACTGAATGGTTATTTTCAGTTTTTTTTTTTTCACTGACGCAGATATTGATTTCCTTGCATCCCAACAGCTAATAAAATCAAACTTGTATGTATTGCACTCTGTGCATATGTATTCCCTCGTGTCCTTCTTCAGCGCAATCTTACCTGAGATATTAATGAGGTGAACAATTATCAAAGGTACCAGGATTATAATTTAGTACGCCAGACGCGCGTTTCGTCTACATAAGACTCATCAGTGAAGCTCATATCAAACTCATACGTCGATGGCAAACTGACAAATTCATGGCAAACAAAAAAGGCCAAAGAAACAACAGTATACCAATCCCAAATCTCATGATTTATCTCATGTAATCCGGAACGGTACGAAGATACTGCTCACCATGTGGAACCAGTCATGTTGCTTATACAAGTACAATATAGTAAGTTTGAACATTGCGCGTAAACTTTTGTATTACCAAAACTGTTAATGAATGTAGAAATTATTTCGGTAGATTCCTTTGTTGTATTTAACATTCTTTTCATCTATACACATAATTTATGGGAAATTAGTATATTATTCCAGTGTATATATATTGAATACCAATTATACCTCATCAAGTAAAACTCTATGTTTCTGTATGTTATACCATTTTGAAATGTTAATGAACAGAGGCTGAACAAGTTAAATCTATGTATCACATTGATACATTAAGATTATTCAAACGATATTTAAGCACAAAAAAAAAGATAAATATGATGTACATACCAACGGCAAGGACAAACCTAGATGTAGCTTCGGAGCAAAGACTGCACAAAACAGTTTCATTGAAAGCCCTGGTGGTAGTGGATCTACTACTTTTGGAACTGTAATCAATGATGAAATAAAGAATCTTTTATTTCAAATGGAAGATTATACATAATATAATTTGTTGAGCATCGCGGATCGTTTTTGTCGCAACCATAATCCTGTCCTCTTTTCCTCGAATGTGACATACCGAACTTGACTTATCGCCGGATTTGTACTTACATGAGCAACACGACAGACGATACATGTGGAGCAGGATCTGCTTACCCGTGTGGAGCACCTGAGATCTCCCCCGGTTTGTGGTGGGGTTCGCTTTGCACAGTCGTTAGTTTTCTATGTTGATTTCTGTGTACTGCTGTTTATCTTTTGTTCGTTTTTGGTTTTTTGCTAAGGCGTTGTCAGTTGGTTTTTTTTACTTATGAGTTTGACTTTCCTTTTGATATCTTTCGCCTCTCTGTTATAACCAAGATTTTTGACAGATTGTTTAAATTTGCAAATCTTCACCTTTTATACTGCATCATCAACATTTCAAACATTAATGTGCACATGAAAAATCAAAGCCATGTGCATTTATAAGAATATAAGAGCTGTCAACTAAAAGATAAAGTATGTGCCGCTGATTTTTTCTGCAAAAACTAAAATGAAAGATAAGGATAGTGTTTTATGTACTCGGTTTCATTCGTTCTCCCTCTTACCTTGGAAGTAATAGACTGAGCAAGAAACATATAAAAAATCAAGGGTGCACTCATGTAGGACGGACCGACAGTACCTTCTCCTCTAGTAATACGCGTTGGTTTAACTCTTGTTTAAGATATCTATAATACTAAAATGACGAGGTCCAATTTGTCAGCCGTCATCACGTAAAAACGACGAATCAAAGAATTCAACTTTATATATAACTAATATAGTACAAAGGTGTAGATTAAAAATTACACCAATCCAGGCCCTTTTGTTTTCCAAGTAATTAATATTGCCAATAATTAAGAAGTTCCGTGTCGAGTCCGATACCGATACCAATAGTATATTCACCTGTTACCTATTACCTTAGGCGCACCACCAAACGGTGTATTTAGGATTATGCTATTTACACGGCTCATAATCACAGGGTTGACACTACTAAATTCAACCATTGTCACATTGTTCCCTATTGTAGTATTTTAATCAGTATGTTCACCTGTTACCTATTACCTTATCTGTACGTTCCGCATCTAACAGGCGCACCACCATACGGTGTATTTTGGATTTTGTTATATACACGGGTCATAACCACAGGGTTGCCACTACTTAATGCAACCATTGTCACATTGTTCCCTATTGTAGTATTTTAATCAGTATGACTTTCTAAGATAATCTCGACTTAAAGTAAGGTGTATAGGTACAGTTTTCAATTTGTTAGCCGGCATGACGTAAAACAGCGTATCAAAGAATTCAACTTCATTTATAACTAATAAAGGACAATGCTGTTGATTTAAAAATACTCCATTCCAGGCACTTTTGTTTTCCAAATAATTAATATTACCAATAATTGATACGTTACAGGTCTACGGGTTCAAACAGAAATCTTTTAAAAGCAGAGAAAACTGTGCATCTTATAATCGGCATGACTTTATCAGATAAATATGCATAGTTATATACTTTAATTCAGTCACGGGCCCGCGATATCACGGGTGTGTTCTAGTGTTAATTAAACATAGAATATTAGTTGAAAATAACTTTTGTTCATACCCCCAAAAAATCACCAAATTCGTACAAGTGTTTTAAAATATTTAATATTTAACTGTTGGGAGTGATGATATATCGTTATACTCGAGATCGATATAGCGGTGGAATCGGTTTCTTTCGTGACTTTAAGACGATATCTAAACAAGTTTATCCTTCCTCTTCAAAGATTTGCAGACAGTTGTGTTTTTTATATGTGACGTCATCAGGCATGTTCACCTTTTTTATGACGTCACAATAGGAAATTCAGAAGAAATAGAGAAGATTTGACGTCATAATTGAAATATCGACCAATCGTTTGCAGAGAACCAAGTTTTCTCTAAAGATGAAACATATTTTTTTCACACCGATCGAGACACGATGAAAAAAAACATGAAAATTTCTATAAATACTTCTACTTACTACCTCTTTCACCAATTGTAAAATTGTTTTCAACAGGAGTAAAATCTATAGTGAGACATTAAAATTTGTTTTCACCAACTGACCTTCAAAGAAAAAATTCTCCGATTTAAGTTAAGGATATTTTGAAAAAACGGACGGAACACAACTTTTAAAGTATTGCTCCTTGTACATGTTGTAGAATAAGGTAAATCAAGTCAAATAATTTCATTACTGTTGAAATAGCGATTAATGTAAAAGGGCTAGCGTATAAGTATATGAGTTACTGTATCTTGTACAAGCCATCATGAACATGCTGCAACAATCTTAATGTTTTAATCTATAATGGTTTGTTAGTGCTTAATTGGAGGTCCTTTGTTACATATCACGCGTTCTCATCTACACAAAAATACATAATAATTTTGTTCTAATAAAAATTTTCTTCCTATCCGGCCCTCCTTATTATGAACAGAAATACTGGTTTTAAATGTTTTTGTCATGAGTATGCTTGATTTTCCTTTGTAGAGTACCAAGACAGATTCGTTTACATTTAACCATTGGTTGGGCATTTATATTCGATTGTCTTATCCCGAGCGAGAGCGAGAGGTCAAATTAGAATATAAATGCCAAACACATGGTTAAAAAAAGTCTTTCAATCGTGAAAGCCCTATACGCACGATTCTGTTTAGGCTGTTCCGTTTTAGTCGAACGTATTTATATTAATTATGTTAGCTATATATTCAATAATAAGTTAAAAAACAATATTGAATTCTGAGGCGTAAAAGAAATCTGAAAACGCCCGATGTTTACATTTGTCGCCGGAACATACATATGACTTCACCTTTATAAGTTGTCAAAGACGATAACATCATTTCGCGGAATTTCGGTTTTATGAAATTTTACACCGACATAATTATGAAATGGACGAATGTGTTTATTTCCTTTAAAATAGAGATAACCGTATTGTATTTGAAGCTTGGTTTATCTTAAAAAGGGGGTTTCACTGTCGCAAATTGAGTTTACCTGGTTATAGAAATAAAGTTAGCATAACGCTGAACAGCGAATTTTGTGTATTACTGCGTTTGCGCTTAAAGTAGATATACAGTGATTATACTGGTTGACAATATACAGGTCGTCATATTAGAATTGATATGAATCCCCGAGTAACAGAAGTACTTAACAGGCGGGAATATATCAAGCAGGGTCAACATAACTTGCACCACCAACCACATTCATAGTGTTATTCCTGTTTAGATTATTTAACGATAGATTACTGAACATGAAAGATAACAATTTAAGCAATGTTTTTTATTGTTTTGAATTGATCAGAATATATTTCGTTGAGTCATGTTTCGAAACGGGACATCTATCAATCATTTACATCATAATGGTATTGCAACTTTTTTATATTATATTGAAAGTTTTGCAAAAAGTGAAGTGTTCTCGTGTGTAAAGAACTTCTTTAAATGGACAGGTGTATTTATACTACTATTGCAAAACATACCCAAGAACATAAAACTGATCTGTTATTTGATGACAATAATATGGATCACCATCATTATCAAGTGTACGTCCGTCAGCTTTGATGACCAAATATCTTCTGTTGAAATGACCATTAAATGATTAAGTTCCCATTAACTACCATGTTAAATTTAAATTAAGCAAACATCAAAGTTTGATTATTATAATAATATGCTAATTTAATTTTATTATACTTTACGTTAAAATGCCAGAATTTGATTGGTTAAATGTCACCCTCTCGTGCAGACTAATCACAAATCAATAATTTAAAGGACAATGAATTGAACTTACATCGATTAATTAAAGACAATGCTTAAGTTCTACGTTTTTGCTCAGCACTTAAAATAAATAAGAAAATAAAACACCTTTCTTCACTCCTGTTGTTTTTTTCTTACCCGTAACTTTATTATGTACGTGACGTCATAGTAAAAAACTTTGAATTTAAAATTGACCTGTAAAAGACGATTTTAATAGAATATTCAGCATGTTCAGTATAATAAATGAAATAACAACTAGCTGAGAGGGTGATAGTTTAATTCCCCTCGAAAAGGCATTGTCAACCTTGGCTCTCTTTAAAATATCAGTTAGCAATCAATTTGTGTGTTGCGTCGAGCAAAATGCTGGAGTCCAGGAAAATATTCACAACACATAATGTTCTTTTTCAAAACATTTCGTCAAATAGGGGTCATTTTTAAAAAAATCGGACTGAATATGAAAATGTTTACATGTAACATACTTTAGTCTTCGAGAATATAAGTTATGTATTAGTTGTACTATTAGGCTTTGATCTAGCTTACAGTATTTGAGCTTTGTCTCTTCTGTTTTTACAGAGGTTTCTGTATTTTGTACCGATCTTTGAGTTAGACTGGTTTTTATAGTTCATATGTACTGCTGTAAGACCATTGTCACATGTTTGGAGGGGTGGGGCGGTGTGGTAGGCGCTCACAAATATGTTCCCTGACACTTTTTGTATGTGCCAGTCTTATATCAGAAACATGTAGATCAACGGTTGTCGTTGGTTTATGTCTGTCATATGTTTTCTTCGGAAATTATTTTGTTATACGTAATTATAAGGTCGTTAGTTTTCGCGTTAAAATTGTTTCTCATTTTTCATGTTGAGACCTTTTATAGCCGAATGTACGGTATGAGGTTTTCTCATTGTGCAGTCAGTACGGTTATACCAAACGTCAATTTTTCATTTTAATAGTTGTAAATAATTATATTCGATGTTCAATATAAGAATGTAAAAGACTTATGATTCACACTCTCGTATTATTTCCTTGTTTGCTTTTATGCTTTTTATAAAAATGATTTGTGTGTGTGTGGTGGTAGGTAAATTAATGAGAGTGACAAACTGGAAGCTTTTTTTGTAGTCCAATACAGTTTAAATGAAATTAATATTCATGTACTAGTATGGATGTTTTTTAAAAGCAACAATAGGGGTATGTGGCAAAACAGGTTTGGTACACCACTGTTGAAAGTTGGAGGGGGTCCGGGTGGGTTGGTGTAATAGCTGTGCTTCCAAGTTTTAAATCAATAGTGTGTATCTTTTCTATTAATTTATTGAGCTTTATGTCTAACAATTTATTATGAATTATTAATTAACTATACTGTTATTGGACTTAATATGATGAAAACTGTCTATGCAATATAAGGTGTAAACTAGGCCAATACAGAATAACTAGGCCAATATAGATTTTTTTCTGTATTGGCCGAGTTATTCTGTATTGGCCGAGTTGACACAAGTGCAGGATTTCGGAACGTCTCTAGTTTTTACATCGAAAGTCACGATAAACACGAAATGAAAGTAAACAGTTGTTTTGAAGACGCAGTTTGTCATTTAGTCATCTTAAACATGCTGAAAATGTCATTATGGCATACAATTCAGGCTAAAAAGACGGTCACATTCATTTAAAAAGTATTTTAAAAGCAGACGATAGAATTATTTCAGGTTTGGGGAACGAGTAGACTATCTGTTACTGGTATGTTCCTCCTATCTAAGGAGCACTCCCGAAGGATAAGATTAAGAATATGAATATTTACATGTATATGAATATTATCACAAAGTTCATTTCTTGACGACCTCATACATGTCATAATTTCACGATCATGACGATAGTACACATCGATTTTATAATTAGTTTCTGCATAACACATGCAATGGCAGTACCTTTCCAATTACTATTTATGTGTTGCGTCTAAATTTAAATTGTAACACTTTATAGTGACTGAAAAGGGTAGAAAAATTCATCAGATGAGAAAATGCTGAAGACACCTGGAAACAGCACCGCCACCAGATCATTATGTATTGCATCTTATAAAAAGAAACAAACTGAGATTTGGATAGTTCCACTTTAAGGTAAAAATATTTATCTCTTTTGAAATGAAATTAAAAAAATATTGTAACACTGTAGTTAATTAATAAAGATACTATTACGTGTATTTCTGTATTGGCCTTGTTGTTGGTCCTCTATTGGTGGTGCATAGAGTATTGTATGGTCGTACTACAGGTAATCATTAAACATCAGGTAGCTGTACCTGTATTACTGTAACAATAATATATTACAATCTAATCTGTGCCTTCGGTAAAACCAGCATCCAGGATGTACACAAAGAGCTTATGAAGTCACACCTGTGACCTAGGATGAACTCATTGCATGGCACACGAGACCCAATTCTGGATTCCGTATGAAAGTGGACGGAAAGAAGCGTAGTTTGGGGTTGTTAAAAAGTCCCATCTTTACACCTTTTTTGCGTGTCATTCGAAAAACAGAAAATTTATCATGTCATTATTCTTTTTAATTATATTGTTGGATCGCTGTTATGCGTTTTGTTGGATAATAATCGAAACTAAATTTGCGCTGTCCCATATGTCAATATCAATGAAAGTAACCTCTGACGTAGTAGCTTCGTTCTGAGAGACTTCCTGGATCGAAATATGCATATTTGACAGGTCGATAAATCGTTGCATTAAGGATGCATTCTTCTGACTTTTCAGTCTCGTTCAGTCTCGTTGAAATCTCGTTCTTGAATTATTCCCAAAACATGTGATACAAGTGGAAAATATCAATGAATTTTAAAAATATTATAATCAAACATAACTCAGTGAAAAAATTGTGTATTTACAATGAATGGTTTTTGAGTAATCCAGTTTTCAAATTTTACGACCAATCAAGTCTGTATTTTTAGCCAAAATTTTTGAGAAAATGGGTGTGGGATACAAACAATGATTTTACAAGAATCATGTTCATCCCATATCATTTTGGTCTTTTCAAATTTCTTAGATATGTATTTTTTCAATCATTTATAACAAAAAAGTTGAAATAATATGCATTTTGTTCTTAAAACTGAGAAAAATTACAAAAATACAAAATTGACAGCATGGTAAATTTTACACAAAATAGCGTCAAAATATGATAAAACTTTCTTATATTAACACCTACCTATAGTTTTTTTAAGTAAAATTTATTTCGATTGATCCACTCCATCTTTATAGAAAGTATTAAAAAAAGTTTAATTGTGGAACTGTGATTTTTTTCACGATAATAGCCAAAAAATAGGTAAAAATCGATGAAAAGTGGGAAAATCATCAAAATTGGGCATTTTCTAAGGGCCGTAGCAAAAAAAGTAGTGCACCATCATATGATTTTTTCTTCACCAATTATTTTGTTACAGTCTTATAAACCCAAAAATCAGGTTAAGAAAAAAAGTTTAATTCTAGAAATTTTTGGCTCCTGAGAGGTGTACATCCTTAAAATACACATTTTATCAAATATTTAACAATCACATTACCCTTCAAAACAACATGTTTATATTGGTAATGATATTATTACAGGCGTAACTGAGTTTCCGTGTAAGTTTCCCGATGAATGGCTCGAGAAAGAGTTTCATATATACCGTGGGTCACCCCCGTTTTTTCATTAATTTGGTACTTTGAATCTGACGGTGTTGAACTTGAAGACGATGGTGATCCTGCTTTTTGTTATCAAACTACAGATCAATTTCGTATTATCAGGTATGCTCTAAAATAGTAGTAACAGAACAACTGTTCAATCAAGTGAAAGAACAATTTATTTTTTGCAACACTTCCAATACAATATAATAAAAAGCAAAACACGTATGATATACATGAGTGTTTGATGTCCCGATACGCAACTTGACTCTTTTTAACAGGAATAACACGAAGGACGGGGTTGGTTATGCAATATCTGTTGACTTACTTGATATCTTCCCTTTTTTCAGTATACTTTGTTTTCCTGGGTTTCGTATCATTTATTGCATCATACTGTATAATTGACGGACACGAAAGACATCAAACCAATTTATCAAAATTATCTATATTATCTATATTTGAATAAATATTAGATAACTTTCTGTAAAAATTAAAGTCTCAAATCTTCATTTTTTGAACATGTAAATAAAAAATGTTTTTGATACTCTACAAAAGAAAAACTAATTTACTCACGACAAAATTATTGTAAATAGATATAGGAAGATGTGGTATGAGTGCTAATGAGACAACTCTCCATCCAAGTCACAATTTATAAAAGTAAATCATTATTGGTCAAGGTACGGTCTTCAACACGGAGCCTTGGCTCACACCGAACAGCAAGCTATAAAGGTCCCCAAAACATTACTAGTGTAAAACCATTCAAACGGGAAAACCAACGGTCTAATCTATATTAAAAAAAAAAACGAGAAACGAGAAACACTTATGAACCACATCAACAAACGACAACTACTGAACATCACATTCCTAACTTAGGACAGATGAAAACTTGTATTTCCATACAGGAAAGAAATACATATTTAGCTGGCAAAAAAACTATCGTGTTGTTTTTTGTAGATGAAAAAATGTGATATGTTACAAAACACTGCAAAGAAAGCATTTAGAAACCATCAGAGATAAAAAAAAAAAAAAAAAAAAATATTATTTATAACTTTAAAGATTGTTTCAGCATGTTTTGATGGTTCGATTACGACTAATTGTAAAATGTATGTAAATGATACAATCATTATTTAACAATAGATTTTACTCCAGGTGAACATAAATTTACAATTGGAAACAAAGGCAGTAAGTAAGAGTAAAGATATAAATTTAATGTTTGTTTATAACTGAAACATGATGTGCACGGATCTTAAAAGTAAGATTGACACATCAAAACCTTACTCTTGGAGTTTTCCTATATCGATATCATTATATATAGTGTCAAATATACATCAACATTTAGATATATTGATTTGGATGAAAAATCGCCTATCATAGGTAAAGACTTGTACGATTAGGTGGCGAGGGAACTGTTTATGCGTCCCATATACGTGCACCCTTGATTTGTATAGGGTTCTTACGCAGTCTATTGCTTTTAATTAAAAAGGGAGAACGAATGAAACCCAGTACATTACATTTTACCCCTGATGTTTTCTTGAGCACAGTTTAGATTAAAACATGTGTTAAAATAAATTTGACGATGCAAAATGAAGGGTCAATTTACAAATTTAGATATCTTGCAGAAAATATTGGTTTTAACAGAGAAGAGAGAGATACCAAAAGTTAAACAAAATGACAACGCCATGGCAATAAAACAAAGAACGACCAGAAGGCAAACAGTAGTACACAGAACTCACCATAAAAAACTAAAAGTTGAGCAACACGGACCCCAACAAAAATCGGGGATTGGGATCTCAGGTGCTGAAGAAGGGTAAGCAGGTCCTGTCATGTAAGTGATCAGTCTAATTCGGTATATCACATTCGAGGAAAACAGGACAGGACTATGGTAACTGAGTTGGAACTTGCCATTAGTATGTCATCATATAAATTCGTTTTGTGCAAGAATATCGTTTGACTAATTTTGATGTATCAATATGATAAACTCCGCTATTTTCTACAAAAGGAAATGCCTGTGACAATTCGGGAATATGACGGTTGTTTTACATTCGGTTGATGTGTTTTGAGTTTTTGATTTCGACAAATGATGAAGGACTTTCCGTTTTGAATTTTCCTTGAATTTCGGTATTTTTGCTATTTTACATTTTGACTTGTTCAACTTCTGTTTATTAATAAGGATAAAACAAACAGAAACGTAAAACTGAAACTTAAATGAAATAGCAATAGGTTGGTAGTAATATTCAAAAGCATAAATAAATTTAGAAAACTTTCGAAATGTGTATTTAGTTTCATTTCCATCTAGTCTATGCAATTCAAAATGTTATTAACTTGCTGTATACTTTTTGCATACATTCACTTCTATTAATTGTTAGTTTATCTGTAGTTTACTTTTGTTACAGGTATAAACACGTCAAAATCTTTCACCGATAGTATTGAATGATTCGGGTATGGACTTACACCTATTGTATTTTGATAAGGTATCATTTGTGTTCACTACATAAACTTTGGAACATTATACGCATAGAATAATTGTTCCCACTATATTTCTTCCAGAAAATCCAGTCGGTAAGTAAATGATCTTCAAAACAAAATAATGAAAGCTTTATATAACAATTAAACAGATTCTGAAATAGATTTGGAAACATTCAGTTAAAAGGTAATATCATATCAATTCCTTACCTTCGTAAATGAATTTCATAAACATCAATCTTCGGACAAGACGAAAACACATCTGATACCTGGCCTTGGGAAGACATATTAACAAGTGACAGGGACATTCAGCAACGGAGGCAAGACAGGTTACATCTCTATAGATAAAGCTAGAATGTGAGGATATATTGCAGTTCTTGTGTAGTATACATATCAGTTTATTACCGAACACAATTTTCAGATATTTGACATTATTTCTAAAGTCTTTTTTTCTATTAGAATGTGTGTGTGGTCACTATAGAACAAATTGACTTATTGAGAGAATTGGATAGAAAATTGGAGCATATTTTGGAACAAAGTGATTTTACCTCATTATGTTTTTTTTATTTAAAATATGTTTATCCAAAACCTATACTGATGTGATTACACCCCTATAAATGTATATGTTTATACAATTGCTTTAAAACATACCAGAAGATATTCTAATTCTATTGGTTGCGGTGGTAAAAATGTTCAATCTATGTTGATGTATTGGATTGTTAGAGTTATTGTGTGTTTTGTCCATGGTGTTCTATAGTCTGTTATGTATGACTTACTAGGTATACACACACGTCTTTAACATGTTTGCGTGACCCTTTCTTTTTTATCTTATTTTGGAAATATCAAATACAAATGAAAATGATAATAGTTTGTGATGATATGACATGTTAAAATTATGATGTAACACAAAACCTTTTGAGAATAAAAAAAAAAAAACAGAAAAAGAACCCACGGAAATAATACCGCTCAAATGCGATGTTCCTTACTTTTGCACGTTTGAAACAGGAACTATATGCGAAACGCCGATCACAACGACCAAAGCGCCGATCACTACAACTGAAAAGACAAAAAGGAAGAAATCATGTGCCATTAGAATAAAACATCCATAAAGCGGAACAAAGGATTAACACTGATGCATTTAAAAAAAAAAATTAGAATCATTAGCTCTGCCGCTTCATCCTCCTGAATAAAGAGTTAGATTGCAATTCTAAACATTTTAGTAATTTATAACGTATAATATATAAATTATAGGTTAAACATAGTAAAAGAAGTTCCTGTCCCCCTACGATAGAAAGAATACCCATGAGATGTTCAGACCGATAAGTCCATGACACAATGACAACGTCATGGCCATAAAACAACGACAGAAAAACAACCAACAGTATACACACTACACCATAGATAACTAAATAAGGATAAAAAACAAACCCTTTACATCTTGGGAGTGATCTCGCGTGTCCTGTAAGTAGTCCCTAATCCTCACGTGGCACCCGTTATTTTGCTCATGAAAGAACAAATTAGTCAGTTTGAAGATTGTGCGTGTACATTTGTACTACCAAAACCTTGAATTAATTTGGAATTTTTTTTAGTATATCCCTTTCTAAGCATTTTTGATGAGTTTGGTATTAGCCACATGATTTGCTTTCCTTGATTTAAAATAATTTCCAATATTCTGTAAAAGTAAATTATAACTACACATTATCCATACTTTATGTCAGTACCGAAGTTCTGGCGGCTGGGATAGTGATACCATTTGTGATTTATATTTACCCAGAGCCTTAGGTATCGACCCAGAGGTAATAATAATTAGAACGGTGCCGATTTTACTGCAAAAGATTGTTAGGACACATCTTCATCTACCTTACTAACTAAAAAAAGCAGTGGTAAATCTCATTTGTTTTTTTATTGATAGTACTATTGTGACAGATATTTGACATACAAATGTTCATGTCCAGTTTTTAGTTCAAGTAAACTTCACGTTGGTCAAACTAACTTTCTTTGGTCAAATAACTTTCTGATAGAACAAATACTATATAAATCTTTGTTTGAAAGTAAAAGACGAACAAACAAGTCATAAACTTCGGACAATGGTTGACATGGTCAACTTACGTCAATAATTTAACTTTGATAAACTATAGGGCACAAACTAGTACCAAAGTCATTAAGTGATTGCTATATAAGTAGAAATTCTGCTTTGAGACGTCAAAGTTTGAATTTCTACTTATATAGCAATCACTTAATGACTTTGGTACTAGTTTGTGCCCTATAGTTTATCAAAGTTAAATTATTGACGTAAGTTGACCATGTCAACCATTGTCCGAAGTTTATGACTTGTTTGTTCATCTTTTACTTTCAAACAAAGATTTAAGTAGTATTTGTTCTATCAGAAAGTTATTTGACCAAAGAAAGTTAGTTTGACCAACGTGAAGTTTACTTGAACTAAAAACTGGACATGAACATTTGTATGTCAAATATCTGTCACAATAGTACCACGATGAATTTCACATGTGGAGCAGGAACTGCTGGCACTTCTGCAGCGCCGTAAATCAATCATGGTGTTTTGATTGGATATTCATATTTTTTTTTTACTTTTCTGTGTAATGTTTTGCTTAAAAGGTTGTTTTTATTTTCGTCTTTTTTTTCCTTATTTTTATAGTTTTTGCTAAAACTCATCGAAAATAACAGTCTTATACTTTGGTACAGCAAATGCACATTTCGTCTACATAAGATTCATGAGTAACACTCTAATCAAACAGTTTGAAGGCTAACTCAAATATGAAGTGGTAGAGCATTAAAAACAGAAAATTTCAAAATGTAAACGGTTTCATGGTATCCATGTCATTGGAACCATAATTAAATGGCAATTTTAATATCAGTGAAAAACAAGACAGAAAAAATCAAGATAAGAAGGTCATGTAAAATTACTGAGAAAGGATGAAAGGATGACAAATGTTGTATAGGACTTTTTTTTATTGAATTACATAATTTCATGTACACTTAAGTCACTATGGATTTTGCCATGACCACTTTCCATCTCGTCATCTGAATGTTACGAAACTAACAGTCAATCAATGTTGCTGTAACAACACTCATGATATTGTCTGATAAAATGCAATTAAAAACATTCTGTCAAGGCATATATAGATATAAGAAGATGTGGTATGAGTGCCAATGAGACAACTCTCCATCCAAGTCTCAATTTATAAAAGTAAACCATTATAGGTCAAAGTACGGTCTTCAACACGGAGCCCTGGCTCACACCAAACAGCAAGCTATAAAGAGCCCCAACAATTACTAGTGTAAAACTATTCAAACGGGAAAACCAACGGTCTAATCTATATAAAAAACGAGAAACGAGAAACACTTATCTATACTAATATGCCTATACCTGTTAATCAATATTTTCCAAATTAGGGGGGGGGGGGGCTGGCCCAGGAAAAATCTATGAGAATTTGATTTTTCATCCTATATTGAACTTTTGGTGTGGACAGATCCTTGATATGAACGAAATAAATCAAACATTAATTTCATTGTCATAATTTAGCCCGACAATCAGGCTGAAGAGTGAAAAACAATTATTATAAAGTATTTCGACATGTTAGACATTCACGGGGCATATTGATATATATAAGTGCCTTGAAAATCAACCTAACAATGTAAGAGTATATTTGATTCTTTACTTGCTCCCCGGCCGGGGCTGGAACCTGTACTTTTCACTTCGTACTTCTACGACAACACCGCCTAGCATTGTGCAGACGCCTTATCCCCACCTCTAACTATATTTGATTAAAATTCAGCTTTTGTTTCGGGAGGTGTTACCTTCTCGTAGGAATTAAACAAGAACATATAGACATAATACACAAAGTATTTTTAAGTGTACAGAAATGATCATCTGTTTAGTATTATGAGTTTAAAATGTCTCATTGGCATTTTCTCTTTTTTTATTAGAATGTACCGTAAATTAATCTTTTTAGTTTAAACAGTATATATTATTGAATATTATAACAATGAAAGTTCAATTTTACATATAGGATTCGGAAACAAGTTTTGAATAAAATTCCTAAAATCTGTCTTCGGAAAAATCTACATTATAGCAAATAATATGATGTAGCAACAGTAAATACAGTTATTAAGTGAAATCGTCTATTTGCAATGTGTTGCAAAAAACGAGAATTGTGACCATACACACACTTTTCTATGTATAATCCTTACAAATAGAATTGAGAAAGGTTAAGCTTGATAACAGGAGTGTTTACCTATGTTTTTATATATTTTTTTCAAATAGCACAATATGAACTACATTTAAAACAAACACTAAACTAAATATAATTTTAATTTGGATAAAATGGGAATATACAAAAATGTTTGAATTTTCCTATAGATTTTTTACTTCAATCAATTCAAATAAAACGAACACACATGTACATATCCAGTTAATATCAAGTAAGACCACACATCTTCATAGAATAGTCCCATAATTGTTGACATGCTTCATCATCCTGTGCTAGTTTATTTTCCCAGGCAAGTCTACAGTGACCGAAATACTTTCCTGTCACAGTGGTTACAGATTCATCAACTGCAGCAAAAATTGTTGTCTGTGCACCAGCTGCACTATCTAAACTAATAAACCTGGAAAACAACACAATGTTACACTACAAAAAATAAAATATCAAAAATACCGAACTCTAAGGAAAATTCAAAACGAGAAGTCCCTTACCAAATGACAAAATCAAAAGTTCAAACACATCAAACGAATGCATGGGAAAACGACTGTCATATTCCCCACTTAATACAGACATTTCCTTATGTAGAAAACACACGAGTTTTGTTCCTAATCATTAGACAAAAGTAAGCATTATCAATACCTCCAATGGATGGTATTTCACCATGAATTTTAGTCATAAAGTTGACGAAGTGCTGTTATTGAAAATTATGTAAGATATGCGTGTTTCTTCAACTTTCTTAACAATAATTGTTAACCCTATCTCTAGATCTACTAGTCCTATGTCCAGCATTCACTTTTATACGTGTGCAGCAACTCATGATTTTGTAATCATAGGTAATTATGTGTTTATTTATTTCAAGGTTCCTGTATAAAAGAAATGACAAACTGTCAACAATGAGTTTGTGAGTTCGAATCCCGAACAGGTGCGCTCGACTTCAATCTTAATTGACTAGGATTGTCTAGGACATTAACTAATGTCGGTGCTTCTCTCGGGCACTCCTGCCTCCTGCCTCCTTCGCCAATCAAAACTGACAGCCACAAAATAGCACAATAGTGCTGAAAGTGGCGTTAAACACCAATCAAACAATCAATCAATAAATGAATTGGTCACTTTTAGTCCTTTGTTACATATGGGACATGCAAGTAGATAGCTGGCAGTCTTGTTTTAAAGATTTACATTATGAGACTGTTAAACTTACAGTAACCATTGTTTTAGGTGGTTTATTTACATGTATAATGTTGTGTATGTTGACTCAATCTGACATGCCAACTATTTGAATAAATTCTTATTGTAGACTTTTTACAATATTTAATTGTGTTGATGTGGTCGTTATGAATACAAAAATTCGTAAGGGTTTCCGCGGAACCCCGTGTCTCGCCTGCTATAGCTGCTGTCAGTGTAAAAGTGTAATGTTGACTTAAAAAGTGAGTTCATTTATCAGTATTTAAAAATATAGAATTTAAAATAAAAAATCAAACTTTTACTTAAGATGCTATTTCATGGTCTTGAAGATTAGCGTCTGTCCAAGTTTCATAACAATCCATGAAGGTTTACAAATTTATCATTTAAAAAAAAATAATCCCAGACTGCCTGTTCATGTTAACTGTAAAAAACTAAGTTCATCTATCAGAAAAATACTGAAAATAAGAAAAAATATATTTTCAAAAGTTTGCTTCCGACATTATCTCTTAATCATAAGAAACCTTCTACCAAAATTTCATAAAGTTCTATGAAGGTTTAAAAAAGTAATTGATGTGTAACAAACTTTCACCTCAGACTGTACATGCTGTATCTATTTGTTAAATGTATAAAAAAAAAAGACTGAATCCATTGATCAGTTAAATACAGAAGAATGAAAATCAATATTTTCTAAATTTTGCTCTGAATACTGTATTTTAGTCAGACATGTAACTATACTTCTGTCCAATTTTTTTCTGAAATTCCAAGAAGGTTTGACGATGACTGAAATACTTAATCTCAGACTGAATCTACAAGCTTCTGATCAATTTCTTAAAATTCCATAAAGGTTTGACAGTTATTGATGTCTAAAAAAAAATTTAACCACATACTGAACCTAAATATTGATGCCGCCGACACCGATGACGGAATTTAGGATCGCTGTCTCGCTTTCGCGACATAAATGTCGCAGGCTCGACAAAAATGATAATAATATGATTACCTAAACCAGTGGCCAAAAACCATGTACAAGGTATTTGGTAAAACTGATTTAACATGTTCCAGAATAATATCAGTTGCAACCATGCCTGGATGAATGGAATTTGCCGTTACTGAAGTACCTGAAAAATGAAAATAAATAACTAGTTGATTCTATATCGAAGCGCAGCAAAGAATTTGTTCTCGTAGTTAATACCCTTAAAGGGGTCTTGATTGGGTCCTCTATTTCTGTATTCCTTACTTTTTTATGTCATTTTTCCATACTTTTTATTTTGTTTTCTCTTTGTTCTCTGTTTGTTATGTTTCAGCGCCCCATTATTCTCTATTCTGTGGGTTTTTTGGCCTATTTTTCTCTATTATTTATAATTTTTGGCAATTTATTCTGTACTTTTTGCCTGTTATATCTTTTCTGTAAACCCCATCCAGAACTCCCATAATGACCCATCTTGTTAGGACGGCCAATTTAGGGAGCTACCTTTTGATTTTTAGGGGGGGGGGGGGGGGGGGGCGGGATGAAATTTGAAAAAAATAGGCAGGACCAGGAGTTTTGAGTAAAAAAAGGCAGGATGAGACACTTGCAAAAAATAAAAAAAAGTCAAGACGACAATCTAGGTTAAAAAAGTCAGGATAAACTAATAAAATAAAAAGTCAGGACCGAATAGAGTGAAAAAAGTCAGGACAGAAATTACAGCTATAAAAAAAAATGCAGGACAAAATTTTTCATCCTACCCCCCCCCCCCCCCCCCCCCCCCCCCCCCCCCCATTAAAATCAAATGGTAGCTCCCTTAGGTCATCTTCACCACAAATATTCTCCACCGAACAAAGAACTTGTCTTGCGAGGGTCCCCTTGGTTTAGAAAATGTTCAAAATTGTCTCAGTTTCTCCAACAAAGGAGTAAGACTCCAACGAAAACAGCATCCAGCCAGGATTGTGACAGAGCATCCTATGCCGCCTCGTGTATTGTACCACGTCCAATACACCTTAAAGAAACTTTGCAACAACTCAGTGTTGCAATGTAAAAAAAAATGCTACCCATATTCAACATGTCATTGGCTTTCAAGTTGCAGTCTTAATCTAATGTGTTCTCGTCCTGAATATGCACGAAATACTTGCCACTGACCTTTAAACAGATCGCAATTAACATTTTAAACTAGCTACCTAGTAACTACAGCCAAAAAACATTAAAACTTCTTGACATAAGAGAAAACAGCATGCTCGTTTTCGTTTCCCTGCATAAGCAATTATGGTTGACTTTTTTTAAAATCCACCAAAATCCGAAATTGAACTCGGGTGCTCCAGAAGAGTAAGCCGTTCATGCTCGACGCGTGACAATCTCATGTTACTCCTGTTTTTAGTCATATGTCATATTCAGTGATTAAACACGCGCGAAAGTGTTTTTTCGTCGATTAACATTTATGAATTGAATACTTCTGTTTATAATTTTATTGGGGTAAAGCGTTGACCGAAGCACATTTCATATGAAGCGCTTCCGCAAATGGAATTTGATGCGACTGTCATACAAGTGAGAGGTTTATCTAGCTTTAAAACCATGTTCAATCCACCATTTTCTACATAAGAAAATGCCTGTACCAAGTCAGGAATATGACAGTTGTTATCCATTCGTTTGATGTGTTTGAACTTTTGATTTTGCCATTTGATTTGGGACTTTCCTTTTTGAATTTTCCTTGGAGTTCAGTATTTTTGTGATTTTACTTTTTTCCGAATCTACAAAAGTGCGCACAATAAACGTTTTTACAACCCTATAAAATTATTAAAAGAAACATTCAATTCTAAATAATTACATTTAAATGCTAAAACCGTGAACTTAAGAGTAATCAAGATTTTCTTTTGTTTCTCCATTAATTGTTTTAACATTGTCGCGAATAGCACATGCAGTCATAGCTGTTGTATTTTATACGGAAATAATATCAGATTATTACATGGCATTTTTCATATCAGATGTTCAATGTCAGCTAAAGAGCCGATGTGAAAATGACATGTTATGATCTGTTTATCATATGCTTCAACAATGGAGAAACATTACAGTTTAATATAGATATTGATCCTTGTAAGTGGTTCTCAAGTAGAAGTTTAAGCAGTGAAAAGTTGACGGAAGTCGGACACCAAATGTAATACATTCGATATGAAATCTTTCTATCATATGCCTCAGCAGAGGAGAAAAAACAACACTACAACATATTATATGATTATATTGACAATAAAAAAACATCAACACTGTTTAAAAAAGTCAATACTAATTTTGTAAAGTAACTTTATAAATTATTCTGGAAATTAAAAAAAAATGCAATTATTGTATCATTATTTTTTTGCATTTTACATAATATATTTTCCTGTTTCCTAACAATTGTTTTGTACCTTACTTTGTAATGCTTTTCGCTGAAAACGTGCCATTCAGGTGTATTTTACGGAATTTGTCGAGTAACACCGGAGTGCCATGCGATAACGTTACGGAAAGGCATGTGATAATAGTCAGAAGCATGTGATAAATTTTTCATATCAGCCCGCTTAACATTATTTTGGAAAATATGGAATTCACGTAAATTTAATGCTATTATCATACTGTAAAATTTATAAGTTATTTACTCTAAGTATATAATAAATATAGGTTATAACATGGCATTTTTCATATCAGACCCCTTATCAGCCCTAGGCCATGATATCAGCACGAGAGCCGGCAGTATCGAGGAATAATTTTGACCATGGGCTGATACGAGGTCTGATATGAAAAATGACATGTTATGTTCATTTTATCATATACTTCAGCAAAAGACATACAGACAAGAAAACTTTCATTTATTGTATTATTTGTTTTGCATTTTTTTTTTTTTTAAAATATTTTTTTCTGTTTCCTAATATTAGTTTGTTCTTTTATTCTACATAGTTATATTTTTCACTAAAATGTACCACTCAGGTTTTTCCGGAATTTGCAGAATGACGTCGAAATGCTTTGCTATAACGCTAAAGAAACTTTAAGGCATGCGATAATAACCGGAAGCAGCTGATATAAACCGGAAGCAGCTGATATAAACCGGAAGCAGTTGATATATACCGGAAGCAATTGATATTGAAAGTCATATCACACGGCTGAGACAATTCTTCAAATCTAATGAATGAATATTTTTTTTTTTATGTACAAATTAGTTTTATCAAGGGGTACAATTATACTATTATTTCCTACAAGTATATGATAAAATTTGATATTGGACTGCATTACGAGTACTGTCAGCCAATCAACATTACGGATTGTAATGATACATACATGAAATGTAATATATAGAATTAAACACATTTTTTTTCTACAGGTTATTAATGTGTAAATTGGGCGATTAACTCAAAACTGAATGAAACTTGTATGTAAAGTTTTTGAGTTAACGACCAAGTTTACATATCAATAACCTCTAGAAAAAATGTGTTTTAATCCTTATAATTTGTTAAAATTCCCCAAACATTTGCAACTTTCAATCAACAAGTTTTGGTACATTGGATACTATTTACCATCAAATGCACAATTGACATTTCGTAACAAATGAGTTAGCCGTCATATTGACTTTATTAAATCCATTATTGTTCGATTAATACAATAGAATGTAAAATGAAATAACACCTACCTCAAAAACTTCATGTTAATGAGATATTATCCGAAGCGTACAAGAAACGAAATAATCTTCATCTTGAGAGTGTTCATTCGTATATATATGACGTCAAGTTTTCCCATGACGTTAATATTATTCGCCAATTAAGCTCATTTGTGAAATTTTATTTTCTTGTGAATTTATACATTTTCATAGCTTTCGCAATATATCTTTTTGTTATTCATTAAAATAGAAATAACAGTTATGCATTTGTTTTTGTTTTTTCAATCTTAATTTGCTTGAACCCCTTTACCCCATGCATCTGTATCGCGCATAAATGGATCACAGATAAGGTTACGAAAATAGTTTCGTCCACATGGTCTATCGAAGTGTAAACCAAGGAAAAAAATGCTAACGGACCAATCAAATTCAAATATTTGTAGATATGCAAATTAAATAAGAATTATGTATTTATATCTAAATGTAAATGTACATACCTTGAAGGATTTTCGACAACATATTTG
>CM034360.1:126939873-127014264 GCA_019925275.1 Mytilus edulis | reverse complement strand
GAATTCTGGTGTTTCCAATTGAAAAAATCATTGCGAAAGGTGAAATCAAATACAAAAGAACTATAATATGGTGTATTTTACACAATATAGTTAATACTGACATCCTAGAATAAAGTTTTATATCATTACCAATCAATTTGACCTATCATGATGACTCAGCACTTTTCTCAACACAGTATTGTTCTCAGTGAAACATTTCTATTCTTTGTGATAAAAATCAAATGTACTAATCAAAAGCTTCATAATAGTATTAAAGAATTGAAGTTTGAGTGACTTTGATTTCCCTTGCTATCTTCAGTATAGGGAAAACGGTACTATTTATTCTGCCATTGGCGACAATGTTAACATTTTCTAAATTTACCACTTTTTAAGATAAAAACCTGGATAAAACAGTTATATGTTGTGTTAGTACTTTATTACTCTGTTTTAAAAATTAAAGCCAAATAGTATCATGACCAACTTCCAACGGAGCTTGTTTATGTTATCCATGCCCACCGTCATTTTGCACCAAATTTATGAAATTTTGCAAGTCTTTTCGAATAATTCTCTAGAAAATATTTCAATAGGTTTTAAAATTTATATTGTAAATATACACACTGCAGTTATTCATAGATAAATAAAAAATATATTGTACCCTTACATCCAATCACAGCGCTCCTAATTTGACTTCCTTCACCTGCCTTGGGTACACAAAAGGCCAACCTAATGCTGGGAAAATTAAATACTACCGTTTTCCCTATACTGTGACATAAAGATATAAAGAATTCTTATGACATTATTAATGCAATACTGGGCTATTGTGAAAACCTTGGCTATAATAAATACTTGTATGTTCCCAGTACTTAAAGAAACATAGATCATTTTATGTCCCCACCCCTACATGCTGGTTTACCTCATTCTCTACTTCTTTCAGAAAAGCCTTAATAAACAACCTGTATCCAATCATATCTTATCTTATTTAAAAAGAATGATAAATAGTTCCATTTAAACAGATAAAATGGACAGTTCCATTCAATTTGTATTCATTTTATCAAAAATTTACAAGAAATGCACAAATTCAAGATTTTTCATACTAATCTCCATTCCATGCTTTAGTATATGCCATATTGTGGTTAAAATTTTTAGAGCTTGTTACAAAATCTATTATTCTGTCTTGAGATGATGAAAACAAAGATATTAGACACTTTAAACATTAAATATGCAAACTACTCAGCTGTAAAGTTGCCTTTGTTGCCTGTATTAATCAATGAAAAAGCTGAATTATGTCCCTTGGGAGTATTAATTTCCAACAAAAGTCCTTTCAAACAGTAGGAAATGAAAAATTATTTATGTCTGATATAATTAAAGAAAGAAACTACAAAATGAAGCACTTTTGAAATATTTGCTGCATGCATTATCAAGAATGTGAACAATTCTTTACACAGGAGAGTATAAATTCTATGTAAATTTAGGCTCAAGTGGGCCTCTTTTTTTCTTAGATGAACAATTCTAACACTGAAAATGCTTTCAATGTGACCAAATATTGACTAATTCCATAAACAGTACAAACTAAACCAGACAATTTCCCATTTTAATAGATTATGTTTACAGAAATACCCAAGTTATACATTTAGGGAATTACGCAGCAAAAAAGGCAAACATTTCAGTAAAAAATATATGTCGCAACTTGAATTCTGGTGTTTCCAATTGAAAAAATCATTGCGAAAGGTGAAATCAAATACAAAAGAACTATAATATGGTGTATTTTACACAATATAGTTAATACTGACATCCTAGAATAAAGTTTTATATCATTACCAATCAATTTGACCTATCATGATGACTCAGCACTTTTCTCAACACAGTATTGTTCTCAGTGAAACATTTCTATTCTTTGTGATAAAAATCAAATGTACTAATCAAAAGCTTCATAATAGTATTAAAGAATTGAAGTTTGAGTGACTTTGATTTCCCTTGCTATCTTCAGTATAGGGAAAACGGTACTATTTATTCTGCCATTGGCGACAATGTTAACATTTTCTAAATTTACCACTTTTTAAGATAAAAACCTGGATAAAACAGTTATATGTTGTGTTAGTACTTTATTACTCTGTTTTAAAAATTAAAGCCAAATAGTATCATGACCAACTTCCAACGGAGCTTGTTTATGTTATCCATGCCCACCGTCATTTTGCACCAAATTTATGAAATTTTGCAAGTCTTTTCGAATAATTCTCTAGAAAATATTTCAATAGGTTTTAAAATTTATATTGTAAATATACACACTGCAGTTATTCATAGATAAATAAAAAATATATTGTACCCTTACATCCAATCACAGCGCTCCTAATTTGACTTCCTTCACCTGCCTTGGGTACACAAAAGGCCAACCTAATGCTGGGAAAATTAAATACTACCGTTTTCCCTATAAATAGGAAAGCGACAACAACTAGCAATAAATATAGAAAAGAAAAAACACACATTGACGGTTTTTGTCATTAGAAATGTGTAAAGTAAACACAATGTCTTTACATTTTTTTTTTATGTTCAGATTATCATTTTTATTTAAAGAGATTATATATATGGACCTAAAATCATGAGGCGCCGTTTCATTATTCCTTATTTTCTGATTAATTTATGATATATATATATCCTTTAAAAAAAAAAATAGATACCAAAAAATAATGAATAATTTCTGAAATTAAAATTATAATTTTGATATGTACAAAAGTAAGAAAAAAATATTCAATCAGCAATCGTTCAATTTTGAAGTATAAATCAGACCCGGTCGGTTTTCTGTTTTGTCATAAACATTGTGCATTTAACAGCCTTACCATATTGCTTTCAAGAACGATGTACATGTCATATATATATGTTGTATAGTTTGAAATTAAAAGGTTATCGTAAATCTTTCAAAATTCATTCAAATCCTCAAGGTTTGGATTTGCTCCTATTTATATCTATATGTATATATATTTTTAAAGTTTAAGTTATCTATGTGTTGTTTTTTTCTCTATTTTTTATAACACTTGGCCATTATTTTCTGAATTTGTAATGCTAGCAAACACATCATCGCAGCCGGGCACGTATTCTGACATCGAGCAGAGCATTTATTTTTTTGCTTTTGCTTCTAAATGTCACGTGCGTTTCGCCATGCCACGTGTTCACCATCAGGTTAAAACTTTGATTGATTCATTATTTAATGAATGGCTATTATTTATTTTGAATTTATTGAAGCGGATTATGTAAAATGTGAAGTCAAAAATTAATTTTATGGGTCAATAAATTCAAAATAAATTATTGCCATTCATTATAAATAAATTTCTATCAAAAATAAAGGCTCAAAGAATTTTTTATATCATTTATATTAACAATAACAACGTACACACATGTTGGCGTATGAATACACAACGTCAGAGTGGGCGTGTCGCCATAAAAATTGTGAACATTGAAAATAAAACTAATACTTTTAACCAATCATGAGACAGTTAATACTCCAAATTTATTTATTAGTGTTTAATGCCACTTTCAGCACTTTAGGCTTTATCGTGGCGGTCAGCTTTAATTGGTGGAGAGAACTTGACTACCTGGATTGAACCACTGACCAGAAGGCGAAAAGAAACCGGAATTCCTTGTCAATCACTATATACGCACATGCCACAAGCGGGACAGTTTGAGCTCACAGTCTTAGTGTTGTCCAAATATGTTTGATTTATTCCATTTAACAATTAAATATAGTATTTGAACAAAAATAAGCATTAATGTGTTTCGTTGTTTAATAGGAAGACCATTTGTACTTATTGAATAAGTAACAATTGTTAAGTATTGCTATCAAATCAAACCTGTGGATAGATATTAAACGACATCTTAGTTGACAAGTTTGTTACTATTTTTTAAAAACATAAAACAAAATTTGTGGTTCACCAAACAAATAAACACGGATATCTTTTATGCACGAAGCATTTATTAGCTGAATAAGGTCATTTGCTATTCCGACAGTATCAATCTTGAAAACTCACGAGGGTCTTAATGGGGTCTTTCAAATTCTTTTATTCTCAGCCATTACTATTACTTATTACTTTTAAATCATTATCTTCAAGTTGTTCATTTTTCCCTTTTCTTTTTTATTATTATGTACTTCTTTATTTTTGTGTCCTATTCTATATTTGAAGCTGTTTATTCTCTACTGTTTGCCCATTATTCCATAGTCAGCTATAATAGGCCCCGAAATGACAATGTAAAACAGTTGAGAAAACTAATGGCCTTATAAAAAAAAACATTTCTTAACCCAATGACCTATTATCGATAGTCTCGTAAGAACGTCAATGTTTGGTCGCGGTATTTGTTTCTCTAGGCAGACAACCACGTTATTTGTCTTAGCTACATGTACCATTGTTTGAGGGCATTATAGGCACAAGTTTTGTGTATTTTCGAACAATGCATGGTTAAAAGAGATGTAACAGACGAATGTCAATAGAAGCTTTATATTGTGATTAAGATACATTCATTGACTCCCGCCGCTTAACACATGCTAATACTAAACATGCAACAACTGGTTCGTTGGAGACAGGTTATGCGTAGGGCCTCGTTCTGAACTGTCACAAAATGGCAAAAGTTCTGCTCTCCATTGTCGTCGCCTAACATCATGTAAGCGACAATGCGCCACGATGAAATCAGTTGACAAACTTTACATTGCAGACATTATGTATTATTCCAGGGTTATAATTATATCTCGACCAGGACATGAATGAAATGAACTGTTGACACAGAATGGTGTATCGTTTTTTGTTTTGTTTTTATTAATCTGATGCAAATGTCGAAGCTATAAACTGTTGAAACAGATATATGCCTTTCGTTTTGTCATTCTGATGATATAATGCAAATATTGAAATTAAATTAGTAAAACATGTAAACAATGTAAAACAAGCAAGGTCAATGAATCATGTCTGAAGGTGCAGGGCCAAATAATTTCTATGGAAATTTGCTTGTTTAACTGAATACCAAGTGCCATTGAATAATCATAACTTACATTTAACTTTAAATTGTAGACCATGCAACAATTTCAAAGTCAATGAAACATAATCAATAAGGACCTATATCCAACGAGCATTGCAAATTGTTTATGCAGCATATCTAAATATATGAGATGATATTTATATTATATGAATGTTGCTTAATTTTAATATTGTATATGTTTGTAAATAGTGTCATGTTTGTCTTGTAACAATCCAATATTTGGATTTTACTCCAAAAAAGGATTTGATTTGATTTGATTAAACAACTGCATACCAAATATCATTGACTTAAAACATGTTTAGCCTTGCAACATTTTGTAGGTGACCTTCCAATATCAGGAGCCTGTAATGCAATAGTTGTCGTTTGTTGTTACATCTCATATAAATATATGTTTTCTGCTCTATGGTCGGGTTGTTGTCTCTTTGACATATTCCCCATTTCCATTCTCAATTTAATATATATATATATATGAGATGTACTAAGCAGTTATCTGTTATCCGAAATATCTAATATTTGTTCATTTTATAGTTATTTAATGGTGATGTTGTACCCTTTAAGTTTTTGACTTGTTATATATATACAACTCGTCTAAACATCAACCCAACAATGTTAGATCTGTAAATTTGCTTTCGCAAATATATACAACTCGTCTAAACATCAACCCAATAATGTTAGATCTGTAAATTTGCTTTCGCAAATTTTTTGTTCTTCCCTTGCCGGGATTCAAACCCTTGCTACTGAGATATCGTGGCACCAAATCGCCTGCACAGCAACCGGTGCGCTAGACCACACGACCACCTGGGCTTCATAAACATGAATATATATGCGAAAGCAAATTTACAGATCTAACATTGTTGGGTTGATGTTTAGACGAGTTGTATATATATATATATATATATATATATCTCGCGTTTTGTATTGTACATCATGTCATTTTAAGTTTCTTCTCTGTGTATAATGTGATCATACCCTATTTTCTTAATTTTAATTTTTTGACGACACATACGCTGACGCCAAAGCAATCTCGCTTTTTTTAGTTCATGTAGCGAAACAAATATCAACACTTCCACGAACCATAATCAGTACATATAGAATAATTCAATATTGTATTATTTCCAAAAGTATAAGAATCCAATTTTTTTACAAAAAATAATTAAAAATTATATTAAAATGTATTTAATACAAAAAAAACTCATGAAATTTATGATTATAACGCATTTGTATTATTTAGACATATAGACTTATTTTGCACAGTTGATGGAATTACTATTGCTACCATTTCCAACAGCAAGTAAAGTTGTATTATTAATACTGGTCATACTTGTAAACTCGACACGTGGCTGTGTTTCATGTTCTTCGTTGCGTTTAAGGCAAAATATAATCCTAGAACGAAGGTTTTTACTCATTATAATATAAATCAAGAAGTTTGCTGCGAACCCAAACTGTAGAATCAATAGCTCAAATTGGTGGATGCCGGTGGAGCACAGTTGTTTCAATCGAGCACTAGACCGACAGGAAAACGGAATAAGTTCTATTATCAAACAAAACCCTGCTACCATCAATACAATCATGGCTGATCTATGGTGTCTTGTTCTTATTACTCTGTTGTCGTGATGTTTTCGACGCTTACATGTTAAACTGAAAGCTATATATACTGATGATGTAACTAGCATTGTAAAACATACCATGTAGAAAACTAAGAGAACCTGTTTGTGCCCACTCGAATTCCAAACTTTTACAAAATTATTTTCACGACAGCACCATTGTTTATCTTGCGATGGGTATACGGTATATAACACGAGGGAAATATTTACAATAAATGATAATAAAATCAACACAAAACAGCTAATGAAGGATCTCTTAATTTTCATTATGTAGATTTTACTCCATATTGGAAAATGAATTACGATTGCTTTCTGCACAGCAACTAATGACGTCACAAAAAGAGAAGAACTATGAAACGCGTGAGCTAGAAAGTACGATATTTCCGAAAATATACAGAACGGATATTTTACTCTGTTTATCTGTAGGAAAACTTCAGTTTCTCGGCTTTCGTCGAAGTGGAACATGTCAAACACAAAACTAAGTTCATTCGGGTAAAACATGAATATGGAAGCCAATATATCACAAATTGCTAATATAATGAGAGGCGCTGTTGCCGGAGATAACAGCCCTTTCTGTCTGAAGGCTCTTACAACCATACTATTGAATATTATAATGATAATTGTTATAACTGATCCCGTGTGAAACACCCAAGGTTTGTAAGAGCGCATGCGGAACATATATCCAGTAGGTCCGCACGTTAAATTAAGGACTTCAGTTTCATTACCCAGGAAACCGGTATCATCATCAAATTCTTCGATGTCAGACATATTGATGCCGATGAGCGGCTTATTTTTGTAGAATGTAAGTTCCTGTTTTCTATTCCGTACTCAAATTTGTAGACAGGTTAATAAACTGTTGTTATTATTGTTGTTCTAAGTAGAATTGATAATAAAATCCTTTTTAACGACATCCTACTTCCACAACACTATCCCCTGGATATATTAAGAATTATCGAATGTTCATTGATTGCTATCCTTCATATTTTAACATTGTAAGGTAGTTCATTCTTCATTAAACTTCATACGTTCATGTCATAAAACTATATTGATAACTTAAATGAGTTAGTCCCTCAGCGTTTTCCGTTTTTCTTTAAAGTATCTAGATATATCAATACGACATCACCGGCAATGAATTCTTAAAACAAATCGTGATGTAGCATGACGCAGAACGATTTAAAAATTAATTCTCCGGGAAAGACTTCTAAATTTCACAGAAAATCCGTACATTTTTTTTTTATCTTACACCTACGGATGGAATGTTCTATAGCTCAGACTGAATTGACAATTACGGTTACTGAGCTATCATACGAGGGTCTTGATGGGGTTCTTTATGTATTCTTATTTTCTAGGTTATGGTTTCTCTATTCTAAATAGATCTTTTTTTCGTTATTCTATATTCTTTATATTTTAGCACCCAATTGTTTTATATCCGTTGTTTTGTTTGTTTTGTTTTTTCCCCATCTTTTATTTTTTGCGTGTTTTATTTTTCCTATCTTTTATTATTTGCGTGTTTTTTTTCCCATGCTTTATCTTTTTGTGTCTAGTTTTACCATCCCTTTTTTATGTGTTTATTTTTCGCATCCTTTATTCTTTTTCTTGCCTGGTTTTCCCATCCTTAATTTTTTGTCTGTCTAGATTCCCCATCCTCTATTTGTTTTTGCCATTTTCTGAAGTATTAGTTCATTGTTATGTATTCTGTAAACCCCATTTAGACCATCGGTTATACATTTGTAATCTATATATACATAATTGTAATGACATTTGAAAATTCGACAACTGGACATGTAAATAATTTAAACGGTTGCAATTTTGATAATTTATAACATTGTAAAATTAGATTAATAAATTGTCAGGACCTACGATGTATTGTGTGTAATATATATGAGGGTATGAATAAGGGTCCTTCATTCATTTTTCTATTCTTTTATTTTTTTCTTTGTCTTTCAAAAATAGTGGCTATTCTGTAACTGTGCTTGATAACTGTATTCTGGGCATTGTTCTTTTCTGTATAAATCAGTATATATAATGAAGTGATGTGTGATGTGTATACTTATAGTCTAAAACAAGTGTGACTTGAAATATTCAAAACATACCAGACACTGAACACTTTTATTAAATGGAAGAATGAACATGTACCAAGTAAATTAAATACTAGACATTTTGTTCTTGAAAATTAACAATAAATTACAATACAAAAGGCATATATATGTGTTATATATATTTCAATTCCACAAAAGTTTTACCTTCACCAACTCAACACATTTAAAGTACGAAAATGGCACAAGAGCTTCTCTGCAACCCAAAGAAATTCACAAACTTTTATTTCAAATGTTAAAATTCAGAAAAAATATTTTCACAGTAGAAGCATTTTATCAGCTTACACTTTTGTTCAAGCAGGTTTTGTCATTTCAATCTGACCACAGTGGAGCTCGGTACATGTGGAGTGTAGTCCCTCCTTAAAATATTCAGCAAACCTTTGGAATATACAAATATTAATATGTCAACAACAGCCAGGTACAAGTCTGGGTACTGTGTCCGTATGACTACTTAACTGTGCTCGCCAATAGAACATTGAATTTATAAGTTGCGGCAAACTTAAGCTACAGAATGGAAATGAAATATTCATTATTTTATGTATTTGTAAAGGGGCATAACTCTAGAAAGGTAACAGTGACACCAACAAAAGTTTAACCTTGATTTGTGTTTTGTGGTTATAAACATTGTACATTAGTTTCATAACATTCAGTGGAGGCAAACCGAAGTTAGAGAACAGAAACAAAAATTTCAGCAATTTTTCCATTTGTAAACATGGTAAAGGGGGATAACTCTAGAACGATAAAAGTGACGCCACCAAATTCAACCTTAATCTGTGTTTTGTGGTTAGGCCAACTAAAATTAATTAGTAGATTTTCATCCAAATTTTTGAAAAAAATGGGGCGGGTGGGAGAATTTTATTTTTTAAATTTTATTTCATATGAAACCATGTCACGTGTTATTCATATATGCAAGTGTAATAATAAGCTTATATCATGTAAATAAATCCATAAGGTATCGTGTATAAGACAATAACAATCAAAACCAAGAGTAACCAAAGACTCATAAAACAAAAAGACATTTACATCAACAGTTTCAAATAATAAGTAGGAAACAACATGAACTCCACTAAAAACCAGGAGTGAAATCAAGTGCTCTGGAAGGGTAAGCATTTCCTGCATGGTGTACGGCACCCGTCATGTTATTTATTTGTTCAGTTCGGTAATGATGGAAGGTTGTTATGACTGAGGACGAATATCACTAAGATATGATTTCTGACACACTTTTGTCATAATGGCCAATCAGCTCATGATGGCGACCAAAAAAATTGCTTCAGTGATGACCTAAATTTGATTGGTTCATAGTCCTGCCTTATCATCTTTTGAGAAATCAGTAGTCCTCGTTCAACAAAATCAATGTACTTTGAGCTAGCTCTAGAGTAACGTATCAATTGAGACACATATACTCCATATACTGGTATGTTATAGTAAACAGCAGAAATGTGGAGAAATGCTCTCTTCAGTTGGACTACGTACATCAATGTATTTTGCTTTCTAATTGTTGTCCTAATAAAATGAAGCAAATGCATTGGTATGCAACACGAGTACGATAAGTACAGAATAAAATGAAAACTCAAACAGCGTTGAAATAATAGGGTTGGTCCTTAATATGCAAGATGCAAATATAATTACAATGTAGAACGTAAAGTTGTTTAATGACTCTATCGAGGGTATTGGAACAGAAGATGTTTGCTGTTTTTTCTACAAAAAACGAAAGGCATGGCTAAATCTAAATCTAAGAGCTTGCTATAAATTAATAAATTAAAAATGCGTATGTTTGTGTCGATTTTCTGAACTCAATATACGGTCAGCAATCTAAATAGTTCATCCTTGTGTCAATTTCATTATTCCAGTCAAATGTGTTCCACGATTCTTACGCTTTTGGGTGTCATTCACAGTTCAAATTTCTTGACACAAAATCATTGTATAAATAAAATAAATCCAAGGTGTTTTACTCGTTTACTCACAAATATTTGTGTCATTTGTGACATATCGTGCGATTTGCATTCTTGGACACAGCGTATTACTCGTAACCCGAATATTTCACGTCCTTCTCGTAATCAATCTCCATTCTCGGTAAATGATGTTGTCCTCATAGATCAGCAGAATATATCGATTTAATCATTCAGTAAGAATTAATACTCTAAGAAATACGAAAACCGAAATTTGAAACAGGAAGTTTTATTTGAAACGAAATTATCGACGGTTACCGGTAACGGAAATGAACAAAATCCGGAAATCGAAATTTTTTCAAAAATAAAACCAGGTGCTCCGCAGGGCGCAGCTTTATACGACCGCAGAGGTTGAACCCTGAACAGTTGGGGCAAGTATGGACAAAACATTCAAGCGTGATACAGCTCTGAATTTGGATTGTGATCAAATTTTTGACATTACATGGTGTTTTTTTACACAAAACAAATGTCAAGATTTTACAAATTTTACAATTAAAGATTTCTTCTTCAAACTTTTTAAATCTAAAATTAAATAGTTGACACAGCATAGGTTTCTGACACAGAATGAATGTGGTCTAATGAACTTAAAAGTTTGTTTTTGCCTTTTAGCAATTCACTATGCTGTTGAATATTAATCCCTCAAAAAAATGTTTGAAGAAATTTTCTTTTTATTTATGAAATCTGAAATGAGAAAAATTTACCCCCCCCCCTTTTTTTCACATCCCCGTTTCCCTTTTTTCCAAAACTGATATCAAGTCAAATTTCTAATGGAGTTTGCAACAATAACTACTC
Source organism: Mytilus edulis (assembly GCA_019925275.1). NCBI lineage: Eukaryota > Metazoa > Mollusca > Bivalvia > Mytilida > Mytilidae > Mytilus > Mytilus edulis. The sequence continues at coordinate 127,002,828 of CM034360.1, read as the reverse complement.
TTTTAAATACATCATAAAATATTAAAATGTAAAATAAAGTGCATGTTATCACTGAATGGTAAAGATTGGTTGGTAGTAAAAGTGAATATACATTGTTTATTGTATAAAACAATAAAAAAAACTTCATCATCAACATTTTATATTGGCAAATTTCCAATGAAGTTATTTACATAAAGTTATTGGCAAATAAAAATAGAAAATGACATCATAGTCATGTCTGGCAAATGTCCAACATACATTATCTAAAAACATTTTAGATAAGATAAGGAAAAACAGCTTCATCAGCAACATTTTATATTGGCAAATTTCCAATGAAGTTATTTACATAAAGTTATTGGCAAATAAAAATAGAAAATGACATCATAGTCATGTCTGGCAAATTTCCAACATATATTATCAACTACTATTCTATACAAAGAAAGATAACTCCAATTGAAAATTAATTGCTATTGCACAATATTGTGCAATTAGATATTTCTTGCTATTGTGCAATACTGTGCAATTGAAAATTTCTTGCTATTGCACAATACTTGATATGGAATCCTGATTTGGACCAACTTGAAAACTGGGCCCATAATCAAAAATCAAAGTACATATTTAGATAAAGCATATCAAATAAGCCCAAGAATTTAATTATTGTTAAAATCAAATTTAGTTTAATTTTGGACCCTTTGGACCTTAATGTAGACCAATTTGAAAACTAGACCAAAAATTAAGAATCTACATACACAGTTAGATTTGGCATATCAAAGAACCCATTTATTCAATTTTTGATGAAATCAAACAAAGTTTAATTTTGGACCCCCATTTGGACCAACTTGAAAACTAGGCCAATAATTAAAAATCTAAGTACATTTTTAAATTCAGCATATCAAAGAACCCCAAGGATTCAATTTTTGTTAAAATCAAACTAAGTTTAATTTTGGACCCTTTGGATCTTAATGTAGACCAATTTGAAAACGGGACCAAAATTTAAGAATCTACATACATAGTTAGATTCGGCATATCAAAGAACCCCAATTATTCAATTTTTGATGAAATCACACAAAGTTCAATTTTGGACCCTTTGGGCCCCTTATTCCTAAACTGTAAGGACCAAAACTCCCAAATTCAAACCCAACCTTCCTTTTATGGTCATAAACCTTGTGTTTAAATTTCATAGATTTCTATTTACTTATACTAAAGTTATGGTGCAAAAACAAAAAAAAAATGCTTATTTGGGCCCCTTTTTGGCCCCTAGTTCATAAACTGATGTGACCTCAACTCCAAAAATCAATCCCAACCTTCCTTTTGTGGTCATAAACCTTGTGTTAAAATTTCATTGATTTCTATTTACTTAAACTAAAGTTATTGTGCGAAAACCAAGAATAATGCTTATTTGGGCCCTTTTTTGGCCCCTAATTCCTAAACTGTTGGAACCAAAACTCCCAAAATCAATCCCAACCTTTCTTTTGTGGTCATAAACCTTATGTCAAAATTTCATAGATTTCTATTTACTTAAACTAAAGTTATAGTGCGAAAACCAAGAAAATGCTTATTTGGGCCCTTTTTGGCCCCTAATTCCTAAAATGTTGGGACTAAAACTCCCAAAATCAATCCCAACCTTCCTTTTGTGGTCATAAACCTTGTGTTAAAATTTCATAGATTTCTATTCACTTTTACTAAAGTTAGAGTGCGAAAACTAAAAGTATTCGGACGACGACGACGCCGACGCCAACGTGATAGCAATATACGACGAAAATTTTTTCAAATTTTGCGGTCGTATAAAAATTAGGGGCGGGAAGATTTCAGAGGGGTGGGCGGGGATGAAAATCTATCAATTAATTTTAATTGGCCTTATAAGCATTGAGTATCAGTTTCTAGAACATTTGTTTGAGGCAAACTGGAGTTAGAGAACATAAACAAAAATTTCAGCAGTGTTTCCATTTGTAAAGGGGGATAACTCTTGATCAGAAAAAGTGACGCCACAAAAATTCAAACTTGATCTGTGTTTTTTGGCAATTAGCAGTGTGTATAAATTTCATATTTTGTTGAGGCTGTGTATAAGTTTCGATGGGGGTCATAACAAGTTGTATTAGGGTGTCTGTCAATTCACTGTTTCAGAATCTAATGTATTATGGGTAATATTTTCAAAAGCGTACACCAAACCTTTTTTGATTGGTTTAAACTGTATTACACAATGGAAATTAAACCAATGACGTAACGTTATTTTCATTTTGGTGTACAAATAATGAGATTACCCATATTCCTTCAGATTCTGAAAAGGCGATTTACATGTATAGAAACTAGAGGCTCTAAAGAGCCTGTGTCGCTCACCTTGGTCTATGTGCATATTAAACAAAGGACACAGATGGATTCATGACAAAATTGTGTTTTGCTGATAGTGATGTGTTTGTAGATCTTACTTTACTGAACATTCTTGGTACTTAGAATTTTCTCTATCTATAATAAACTTGGACCTTTAGATACAGTGAAAAATATTTTGTAAAAATTTACAAAAATTTACCAAATTAGTGAAAATTGTTAAAAATTGAAGAAAATGGGCAACAACTCCTTAAGGGGTCAACTGACGATTTTGGTCATGTTGACTTATTTCTAGATCTTATTTAGCTGAACATTATTGCTGTTTACAAGTTATCTCTATCTATAACAATATTCAAGATAATAACCAAAAACAGCAAAATTTCCTTAAAATTACTAATTCAGGGGCAGCAACCCAACAACAGGTTATCCGATTTATCTGAAAATTTCAAGGCAGATAGATCTTGACCTGTTACACCATTTTACCCCTGTCAGATTTGCTCTAAATGCTTTGGTTTTTGAGTTATAAGCCCAAAACTGCATTTTACCCCTATGTTCTATTTTTAGCCATGGCGGCCATCTTGGATGGTTGGCCGGGTCACTGGACACATTTTTTAAACTAGATACCCCAATGATGATTTTGGCCAAGTTTGGTGTAATTTGGCCAAGTAGTTTCAGAGGAGAAGATGTAAAAGATTACTAAGATTTACGAAAAATGGTTAAAAATTGACTATTAAGGGCAATAACTCCTAAAGGGGTCAACTGACCATTTCGGTCATGTTGACTTATTTGTAAATCTTTTTTTGCTGAACATTATTGCTGTTTACAGTTTATCTCTATCTATAATAATATTCAAGATAATAACCAAAAACAGCAAAATTTCATTAAAATTACTTATTCTGGGGCAGCAACCCAAAACTGGGTTGTCCAATTCATCTGAAAATTTCAGGGCAGGTAAATCTTGACCTGATAAACAAATTTACCTCATGTCAGATTTACTCTAAATGCTTTGGTTTTTGAGTTATAAGCCAAAAACTGCATTTTACCCAAGGTTCTATTTTTAGCCATGGCGGCCATCTTGATTGGATGGCTGGGTCACTGGACACATTTTTCAAACTACATACCCTAAAGATGGTTGTGGCCAAGTTTGGATTGATTTGGCCAAGTAGTTTCAGAGGAGAAGATTTTTGTAAAAGATTACTAAGATTTACGAAAAATGGTTAAAAATTGACTATAAAGGGCAATAACTCCTAAAGGGGTCAACTGACCATTTCGGTCATGTTGACTTATTTGTAAATATTACTTTGCTGAGCATTATTGCTGTTTACAGTTTATCTCTATCTATAATAATATTCAAGATAACCAAAAACAGCAAAATTTCCTTAAAATTACTAATTCAGGGGCAGCAACCCAACAACAGGTTATCTGATTTATCTGAAAATTTCAGGGCAGATAGATCTTGACCTGTTACACAAGTTTACCCCTTGTCAGATTTGCTCTAAATGCTTTGGTTTTTGAGTTATAAGCCAAAAACTGCATTTTACCCCTATGTTCTATTTTTAGCCATGGCGGCCATCTTGGATGGTTGGCCGGGTCACCGGACACATTTTTTAAACTAGATACCCCAATGATGATTTTGGCCAAGTTTGGTGTAATTTGGCCCAGTAGTTTCAGAGGAGAAGATTTTTGTAAAAGTTAACGACGCCGGACGACGCCGGACGACAGACGACGGACGACGGACGCCAAGTGATGGGAAAAGCTCACTTGGCCCTTTGGGCCAGGTGAGCTAAAAAGGTAAGCACAGTTGTTAAATTAAAATAACAAAGTTAAATGTTGTTTTACTGATATAATTCAACAAGCATGAAGATAGGTAACTAATCTAAAAGATTTACATGTAATTGAGCATTCTAACAAAGACGATCTGGAGGGAATAATTTTTCGTAGACAATGAAAAAGGTAACAGTTTATTCTGAAAATAATGTATTTATGATCAGTACAATAAGTTTGAGGAAATAATCTTCATCTTTTTTGTTAATATTGTTAGTAAATTACAACAGTGTATTTTTATTTGGCAAAACATAACTCTATTGTAAAGATTAAAAAAAAAATTTACCAAAATTTTATCACATTTTCAATATCACAACCTTTGAGCATTTCAGTTTTCTTACTATTTTACTACCAATCTTTCTGCAATTTTTTACATGGTTTAAGTAATGATTTTTGATTTTACTTCAACAAAAAAGTTTAAAAGTTAAAACACTATTTACAACACAATTTGAATCTAAACTTAATATCATTTTAAATGACCAAAACAACTTGAGATTTTGAGAGTATGTGAAAAAAAAATTTCTGTGAACTTAAGCTTAAAATTATGAATAAATTTCAAGGCATAACACATTTTCAATCCATAAATACTAAGGTTGAATCCAAGATGATCTTGTTAACAAATTACAATGATCAAAACAAAATTAGTTTTTTTTTTCAGTTTATCTGTAATATATATCCATGTCTTATTTTCTGATATATTCAACTTCAAATATTATGAACTTTTCCTGTTTTTAATTTTCCTCATTAATGTACAAGTTTATTATAAGCATATTAAATAACTAAAAAAAAATCTCAAACATTGTAGGACTAAATTATAGATACTAAAGAATGGAATAATCAATTGCAACCAACTATAAATTGAAAATAGAAATGTCACAAAAAGTAGGGCACAATATTAGCATACAAAACATACAGTACCATAACTGTTATAAAATAAGAGAATAAAACCTGAACCAAAATGTCACATAATTTAATGTTCATTATACACAATGTATACAGACCAAGGATTTGTATAGTGAATAAACCGTATTTACAATACAACGAGTATCCTGGTAAAAGTGGCGAGTTTATGACTTCTCACGATACACGTGAACTAACGAGATACCGCGAGATTCAATCTTCTCACTATACAAATCCTTGTAAGACTGAGTTCTTTACAAGTAAACTAATATTTAGAAGGTGGAAGCATACATTTTCGTGAGTTGGACTAATAACTTTTCACTTGCATTCATTTTCTGTCCTTGTTAAACAATACAGTATCTATTTATTCATACAAATAAAATGCCGGGATGAATGCACAATTTTAAATGGAAATGAGCATAAACATGAATATTAAGTAAAAAGTTAATGTTTACAAACAATAAAATGTATATTTATCAAACAATGAACCTCCAACTATATCTTCAAACTCACTCTGGTTATGACTATGGTATAAATGATAGTTTTGCTTAACAACCATGACAACTGAATTCAATCATCAACTTTGACTTGATATAAGCCTTTAGATCTATAGAGAATCAAATAAAAATGAAGAAAAAAATCTACATTTTTTTCAGACATTAAATTTAATATTCAATCCACCAGTTTATGAGTGGAAGCTATAACATTTCAGGTGACTCATCACAAAATGTTCAGGGGCGGATCCAGCCATTTTAAAAAGGGGGGATTCCCAAACCATGATAAAAAGGGGGGTTCCAACCATATGTCCCCATTCAAATGCATTGATCAGCCAAAAAAAAAGAGGGGTTCCAACCCCCAGAACCCACCCTCTGGATCCGCCACTGATTTTGGTACAATCTGTATATATCTAACATCAGTTTAAATCTTGAATAAATTTGTTGCTCATAGTCGAGGACCATAGGCATAAAGTGACCTACACTTGCTTAACTCTACATCCTTTGCTATATTGCTATAGGGTGGACAGTTACCTTCATTGGCAATCATACCACATTGCCTAATTATCATTCTAAAATTCTACTGATTTCGTATTGCAGCATAAACAAAATATGTTAATTCTGTTATTACTCATTGGTATATCTATGTATAAAGAAGAGTCATGGTTAGATGTTAAATAAGTATTTGTGTAAAATGCATCCGTGTTAGATAGTATTGTGTAAATGCATGGTTAAAAGGTATGTTGTAAAATGCATGGTTAAATAGTATGTGTGTAAAATGCCCTATTATGTCTTCTATATATATCCTAATCTATATATCTAAGTACATGTACATGTACCAACATTTTATAGATTTATAGATTCTGCAATATCTTTAGGTAGGACAAGAGAGAGCAACCAATACTATTGGGATATTCAAATTTGTAATTTGGAAAAGAAATAACAATGCCATGACAAAATATGAAAAATAACAGAGATAAATTACAGACTTGTTAAACATATTTTTATATGTTGGAAACAAGTTTTGCAACTTATATTAATCCCTTTCCACTCTGAGGTGCAGTGCTGCCTTGTAGCGCATAGCCTACTCTTTTTCGAAATTACAAGGGTGTCTTTAACATGCAAGATATGGCTCTCTGTTAACACGAGTCAGCATTTATCGTCCCCTTCTGACGGACTATCTCGTTTCTCAAGACCATACTGCAGATGTGTTAAGGGAGAGCGGAAAATTGAGTTCCCGAAATTTTCATCCCAACGGGAATCGAACCAGGAACCTTTGAGTTAGTAGTCCGATGCACTAACACTACACCACGACATGAGCATACAAAACACAACATAGAAATAAAGTATGGTAACATGAACCCTAAAACACAGGGGCAGGTATTCTTGAGTAACATGAACCACCTAAAAACACAGGGCAGGTATTCACAAATAGAAAAGTAAAGTCTGAGTAACATGAACCCCCCTAAAAACACAGGGGCAGGGTCTGAGCAACATGAACCCCCCTAAAAACACAGGGGCAGGGTATAATGCTATGGAAGGGTATGCAGATCCTTAACTCTGAAATACACATATATGTTTCTTCAAAACAACAGTTTAGAATTTATTTTACTGATAACTGGTTTCTGAACATTTCTTTCTTTAAAGCTGGTTTACCTTGCACTTTTATTTTCAATGTTTTGGTAGTGAAAATAACTTACAGATGAAACAGTTTAAAGTTTACAAATGCTTATTTTTTCATAAACTCACAATTAACATAATTAATGCTGAAAGTTCACAAAATTTAAGACTTCAAATCTTTAAAAAAAAAAACAATTTGTAACATAAAGCACACAAAAACATTCAACTGCAATTGGTACATACAATTTTTGGATCAGTTATAGTGTTGCATAAATGGGGAAAAAAACATTAATGCAAATAAAATAATGCCAGAATTTTTATCATATATTTGATCATTATTTTATACTCATATACATGATATATAGCACTGTGCATGTAAATTAATAATACTTTATTCTTGAAAACAAATATGGCACCCTAATGAAATTTGAACTATCATCAGATTGAATTTGCAATCATTTTGTTATTTCATCACATCATAAAAAAAAGGGAAATTAAATGGCAAACATGGCAATTTATGACACTTTAATTTAGTTCAGAATTTTAACACTTTTGAAAAACATAAGAGCACTACAAAAATAAGTAAAGACTGATTATATTAGGGAGCTACCATTTGATTTTTTTATGGGGGGGCTAAGATGAAATTTGAAAAAAATAGGCAGGACAGGAGTTTTGAGTAAAAAAAAAAGCAGGATGAGACACTTTCAAAAAAAAAAGTCAGGACGACAATTTTGGTAAAAAAAAGTCTGGATAAACTAAAAAAAAAAGGCAGGACCGAACAGAGTGAAAAATAAAAATGCAGGACAGAGATTACAGCTAAAAAAAATGTAAAATAGGAAAAATGTAAATACATGTACCTCATTTTTAACATTAAAAATGTCAACACATGAATGATTTCTGGTATAACAATATTGAACTTACTACAAAATTAATGTAAAATGATGAATAACAAAAGATCTAATTAAAATCCAGATCATATTCCCTCGCTTAAATTTAACAAAGATCTGATGGCACACATTCTTCCTAAGTTCCTATCATGAATTTTGAAACCCTTGAGCTGGGGCTGATTGTGTACATTTCTAAAAACTTTGAGGAAGAACTTTTATCGTATGGTCATGATGGTAGATGTAATAACTTACAGAACATGGTGTAAATTCAGAAATCACAATGGATCATTGTATTTATTATTGCGATTTCTTCATTTTGTACTATAAAAGTGCAATTTTAATTTTTGTGATATTGTGAAAAATCACGTTTAATTCATATAAAACATTTCAAAATGCGAGTTTAAATTATTGCGATTATAGCCCTGTCGCATTTTTCGCAATAATAAAAACATGAAAAACATCGCATTCATTTTTTAATATACAGTACATGTATTTATAAGCAATGTGTACATGTCCACACAGGATCTACAGATTTACAATCAAAAATAGAAAAAAAAATGTCACTGGGTTTGCTTAATATGCGTTGACAATATCACATCATATCACAATCATTAAACTGTATGAAACAACATCAATTACTTTGAGCTTTTAGACTGAAACATTGCTGATATTTCCGTGAAGGTGTCGTAAGAAATGTCTTCTTTCACTTCCACTGCCCAGTGTCCGAATTTTTTGGCTTCATTCGTATTGTCTGTGTCATCGTCGAACAGGATGACCTCATTTGGCTTAATAATTTCATGTCTATTTTTGTACAAACAAGTAAGCACATCAGCAATATGAGCCTCTTTTCCATTTATTTCATAATTATTCCTCTCCAAAAAGTCGGCTGTGTTCCCTCTCACTACTACTTTTGATGCATCTCTGTAAAAAAGTAAGAGAAAACATTTTTAAGGATGTACTTAGGTGAGGTTAGGTAAAACTTAAGAAATTAAAATTGATACACTAAACTGGTGGAGCATCAATTAATGATAAAGATAAGCTAAAAATATTGATAGGTCATGGACCTCCTTTTCGAGATATTTGAGATTTAAAATATGGCGGGAAAAGGCCGACTCGGACTTTTACCTTATATTTGCATTGGTATAATTTGGGTCTCAAAACAAAAGAAAGAAAATTAAGAATCTTCTAAAATTTTGGTAAATGACCTTTCATGAGCTATTATAAGTCTTATATAAAAAAATAAATGTGTGTTATGGGGCAAAATATTTTACAGTGTATAGTATGGAAGAACACCAAGGAGTCCGAATATTTGACACAAATTCCAATACTTCACCTAAGGCAGCAACCATTTGATTTTCTGGGGGGGGGCTATGGTTTTTTTTTTCTAAGCAAACTTTTTTTTTCCCCTGCGGCGAAAAACAATCTATTTTTTTCGCGACAAGTCGAAAACAATTTTTTTCTTTCAATTTTAGCATTACATATAGTGGCAGCTGAGGGTGAAACAAACAATTTTTTTTTCTCAAAATCAAAAACAAATTATTTTTTTCTCCAAAAACTGGAAACAAACTTTTTTTTCCAAAAAAAACCATAGCCCCCCCAGAAAATCAAATGGTTGCTGCCTAAGTACATCCTTAACATGATAAACAATCTTGAAACACCAATAAATAATAATCTTATTAAATCAAATGGAAATGTTGGTCTTGATCATGTTTTTTTTTTTGGGGGGGGGGGCTCTTCATTTCTGTATTCTTGATTGCTTTCAGTGGCAGATCCAGCGTGGGGGGGTCTGGGGTTGCAACCCCTTTTTTTTGCCCCTCAATGCATTTTTTAAATGGCTGGATCCGCCACTGGTTTTATGTAATTTTTCCCTGTAACTCTCTATTCTGTAAAATCCCAGTGTTTTCACTAAAGGGCCTTTTAGCATCATGGTAATCATTACTAATGTGATGCTATAATCTTAAATGTGATGCTATTTGAATTGTGTTTCTTATAGATTATGTTATCGATGTGGATGCTATAATTTTTGGAAACAAGATGGTATTTCAATTTCGACTGTTTACCAGGGTGCTAAATAAAGTATCTGGGAAGAACACTGAACCCCATCTAAACCATCATTTTTGTGTCCCCATATTTCACAACAAGGAGATCTAAGCAAGATTTTTAAACGCACTATCAAAACATTTATGCACTAGTACTACAATTAAAATACTATTTATTACATGTATTTTAAATACAAGAGAAGCAAATATCAAAGTATTACTGGACTAAATAATTTAGGATTTAATATGGAAATTTATCATAACCCTGTATATATATTCCATATGAAGAACGTATGCACAAGCTAATTACGTATACTTATCATGTTAGTTAATATCAATTAATAGATCTATATAACATGTATAATGTCTTCAAATGTCAGAATTTATGATATCACAAAATCAGTATATATATATATATACTGTACATGTACTGATCTGGAAATTAAATTTATTGTACTACATTTATTTAAGAAGCAAGATTTTTAACACACGTTTTATATGTACATGTAACTAGTGATACTATTATTTCAATCTTTTTAAAGATTTAAAACAAAAGATTCCCTTAGGGAAAAAAAATAATTTATACACAGCTTATTAGTTTGTACTTTTTTATGTTTTTTTAAATCTTAAGCTTAAACTGGATTTTTTTTACCCGTATAAAACCTAAATCTATGTTAATCATTTAAAATTATTAAAAACTCAAACAAGGTTCAATTTAAAATTTTCAACATCTGTCTGTTAGTAATGGAGAAATTAATGAATTCAAAATTACAGAAAATTCTCAAATGTACAGAATTGTTTAACATCATTATTCAGATATCCTTTTTCTAGTATTTTTGTCTTTTAAACATTTGTTTGCCCTTTATTTTGCAATTGTTATAATGCTCAACATTCCCAGTCTGTAAACCCAATTAAGAGGGGGGATAGGACCTTTATCAGGACTCCGGGATCTGGTGTTTTTAAGCTCGGGATTTCGGAATTGACCCTTTCGGGATCCGAGAATTCTTTTTTTTGGATTTCGGGACGTCGGGATTTACTTTATTTAAATTCGGGATTTTGGGATTTCATGTTTTTAAGCTCGGGATTTCGGGATCAGGACCCCTCCTATCCCCCCTCAATTAAGGCCTTCATGATAAATGAAGGTCCTTTATTATTTTTTTTTTTTTTTTTTTTTTCTCGCTTCATCTATTTTTCCTTAACTCTTTATTCTCTATTCTTTATATTTAAGCCCTCCAATATCCAATATCCATCAAATTTACTATTTTTCTCTTTGACCTTGATTCTGCACTTTGCTTATTATTCGATTCCCAGTCTGTAAACCAAGGCCTTTATATATATAGGGATAACAATGATAATTGAATATTTACTAATATGACTAAGAGAGAATTGCAGAAAAAAATCATTAAATTTCAAAGGAAACATCAAAATGACTTCAATAGGTGATGACTGAAACTGACAAGGGAATGAGGGAACAGATCTGAATCTTCTTTGAATTTAAGAATTGATACTTCATCAATAATGTTGATCAAAATTATCAAAGACAATGTAATAATTATAGGTCTCTTGACAAATGTTTCAATAGAAATCAACAAATTAAACATTTTTAAAATCATACCCTTGACAATCTTTCTATGATCTACATTTAATCAAAGTGCTGGATAGAATCTGTGGAAAGTTTGCAACGGTAGATTGTAATATTTCAAATAGATTGTAAATGTGTAGATTGCATGGTTAACTTTTTTCCTACTTAAAAAAGAAAAAAAAACTTTATCAAGAAATAATTGTAACAGGATGCTGCTACTAAGTTTCTCAAACAAAGCTCTCAAAATAAGTCATTCCCACGGTTGCCTGACATTAAGCAAAGTCCAATACAAATTGGTCTGTTAAATTGGTCAAATACATTTACCTATCAATAACTTACATGATATATTCAAGGAGTAGGAACCAATCTTGTTTTTCAGCCTACTCTATGAATGTACATTTCTTTTGTTACCATGGGCTATTCTCACATGTATAAATAAGCACAAAGATCAATAAAGGCATTTTCTGAAAATTAGGCAAAGGTATTTCATGTATTTATTTTATTATTATAAATCATATATGTATATCAGAGATGGGTTCGATTACTTTCAATGTAATTGATTAAATTACAATTACTTTGTCATTTGTACGATTAAATTAAATTAATGATTACATCATTTCTGAAAGTGTCTGATTAAATTAATGATTACATTGGCAAAGTAATCATGATTACATCTGATTACAATGAATTTAAAGAAAACACATTTTGAATGATATGAATGAATAAACGTTTAATATATTATAGCATTTTTAGAAAGGACTATGTTGCATAAATTATAAAATGATAACTTTAAACTTCATATATTTAATAAACCACAAAAGTTCACTACATACATGAACATTGTGTCACTGGTTTTTACCCATTACACTTTATCATCATTGATCTTTGAATTATTTTGACTTCAATTGAATATAGCTTTATAAAGAGTTTGCTGATAGTCTTCTAACCTCTTCCAGACTTTATATGTATTTCAAGGTGCAGTTTATGGAAGTTAAAATATGGATGAAATAAAGTTACCAGTAAAAATCTATGTAAAATTTTAATCAAATTGTTTAATCAAATTGTAAACAAAATACAAGTACTAAAAATCATTGCATTTTACATGTCCAGTTCAAATACATATACAATTTTGCTTATTTTAAACAAGATTTTTACAACTTATGATTTAGTTTGTGCTAATTAGAAAAATTGTTGTCCTACAGTTATACCCAATTGGTAATTGCAATAAAAACAAACCTTAATTGGTTTCCTACCTGTCAATTCAAAGTTGACAAAAATCACAATATTAACAAAAGATTATAATTCAGGGTTAAAGAGAAGTATTACTAGAATATAACAGTTATTATCAAATATATTTATATGTATATGTATGTACATCTTTAAATTGTCAATATATGTGCAATATCTCTTACTAAGTCCAAAGACATAATTGTATTTATATGTCTCTTCTTAGGCTAATGATGACTTTTCAATACTGTAACAGTTTATTTTTTACTGAAGTATACAAATTTATCAACATGCTTTATAAAGTAAACCAAACTATCTTAATATGTTAAATATTTATTAAATAAGAATAACAAAAAGGTTCATTTCTTGACCATAAACACAGTTAAAAAAATGCATTGTAATCAGAATGTAATCAAAAAGTAATCAGGATTACAGGGTGTTTTGAAAAGTAATTGATTAAATTAAATTACATGTAATCAGATTTTTGGCTGATTAATGATTACAATGATTACTTGAAAAATTGTAATCAATTACAGCTGATTGATGATTACAATTACAATTACCCCAAGTCTGATGTATATGTACATGTATGTAGGGGGATCATGACCTGATCAAGTCTACTGTTAATGGTGACCTCATCTTAGATTCTATTGATGTTGTTGTATTTCATTGTTTATTTTTCTGCAAAATGCTGAAAAGTCATGTGTGCAATAAATACTTTATACAGATCACTACTGACCTCGGGGGGGCCACTTGCTATATAATTAGTGGTAGGGATGAGCCGCTGGAATAGGTCACTTTTTCATGCTTTATGATATATGAAAAGGGTGAGAAATTCAGATTAAATATATCAATAGGTTGATATTATCACTTGCTTGATTATATCATAAGTATCTGAAACTAATCAGATGTCCGTATTTATTCTTGATGCTGTTAAACCACAGTCGTAAATGCATCAGTTATTTGTCAAACCAATTAAACTCTGATTTCGTATTTCCACTGATGCCAGTGATAGATGCAATAAATCCAACTATTTTAACAAATTTGCACCTTATTAACATTCAAGGGTTTGTATACATAAAACATGATAACAATTATTTAAAGAAATTCCAATGTGACAGCGTCCTTTACGAGGGAACAGCAATGAACTTTTTTATCAGTTTTTAATTAATATTTATTATTAAACATGTTAAAATCAGTGAAGGTGTTACACTCTGGGGTGATATTACAGTTATCTGACCATAGATGATATGACCAAACGTCTTTTATATGTAAATTGTATTTTGGAATTGAAATAGATGTAAAATGGGCAATAAGAAAAAAGTGTTTAAGATGTGACGAATTTATTGGAAAAGAAGGTGATATTGTTGCGACTATTTTGCTTCTTAACAAGGACGTGATGATGAGCGGGAAAAATATTGAAATATATCTATAGGTCTGTTTTTTGTTAATTAATATATGACAAGGTATATATTTTTGATTAACAAAATATATGAAAAGTGTGGGGTACTTGATGTCTCAGCTGCTCACCCCTACCAAAAAAAGTTTGAAGTGGCCCCCCCGAGCTACTGACCCCCTACCAATCCATAGAGGGTTCTTAAATTCCACAGGGGGACTCGGTCTCTAGCCTCACAGATCAATAGGGGGTCATTAGCAAACCATATGACTTATAGTTGTAAATTGTATGGTGAAACTTTACCTATCATATAAATTTTTCATCAGATCTTTAATTAACCAAGACTGTGCCGAGTAGGTAACAATGGCAACGTAAATCCCCTTTTCAAGGCAAGCAGGAATCAAATCTTTCATGCAGGGTCGGACCTCTTTGACTAGATTTTCAATTGTTTCTTTCCATCGACCACCAGAGTGAATAGATATCAATGTCTGATCGAAATCCATCGCCAGAAGACGAATGCCCTGTTTGTGCATGGCGTTGACCAGTGCTTTGACCTTGCTTGCGTCTGTTACTTTGTCAGCTGACATGGTATGCGAATTAATTGATCACCAATCTGTAATCTTACTTAAATATTAACAATATTCTGAAAGTATCAACATTTTGCGCATATATTTCTGGTCATGTTGATTTTTTTTTCTCTCAGATTTTCTTAACCGGAAGCATAACAAATATACTAAATGTAAATCGGAAACGAAAATTCACGTAAGATATTTCCGGACAATTGCAAACCTATCGATCAAAATCCAGAGGCTTGTGGTTTTAACATAATTATATATAGGAGGAATTTCGAATCCTTGTTTTATATATTTAATATGAGATAGGCATTACCTGCGAAAGAGATGTAATACTAAAATTGTCGGAAACTATTTGATATCTTAAATTAGAGACTTGTTATATTCTAATGCTTAGCCTTAATAATGTAATTTGCTTTGATTTCAGTTTTCAAGGCACTGTTTATTTCATTCGATACGTCTTTAAGTTCAAAATAAGATATACTAGCACAGTGTGTCTTGATTAGAGCAGCCGAATATGTTTCAGTCATACAATTTAAATAAGAAATAGATTTAGATTGTGTACACTCGGCGAACATTGAAATTTCAAAAGGAAAATGGATAATTATGACCGTACATTATATTCTCTGAGGCATATTTGCAAGAATAAGATGGGAAGACACTTAATCCAAGTGTGGCAGATCCAGAATTTTCTATTTTTGTTGGGTGGACGATCAATGCATTTGAATGAGGACATAAAGTTGGAACCCTGGGTTGAGACTCCCCCTTTTCTTAAATTGGCTTGATCCGCCCCTTCACCCTTCAGAATTAGACTTTAACCGGGTTTGTAATAACCTGAGCAACACGATTGGTGCCACACGAGGAACAGGAGCTTTTTATGGTGAGGTTGAAATCATTCCTTCCGGTAATTCTTACGGACGTCATCACGAGGTGGTTGACCGTTATGGAAATGATATCGGATATGTACTTTATACATGTCGTAATTACAATCCACTTCCCTGTTCACCACGAATGTGACCTACCAAATTATACTATTTACCGGGTGTGTAATAACATGAGCAACACGACGGGTGTCACATGTGGAGCAGGATCAGCGGCCAAGTTACCCTTCCGGAGCACATGAGCAATGAGAGCACCCCAGTTTTTGGTGGGGTTCATGTTGCTTAGTCTTTAGTTTTCTATGTTGTGTCTTGTGTACTGTTATTTGTCTGTTTGTCTTTTTATTTTTTAGCCATGGCGTTGTCAGTTTATTTTCGATCTACGAGTTTGAATATCACTCGGGTATCTTTCGCCCCTCTTTGAAAAAGATGTTTATGAACACATCGTTGTTCAGCATCTGCCCTATCAAATTGTAATTATGTAACTATAAGGTAAACATGTTGTTATAAAGCTGAACTAAACTAAATCATAAGTAAAGATAAGAAATGTACTTCTAATTTATAATACCACACTACACTAACTTAAGATAATAAGAAGATAGTAACGAGCTTTATCTTGACCTGTCCTTGCATTTACCCATAACCGGTCTACAACCACGTGGACCTATAGCAGAACAGGTAACACAGTCTTATTCCTTTCTTAATTTTTAGATTACTTGATTATTTTATTTAAATTCAATTACATCCTTTTATTGATCAATACAGTTTTGAAATTGAGTATGTTGCAAATTCTTTCTGAGAACTTCTTTACTATTTACAATATGTATAGTAAAATTATCAGTTAAGATAGCGAGAAAGCCACGGTAAAATGACCTTCAAGTCAATGTACACATTTCTGGTAAAATTTGATATGATTTTCTCGATGTTTCCGACCGCGTTTCCAGGGATGTTGCTTTATATGAAGGTAACGGTGAAACATCCGAAGTTTGTTTATAAGATATAGGCAGAGGTGGTATGAGTGCCAATGATACAACTCTCCTTCCAAATAACAATTTATAAAATAAACAATTTTAGGTCAATGTACAGCCTTTAACACAGAGACTTGGCTCACACCGAACAACAAGCTATTAACACTCATAGGCCGTATAGGGTCTCGGGTATAGGGTAGTTGTTTGATGATTTTTCAAGAGCCTCAGACACAATTACTCATAATCTTTATGGTGAAAGATACAACAGGTAAATGTTTCCGGGAGAAAATAGTTCTCAAAATGAATCCGTCAATATAAATATAATGCAATGTTAAACAAAAGTATAAAGTAATTCACAAACATAAAGACATACTTCACGGACTTTGTTATTTGGAATACCTGTCCGGTACTCTGCCATCATGGGCATCATGATACGGTACTGCGTCCCATTGACTCGAAAATTGATAGGAAAATAGTAGAGCTGCAGATCAAAAATCTCTCTCCCCTTACATGATATAATTTGAAAACCGATTAAAGTAGAAATCATATGATGTGTAGCTTTTTTTTTATATATCTTTGCAGCAGTTTAGTACACAAATTACATGTAAAGACATCTTCTGGTTCCGACAATATAGGTCGAAAGATATTGAAACTGGGTGCTCATTTGAAAGCATCTTAACATAAGTTTTAATCAAATGATTGATGATGGTGTTTGTCAATGTTTAGAATAATGTAAAATGTATATACTTTCCATCCTGTCAAATAAAAATTTCAAAGTTGAATAGACTTGATTGATCGGCCAAAGGGAGATAACTACAACAAATTTACAAAAAACTACCGAATCGTATTTCCTATTTTTGATGATAAAACGAAACGTGGAATACCATATGTTGTGTTATTAAATTTTGCTGTAATTTTCAGCTGAAGAATGGTACAAAAAGGACATAAAAAGAAGGAAGGAGGAAAAGATCTGGGAAAACTGATACATGATCATGATGCTAAGTTGAAGGTAAATATGGCATTTAATTGGTGCTTTGCAGCTTTTATCATCTTTTATTGTTTCTTCGCTATGGTGCTTGTCCTCGCCCCAAATGCTTCAAATTTTTGATGCGTCAAAATCATTAAAACTTTACTGTGAAGCTTCTCAACCAAGCATCAATCATTTCGCAGTCAGATCAACGACTTGTAAACTCGGAAGTCAGAATAACATGTCCCATTTAAACGTGTCTTCCTGGCCTTGAAGTTGTAGCAGCTGGTCTGTATGTGGGCTGACACGTGGTTATAGAACCCAGTTCTGAATGTCTAGCATATATATGTACACGAATAATATTATATACAGCTAGTTTGATGAACAACACAAGAATATTTAAGATCGAGGAAATTATAAATGTCAGGTCAAAAAGTACATAACAACAAATGTATGGAGAGCACAACAAAAATATACAAAAAATAAAAAGTTTATGTTGAAGATATCCTCAAGATACATCCTTGTTATTTTTAGCTTGCATGGAGTGAAAAATTATTAAATAATTCATTATGTTTGTAAAAGTATAGTTATCATGTTTATAGTCCATTTTAATACTATATATATTGTAATCCATATGATAATAATAAGATAGCCACGCGCATTTCTATTTTGAAAGCTGTTTTAAATTTAACTGTTATAAGATATCTTATAACTATCCCTTTTGTGAAGTGATAACTTAATCTTTTATGAACTTAATAAAAGTTTCCAAGGATAACATTTATTAAAAAAATCAATAAATCTAATGAATTTATGAAATTCGAAAACGTAAAAAAATATTTTTAGTTTTTTTTTACCCTATCAATCATAGTATTTTTTTTTAATGTAACACTTACATTTATTGGGGAAATCTAAATTCAACATAATTGTTTTGTCATCTGCTTACCCACAATACCCCCCCCCCCTCACAAAATCAAGTTGAAAATCAAACTATATTTTTCGGGAAAAAGCATAGTTAAATGGTCGTTCCCTTACTCTTCACATGAAATTGAATATACACACTGTATAATGGACTAGCATAAAATAGATGTAATTCACAAATCTTTATTCAGGTACTTAAAAACGTCAATTTTATATTACTAAAACTGACATTTGACTGGCATTTGTTATAACTGGGGGTCTGGATGGGGATCGTTCATTTCTGTATTCTCTAAATTAATATTTGAGGTATTTTCTTTATTCTTTATGTACTGTATTTTGCCCTTGATTATTTTTTTTTATATTCTAGAATCCCATTAGTCATTATTTTTATATTGCTTGTCCTCTTTTTTCTCCATTCTTTATATTTTTTTATCATTATTTTGCAATTATTTTTTTTATTGTCTATGATTCTGTAAACCTGGCAAACTATTCTGTAAACGTCATCTAGACCCTTATTTACTTATCTAATGCATTACACAAACTTGTGGCAGAAGTTTGAAGAAACAATTGACAGACAACAAGGGAAAAAAGTAAATTTTGAATACATTAACTCGTTTGTTACAAAGAAATTCACATAAATAAAAATTGAAAGGTTTGGATGTTCCTTTATACATATATTTTCGTAAATTAATAGACCACATTAATAGATATTTGTAAAAAAAATCAGTGTTCCGAAATTTCGACATACAAAAACCAATTCAACTCTTTGAACTGACTAATATATATATCTTCCTTTAAGTCACACTATAGAAAAAGGGTCGAGATCTCACAGAACAGGTGTAATCCCGCCTTATTTATGCGCCTGTCAAAAGTCAGGAGCCTCTGATCAAAAGGCCCTTTCTTAGTCTTCCTTTTTTTTTTTTTTTTTTTTTATTTATTTAATTTACTGAGGAACGTAGATTTTCGCTGAACTTTTCCCTGAACTTGTACACATTTTTGTTAAGCGGTGAACTGAAACCCGCTTTTAAGTGTTGAAGACCCCTTGATGGTATTGGGCTATATTTGCTCTTTGGTCGGTTTGTTGTTATTTTGACCCACTTCCAGTTTCAATAGTCCATTTATTATCGTTTTTGTCATGTTTGTAGGGCTCAGTAATATGACATACATAGTAGTTTGAAGCGAGTTTCAATAAACATGCGTAATCGTATTTTTTAGGGTGCAGTTGTATGACATACCGGGTATTTTGAAGATAATAAAAACAAACATTGTTTTTGTAGGGTTCAACGATATGGAATATTTTGAAGCAGACTATGTTTGCTATTATCGTTGGTATATTGGCACTGTGCTTGTTTAACTATATGGATACACAGGTACCAGAAGGAGTTACGGAAGTATGGAGCGCCAGAATACTAGATACATCACTCAGAACGATGGGCAAAGTGGTAAAATAATCTTCATGCTAACACGATGCATGATCATCAGCCACTATCCTCTACAGAAGGACACCTATATGTTTTAATGAGACCTCAATTATGCATAATTTTGAACACAATGAGTGGTGCAGGAGTAGAAGAGAAGGGGGTAAAACTTCTGAAAGCGACCATAAAAAATAAATTTAAAAAAATGAAAAATAATTCTATCAGTGTGTTATCTCCCTGTTTTTTTTTACTGTTTACAGTTCATTACTACATGTATATAGACCTACCTGTTTGCATATCGTCCTGAACACATTTGACATATTTGTCACTGGACGTTAAGCAACCAACAATCAGTATACTTGTAAGCTTTTTGACATTTATTAACAATTTTCTAAGTTAAAACAATGCAAATAAGTGTGTTCTTTTAAACCAACAACAACCACCAATCTGAGTTTTAAAAATAGCAATTAAATATTACTAGCTATCAATGGATATTTTAAGCTTGACTAAGGTCTTTCTCACTCGGAAAATTGATTTTTTCATTGTTTTCATTATGCCTGCCTTATCCATATACATAGGCGGATCCATCCATTTTTAAAAGAGACAGTTCCGAATCCAGGATAAAGGGGATGTTCCAGCTATATGTCCCCATTCAAATGCATTGATCGGCCAAAAAAAGGGGGTTCCAACCAAAGGACCCCCCCCCCCCCCCCTGGATCCGCCAATGATATCTAGCTTTCTATGTTTATCTTAGTTACTGAACAAATAAAAGAATTTTTTAATTAGTTTGGAATTTGATTTATCAATAGTATGTCATATGATATTTCATCGTTGTACATGTATTCGTATTTTTAGATTCTGTACCTGAACAATTTTGGTGTACATGGAGGTGTCTGCAAATTTACCAGAAAAGGTGTGGATATGATGCTGACAACTCTCATCACCGGAAGCCCATTTGGTTTGGGTGCAGATCCAGAACTAAAGGTATTCATAATCTATAAATATTCTATTGCATGTATGACAAATTGACGTGTGTACATTTTTACAGGAAATCAACACCAGAATGCTAAAAAAGGCAGAAGCTAGACAGATAATGAATGGAAAAGAAATCAGTAATATTTGTCATAAATTTAATCGTATTTATCTCTTGCATTAAATTATTATAAATCGCCAGCCATAATTGGTACATGATAGTATTCATATCTTAGCTGGGTGTAAACTTTTTATTGACATTTTTTATATGCCTTAATTTTTACACATTCTATGCATGTCAATATTTACAGTTATTTTACTTTAATATATTGTACCTCTTACACAATTACATGTATTAAATGAACAAATGACTTCTACAAATTTTTTGAATGAAGGAATTAATGTAAGCATGAATATAATGAAAAACTATATAAAAAAGAAAAAAAAACCTTGTTTAAACAATATTGTAAATACTGCCTGTATATTGTAGATATATGATACAGTGTTTGATGGAGTTGGTGTAAGAGTTTATGAACCTGTAAATCTCAAATCCAATAAAAGACCAGCATTAGTGTACTATCATGGCGGCGGTTGGTCCTGGTTATCTGTTGGTATGTACACGTATATATCTGATCTCCTTGCATTGTAAAACCAAGTAAAAAAACAAATTTGCGATAAAAAAATGTTCAAATGAGTTTTGCACTTTGATTGGATTGTTATCTCTTTGACAAATTCCTCATTTCTATTCTCTATTTCATTTTGCAAAAAAAAGCCGTCAAAGCACAGATACATTGGTAGGTACTAGATACACCAAGTCATATATCCATGCAAGGTTGTTTTTTACAAAGTTGTATTATAGAAACTTCACTGTTTGTTAAGATGAGTGCAGTATAATTCTAGATTGACCCATTACTAGAATAGCATTAAGTTTTACCGGATAAGCTTAAAGCTTTAATGACGTAAAACAAAAGATATGACATGTTGACAGTCTTTAAAATATTCTTCAAATGTAAAAAATATTTTGCAGGGTCTTAATCTCGCAATTTTAATCCGTAACACTATTGCACGGGAGTCAAATTTGCGTATCGGACAACAATTACCCCATCTCATAAATGATTTTGATTTGCACAAACCATTTCTGAGGGGACATTTTCTCGCATTTTAATTATGTTGTTGCGATAATGTCCATGGCACGTTTACATTACATGTATTAAATAGTATCGTGTATCTTTCGTTACTTTACTATGATTTTTGTGTAAATATAGCACTAGCCAAGCGTATTGTTATGCGTTTACTTTTCTACATTAGTTAGAGGTATAGGGGGAGGGTTGAGATCTCACAAACATGTTTAACCCCGCCGCATTTTTGCGCCTGTCCCAAGTCAGGAGCCTCTGGCCTTTGTTAGTCTTGTATTATTTTAATTTTATTTTCTTGTGTACAATTTGGAAATAAGTATGGCGTTCATTATCACTGAATTAGTATATATTTGTTTAGGGGCCAGCTGAAGGACGCCTCCGGTTCGGGAATTTCTCGCTACATTGAAGACCTGTTGGTGACCTTCTGCTGTTGTGTTTTTATTTGGTCGGGTTGTTGTCTCTTTGACACATTCCCCATTTCCATTCTCAATTTTATGCTTGATATCGTAAATACACGTGCTTTATATTGTAAATACGCGTGCTTGATATTGTAAATACACGTACTTGATATTGTAAATACACGTGGTTGATATTGTAAATACACGTGGTTGATATTGTAAATACACGTGGTTGATATTGTAAGTACACGTGCTTGATATTGTTTCAGATGTGTATGACGGAGCAACACGAGCACTAGCTAAGCGAGTCGGTATGGTTGTAGTATCTGTGAGGTGAGTGATTATAACTCTGTACAAAGTTTCATTTAGTTCTCTATTTGATATGATAGAATACTGAAGTTATTAAAGATAATTTCTAAATATTTTATTTACATAGTTATGTGCGATGAGAAACAATCTACTTTTATTTGTAATCTACAATAGCGATAAACACAACGATAGGATAAAATTTGACAAAAAGACAGGACAGGATTTTTGAGTAAAAAAAGGCAGGATGAGTAACTGTGCCAAAAAACAACATAAAAAAGCAGGATATTTATTTTTATGTCTGATCTGAGATAGCGCCATTTGTACTTCCGATGAAGCTTTGGTCACATCAATTTGAAACTTAGGACACGTGCATGTACAAAATGATAGGAAATTTTAATAGTTATAACAAAATATAGCTTTGATCCACATTTTGCCGTTCTTAGCATATGAATCTATTAGGGTGTAAATGATGCCTGTTGTCTTTTGGACACATATCTTCTTGTTAACTATTGGTTTGGAAAAAGGTACTAAAAACGCATTGCCTGCTATAACAGGGTTGAGTTCAATATCGTAGCAGCTACGTAGCGCTACGTAGCTTCTATCAATATCTGTTACAACTTGTCTATAGCTACACGTTCAATTGTCAAAATCTTCGCAGCACTACGTAGCTGCTACGATATTGAACGCAACCCTGTACATTAAAACATAAATGCTAAACGCAATATGGAAATGATGTTATAAAACTGTACATGTGTTACATTTTTTTTTTTGATTTTACAGCTACAGACAGTCACCTGAGCATCCTCATCCAATACCTTTCGAAGACTGTTTAACAGCAACTAAGTACGTCGTCAACAATGCTAAATCTCTTCATGTAGATCCGTCACGTGTAGCCATTTCCGGTGACAGCGCAGGAGGCCATTTGTCAGCAGCCGTTGCTATGGCGATGAAGAAAGAGATCAAAATTTCCGTCCCAATTTACCCTTGTTTACAATTATTTGATTTACAAACACCATCATATATTGAAAATAAAGATTATATTCCAGGAATGCTGACCGATGTGTCCATGTTGACCTATTGGCTAAACTATGGAAATATCAGTTACAACTATATCGATGATATTTTAGCTAACAGACATACATCTCAAAAACTTAAACAATCATTGTATGCTAAATATGTTAGTCCAGATTGGTACATGAAGGAGCATATAAGAACACCTAGTTTACGAAATATGAAGAAAGAAACGAACTTTGGAAAAACTGAATTATCCAATCAAATACAAGAGACAATTTTAAACCCTGATTTTTCACCTTTAATGGTGCCGGACGTCAAGTTCAAAGACTTGCGCTTACATATGTGTTAACAGCCGGATATGACGTTTTACGTGATGATGGACTCATCTATTATCAGCGTCTGAAAAAGGCTGGTGCTAAAGTGCAATTGGCACATTATTCAGAGGGATTTCATGGTATGATTTTCTTTTTTGACGGTCCTATGCCATTTCAAGTAGGAATTCGTGCAATGAATGACCTTGTTGAATTTTTGAAGAAAAATTTATGATAACATGCTCAATATATTAAAGATCTGTTATTGTCTAGATTATAGATTTATATGCAAGGGATAAGTAGCGAAGAAATAAAAAGTATCTAAAATATGCAATGTTTTTTTTTTGTTATCTGTATGAACTGAAATTCATAGTGTGTATTATTTATTAGTGAATTGATAATTATTTCGGAAGAAGGTAAATGTATTCATTTTATAGAAGATTGATCTTGTTAAATAGTTATCAAAGGTACCAGGACTATAATTTAGTACGCCAGACGCCCGTTTCATATGCATAAGACTCATCAGTGACGCTCATATCAAAATATTTATAAAGCCAAACAAGTACAAAGTTGAAGAACATTAAACACTGGTTTTGATTAGTTGTCTGCATTCCATGTCATTGTTAGCAGTCTTTGTGATATATGGTAACGGCCAGTTGTTGATTGTAAAGAAAGCTCGATTGAATGGAGAGAAATACCGACATGCTGCAGGAAAACTGACAATTCATATACAAAATGGAGATGTGGTATGATTGACAATGAGACAAGCATCCAATACAGTTCAAATAATGTGGACGTAAGCAATTAAAGTAAAGCATATGGCCTTTAATAACGAGATACCGTAAAATCGGCTATAAAGGCCCCGACATGCAAAATATGAAACAATTCATTTGTAAACACTTACTGCTTAATTTATAACAAAGCAATTTACGAAAAACAAATATGACTGAGATGAATCAACTACAACCACCGAATAACAAGCTTCTGACTTGGGAAAAGCATATACAGAATGTGGCATGGTTTAACGATTTTGAGTTGTGGGCACCAGACCCTCCCGTAACCTTGGGTGCAGTGGTAAAACAGCACAAAATATGAACAAACTAGAAAATCAGTTGAAAAGAGCTAAACTCATCGGAATGATACAAAGCACAGACTGGACGTAGCAAAGTATTTATATACCCCCTTACAAAAAAAGACATGTAGTCCTTTACTTTATGGACGCTGTCCAAAGTCTTGGCTTGTAATTAATTGCGTCTGTTTGTTCGTAAATCTGTTTGTACAATAAATATACGAATTTGTCAGAATATGTTTGATATAACATTTACTGGAAAAGATTTGTCAGAATATGCAGGACGTAACATATAATGGAAATGATTTGTCAGAATATGCTGGACGTAACATATACCAGATATGATGACTTTTCTTATACATTGTATATGGCAACAGCTTCAGACGGTAAGTCAAATGGTAGACTATAGACTTTTCTGATCTGTCATACACCCACTTTCTGATTTCTGATGCGTCGAATGAAAAAAAGAGGTCTATGGTTAGCAACAAACCACAGGGTTTGGTTGTTGTTTTTGTTGTTGTTGTCTCCCGTCAAATTTGTTGTTTACAATGTAAAGTCGAGCGTTGCATGTTGTAAAGTCTAGCTGTTGAAATTAATACGCCGTTGCTAAATATTTAAAGTTGTACGCGTTTTTCTTTGTTTGATTATTTAGTGTCGATACGAGCCGCAGAGACACACTAGGTAAAGTTTCCTCTTACACAAAAGTAGATGACTCATATTTCGCTATTATTAGAAGTATGCCATAACAAATTGGTTTAACGTTTTGGAATATCTGATTCATAGACGACGACGAATATATGTTCAAGTTGTCGTAACTTCAATAATGCCTATTTTTCCGCCAAAATGTGACCTTCAGAATAAGACGGATCAACAGGGTTGTACAGTCATTTGATTTGTTTGTCGCGGCAGCCTATATGGACCAGGGAATTATGTAGCATGCAAACAAACCAGTTGAACCCCACCACATTCTGTATGTGCCATACTAGCAGCCTGTAATTCAGAGTTTGTCATTTGTGTTTGTTTTTTATTCATTTAGTTGTAAATAAATAAGGCTGCTTGTTTTCTCTTGATAATTTCTATTTCATTTTGATTCTGGTTGAGAGTTATCTCATTGACAATCATAGCACATCTTCTTATTCTTATAAAAGTTATGTATCATACTTTTCTTACATATACATTGTACGGTGATAACTATATATAAAAAAGAAGATGTGGTATGATTGCCAATGAGACAACTATCCACAAAAAACCAAAATGACACAAACATTAACAACTATAGGTCACCGTACGGCCTTCAACAATGAGCAAAGCCCATACCGCATAGTCAGCTATAAAAGGCCCCGATAAGACAATGTTTACTCCGGTTAAATATAGAATTAAGAATTAAATTATAAAAAATGACTGTACTATTTTTTCTTTCTATTCACAATATACATGGGCTGGTAGATTTCATTAGAAGTGGTAAGAATCATTCTAGAGGATTTATCAACAAGAATCCTCAACCTTCGGTTGATAGTTGTCACATTAAGTATCAACATTCTATAATTTACTTGTTGTATTCATACACAATAACAAAAAACTCAAAGATAAACGCTGGCTGGCTTCAGTTAAATATGCATGTAATGCTTAATATACAAATTTATTCAATAAAATACTCAAATAATAGGCCAGTCGTAGTAATTTCCATGCTCTTGTCACTAATCTACAAGAAATAAAACCCATGCAATTTTTTACAACTTGGTGATATTTTGTGTACTTATTTGTGAAATTTCATTGGAAGTAAGTTTTTACTTGACAAAACTGGTCTTTCGAGTCATTGTTTAATACCGGTTTCACTTCAAATGAAACTTTCTTCCTTCAATACAATAGAAGAATCAGTATCAGTTTTAAACTGTTGAGTTTAGCTTTCATACTATTTTGATCTGAGCGTCACTGATGAGTCATATGTAGACGAAACGCTCGTCTGGCGTATTCAATCATTAGCCAAGTACCTTTGATAACTAATACAATTGAGTGACGCTAGATGTTCCACTTTCTTAAGAACACTTGGTGATGAAAGTTAAGTGACACCATGAAAAATATATATCAAAATGCAATAAAATGACCGACATTATCAATTATATCAATTTTGTAATTAAAACAGGTGTTAAATCATTAAAAATAAAATCATAATCGAGGCGTATTTCATACTTACAAACTGATTTCTTTCTTCCATAACTGCCAGATCCATGTCCACCAGACCCATAGCCGCCACCTCCGTAACCACCCATACTGCTACCTCCGTAACCACCCATGCCACCGCCTCCAATACCACCCATGCCGCTGCCATAACCTCCATAACCACCCATACCGCTGCCTCCGTAACCACCCATGCCGCCTCCGTAACCTCCATAACCACCCATACTACCGCCTCCAATACCACCCATGCCGCTGCCATAACCTCCATAACCACCCATACCACCGCCTCCAATACCACCCATACCGCCGCCTCCAATACCACCCATGCCGCCGCCTCCGTAACCTCCGTAACCACCCATACTGCCACTTCCGTAACCTATACCACCTCCGTAACCCCCTCCACCACTGCCGTAGCTACTCCAACTACCATAGTTCCCCATTTTCCACGGACTTCCCGAATTTCCCCATCCCCATCTTTGAACACATCTGTAATATGGGTACCACGGGAGTGTAATGCATCTCTTCCAAGGTGGACATGCCCTAGGCTAAAATAAATAACACTTTGAAATATATTTCAAACAGCGAAACCCGCACGAGTTGAAATGCAAACATGATATATGTATGACAAAAAACAAACAACACATAAAAAAGTGTTAAACAGGTAGAATTAATTTTAACAAAATATATAAGTATATTTATGTAGATGATTGACCAATATAGATATTTGATAAATCATAAGTCCTTTTTCATTACTATTCGTTTGATTCCAATTTTCGTGGGTTTACATGTGACCCACGAATTCAAATGATCAACGAATAAAATATTTTGAAAAGGCTTTTTATACAGAGATTGAGTAAACCATGAAATCAAATATCCACGAATATGCAAGTTTTCAGCATTCCACGAAAATTGATACCCACGAAAATAAATGAATCCACAATATTTGTTTTAGAAATCCTTTGCAATGAAT
Source organism: Mytilus edulis (assembly GCA_019925275.1). Taxonomy (NCBI): domain Eukaryota; kingdom Metazoa; phylum Mollusca; class Bivalvia; order Mytilida; family Mytilidae; genus Mytilus; species Mytilus edulis. The sequence continues at coordinate 126,974,477 of CM034360.1, read as the reverse complement.
ACCCATTTAATGGGATTATTTATTGTGTGTAAAATCAGAACGGCCTGTAGTATTCAGCATGACACCATCGATTATTTTTGTTGTATGAGACAAAAGTCTCGCATGAGTTTATCAAAGAATAAATATTTTGTTTATCAAGTAAGTATAAAAAAAGCTAATCATGCTAAACATAAATTGACAAAAAAGTTAAACGCCTATAATGATATGAGCCTTGAAGTTATGTATAATTTCGATCTTACCCATGAATAGCATCTAGTAGCAGTTATTTCTAAAATGAAAAAAAAATGAGAATAGATAACAGCGATAGCACATAAAAGACAATGCAGAACAAGTACTTATAAATTGATTCTGAGAGCACGTATACTCTTATATTTAATGCGTTTCCCTCAGTTTTAGTTTGTAATCCCGATTTTGTCTTTTGTCCATGGATTAATGGGTTTTGAACAGTGGTATTCTACTGTTGCCTTTATTTATCTGTTAACCTTATTACATATCAAGCATAAATGATCCAGCGCTATATAAGCGTCTTCTGTTAAAGACTGCAGGTTGAACATGCGACAAAGATGAAAAATAAATGACAGACTTTTACCGACGACGAAATACATGTTCCCTAGCAAGAGCTGTGTATCATGTTTACCTTTTATGAAACAGTTTTCTTAAAATGACATTTTTTTCAAGACTTCTAAAATGAAATCATGCTTTATAAAAATGAATGTCCAAATGTTCATACCAAGTTTGTTTTCTAATTAGCTTGGGCAAACCCATCCTAAAAAAGGCTACTGTTACTTTGCATATTACAATATAAATATATTATGTACACATTTGAGACTCAGTATGTGTTGCAGGTTCAAAATATCACAAGAGTACTAGAAATAGGACAAGGACTATTATTGCTGTTCTTTATTGTACTATCTTTTAAACTCGGACACATAAGAGAAAAAAATCCACTTTCAATCATTAACAGGAGTAAATTTGTTTGAGACCGGTGACTAGAAGCGATTTTGTAAAGACAAAAATAAAAAGTGAAACTGAGAATACTATCGTTTTTTTCCTTTAGTCGGAACTTAGAAATAAGATTAAAAGACATGATGAATTCATACCTTGTATTGCTATTCCAAACAGAAAAATGGCAAAGAACAGGCAAGTGATGGGCTGCATGGTGAGCTAAAACAATGTTAGAATTATTCCTTTGCTGAAAAGTAAAGTGGGGGAATTGATTAAATATTTATTTTTAGAGTCGTATAGATATACAACATTCTTTTACTTTGTAATATCCAACCAATGCTTAAAGCAAACACATTGAATAGGGGATACAATGTATCCATCCATTACACATAATTATTACATTCACACCAATAAGTGTATAACAACCAAGACCAGTTGTCTTAAAAATCAATGTAAAAAGAAGATTTTTCTTTACGTTGCACTATTACATATATGCAATGCGCGTTCCAGGAAAACATCCGATAGCCGGCTTCCAAGATTACTGTAACTACCCTTTAAACAACATAAACCAATAGTGTTTTGCAATTAGACCTTTACTTAAAAAATACCTTGTTTCACCCTTAAAATTATTGGTGCTAAAATTGCTAATCTGATAGTGTCCTATATGTCGAATAGCCTTTTGTTTTCTTCTCATCATTTTAGCAATGTTTTTCAAATAAATTTTAATAATCAATGTCGTTTTTTTTACCGAAACATTTATTTGAATTTACCTCCATCAGAAAAAAACCTATATAGAATTAGAAAGGTTTTATAAGTAATTCAATTTGTGTAAATATATGAAAAATTAGGACCAGATAAAACAAATCTTTTATTTATTTTTCCGCAATTCAAAAGATACCTTCTAATTTATTATTAATTTTTATTATAAATGATTCTATATTCTAAAACTATTTGTACTTACCTTGTATTTGGATCCTTGATACGGGAATGTTATTATCAAATCTTGCTCTCCTATTTATAGTACGGTTGTATTTTTTTAAACGTGAATCAGTATTGTTTTTACTTTCATACTTTTTGTATTTGATTTGTTTATGTCTTGTTCATCAATTAAAGAACATTAAATATAATATACCAATAAGTAAAGAAAAGTTAAATGATTTGTGGTAAATTTATTATAACTATTATTAAATACGCATTTTATGTACAAAAATTCTGCATCCTCTTAGTAATAAACAACAAATTTACAAATGTTTAGAATAAAAATCGACTTATTAACCATAGGGTGATCTATCAAAAAATAAAAACAATATTTTCTTGGATGTCAAACTACTCAACAATTTCGTGACATAACCACCTTTGCCATATTGCGGTTATATTGGTCAATGATGTTTTACTATAAATACAAGTTGAATATTTATTATTTACAGTTCACTCTCAAGATTTCCAACAAGGTAAGACATTATATGTTTCGAAATATACAAAACTATATCGTTGTAAACCGGTGTTTACATTTTTAGCTAAAACTTTTATAAGAGTGCCAACAGTAGACATACGTTTTCTGTACGAACGTATAGGTAGTACAAACATGGTTTTAAATTGTTGCAAATTTTAATTTCTTTATAATACAAATACAAAGATAACTAAAGACACCAGTATGTTGCAGATATCCAAAATTATATTTATTTTTGCCGTAAAATTTATTCAAAAAGGGTATGAGAAGTAAATGTTAATTAAGAAAATAGAATATAGTACGTAACTTCATGAAACTTGCACAGTATACAACTAAATGAGATTTCTATTTGTAACCATATCCATATGTTCATGATTGTTTCACATTCAACTCATTTTTGATATCTCATTAGACCATGCACTATATTTCTATTCACTTGTCAAATAAAATTAAGGGGAGTGGTTTAAAATGCAAAGTTTCACATATTACTTATCAGTACATTTATACAAATAATTTGTATGTATCATTTTAGCTAACCATGAAACCCATCACTTGTCTGTTCTTCGCCATTTTCCTGTTTGGAATAGCAATACAAGGTATGATTCCAACCATCTCTAAGAACATGTTAAGATGTCAAAATAAAACTTTTTCTAAAAGAAAGACTCATTGGAAATGAATTGATCGCATTAAAATACAAGATATATCTGACGGGAGATGCTTAGTATCCAAATTCCTCGTCACTCTTCTGTTTCAAGTAGCCTTTTGTAAAACAAAATAATTGATATTGTTTGTTTCACTTGATTGTCTGACTTTAATGGAGACTCAGAGTAAAGAGTTATCAAAGGTACCAAGATTATAATTTAATACGCTGGTATGTTGAATTGGTTACATTAATATATACCAAGGATAGTTTAACAGGTAACATTGAGTATACGCACATTGTCAGTAATGCTGTTACTTACGTTGATCTGTAGCGTAAACTTTCTATATCATTTTGGTCTCTGGTGAAGATTTGTCTTATTAGCAATCAATGCATTTTCTCTTTTTTATATTTATTATAAAACAACGGGATAACTGTTCTTAATATTTTCTTTATTATATCAAAAGTATATTACATCTAGTGGCTTAAAACAGTTAACCATTGCCTTTATCATTGAGGGTACTAACATGAATACAGAGCTTGTATTAAGTGTTTTTTGCTCGTAAAAGTCTGTAATATGTTGATATTACCTCAAAGGTGTATAGAACAACAATTGTAATCGTAAATGTGTCTAACACGATTTTCTGTATTTGCCTTCATCCAGAACACCCCAAACAAACGTATTGAACTACTTTACACATAAATATACTTGAATACATGTAAATGAGAACCAATTTGACCATTAGGAATAGCCCAATTATATGAAGGTTAAATTTTTAGGCTCCGTAGTTTCTGAATTCTGTTGTTTATCAATTCATAGAAGAACAATTAAATATATATGTTAAAAATTATGTAAGTACCAAAATGAACTGTATTAACTTTCGGAAAAAGTACTACACTTTATAAAATATTGACCATATGCTAGAAACTTAAGGTGAAACAAACTCACATGCGTTAAAAGATCTTTGCTTGATTCCATTTAGGGACGACATCAAAAGTTCAATGAAGGATAAAAAAACTTAATTCACATAGTTTTTTTCACTGACCCCCCTACCCCCCTCTGAACTTAATTTGGGAAAAATTGATTGACCCATATAGATATATGTGAAAATCAATGTCGGATAACCAAATCTTGCAACAGTTCAATCCCCCTCCCCCAAACTATTTGAAATAAGGTTTTTTTTTTTTTTTTTTTTATCTTACATTGATCTTTTGATGTCGTCCCTTACCCAGGAACGACAAAACAGAAATTTGAATGACAATGAAACAATATACGTGCATGATTGAATTACTATATGACCAAAAGAGTAAACATCTCATTTAGGTTTGTTTATATGTGGGAAGATTTTTTTCTATATCACTGACGTGTACTACACTTTTCTGATTGTAATATTTACATCGCAATTGCCTCACACATATTATTTGTACCCGATTGTCTTATATGTGAAACTAGTGCTATTCTTTTAATAACTTATATTTTAGGAACAACTGCAAGATGCAATTCATGGGTAAGATCGAACTTTAAAATATTCAAACTTGTAAATATAAACCTTTTTTTGTGTTTGAATTTGACGTAAATGTTTTTTTTTCCATTTTGTAATTTATTTTTTAGTGTTATTCTTTTTTTTACTATTTTTAATAAATTGAACTTTTTTTATACTTGAAATGATAAAACCAATTATTGATTGTCATTGTGATATAAAACACACAATGGTTCATATTCTAAACTTTTCATAACACATTTGTATTTCATCTCATACCAGTAATCCTTGCTTTGAAAATATGGTGTCACTGAAACCTTTCCGCAGTACCACACCGGTTTACCAATCACTAAAAATCTTTTATTATAGGAATACATTAGAATTGTTTTACATGTTTTAGATATAAACAATATTTTGCTTTTGAATATCAAGACTATCACTCATCATATCTGTATTATTTCTATGAATAGCCTAGGGTATGTAAACCATGGAAGCGATGCATTCCAACTCAATGGTACCCATATTACTACTGTTCTCAAAGATGGGGTGGTCCAAGGAGAGGTGGAATCTGGGGAAGGCAAACCAGTGGAGTATGGGGTAACCAAGGTGGTAATTATGGAAAGAAGGGAGGTTGTAAGTATGAAATATGGCTAGGAAACAATTTGACCTCGAAATTATAATTATCGCTTGGTTTGTTTGTAATCATATGAGCGACATAATGGCTATCGCATGTTGAGAAGAATATGCCTACCGTTTTGAAGACCTAATATCAACCCCAGTTTTTGGTGGGTTCGTGTTGCTCAGTGTTCTGTATCTTGTATACTATTTATTGTTTTTTTTATTTGTCATGGCCTTGCTAATCTATTTCGTCTTATGAGTTTGAATACGCCTTTTTTTATGAATTCTAATTTCATAATTTATTAAATGATAATTAGAAATGTTTCCAATCATTATAACTATATTTGAAGTGTAAGTTGTATATTTCTAGTAGTCTTTGGCGTCCTGAGATTTCGTTGTCGGAATAAAAAAAATGTTGTATTAAAAAGTAAAAACTCAAAAATACTGAACTCCTAGCATCTCTTACGTTTTAAATACAGATTTTTACTGGTTATGAAATTGTGCAAACGGAATCACGTCAAGTTAAGATAAAATATTTCAAATTGTAAAACTCATGTATAGGATTGATTTGATTTTTACGTTATGTTGATTTGTTTTGCAGATTAATCAAAAAAGATGAAAACTACAACGACTCACCTGATAATTGGATGATAATATGAAATAAATTTGTATTGATCAGAAAATCGTTTTTGTAATTCAGGCCGACAGTTTTGTTTTGTTTTACATAAGGCAGTATTTAATCTAGTATATTAAAGAACAAGTATTTTGTTAATTTGGTTCAAGATAATAAATTGAGAATGTTAATGGGGAATGTGTAAAAGAAAGGCGTATTCAAACTCATAAGACGAAATAGATTAGCAAGGCCGACTAAAGAGCAGATAACAACCGGAGCCATCAATGGGTCTTCAATGCAGCACGCTCCTGTTGGCCTCTAAACAAAAATGTATACTAGTTCGGAGATAAAAAACGTCATACTAAACTCCGAGATACATAAAAGAAACTAAATCATTTCATAGCGATATGTTAGATGAAAGTTTTGAACTAGAACAATTTTATTGTGCAAATATAGTGACAACTTGTAGTAAAACCAGGTTCAATCCACCATTTTCTACATTAGAAAATGCCTGTACCAAGTCAGGAATATGACAGTTGTTATCCATTCGTTTGATGTGTTTGGACTTTTGATTTTGCCTTTTGATTTTGGATTTTCCTTTTTGAATTTTCCTCGGATTTCGGTATTTTTGTGTTTTTTACTTTTTACTACAACCAAGTCGATGTCAAGTTTCTTCCTAGAAGAAACTTTACTGCTGGTGGATTATTCCCCGAGGGCATCATTAACTTGGTAGCTTTATGCATGATGAATACAAAAAATACTAAGAACAAACCGGCTGGGACGTCGCCCGGGTTACCAAGGTCCCCTTTTGCTGCACGGAACACTGTAGCATTTGATTTGTGTGTTCCACGGAATATCCTCCGGGATACCCCTGATTTGACGTACGTTCAGCCAGACGGTAATTACTACTTTAAAAATTCAGATACTTTTCATAAATTAAAGCCATGTTCCGTTAATATTTTCGACTGTTTGAATACACCTGCTACAAGTGAATCAACACCTATCATTTCTTCTTGTAGACACAAAAAAGGAAAAAGGAGCACATGTAAGACATGTGATATGTTAATCACGACTCCCGATTTCACCAGTAACTTAACAGGGAAAACTTATTATACTAAATCTTTCGAACCTCTGGACTGTTCCACGGACAATGTAGTGTACGGAATCGAATGTACTTTGTGTGGACTACTCTATGTTGGTGAAACTCGACAAACTTTACGTAAAAGGATGAATCAACACCGGTCTGATAATAAAGATCCCCAATTTAGGGTTCTTTATAACCATTTTAATCAACCGGACCATGATCCTTCGTTATCTATGAGAGTACGCATCATCGAGAAAATTTATCACCACACAAATAGTCCAGTACTTACTACTCCTTTCCGAAAAGATAGAGAAAATTTCTGGATAAGGGAACTAGGTACTGCAATGCCATATGGTTGCAATGACAATGTTAAAGGAGTAGGAAATTTGTCAAGTCCAGCCTGCAGTGATGTTAATGTAATGAGTTTATTTAATACTACTTTACGAAACCTACGTAGTCATGGACAAAAACGTTACCACCGGCCTAATGTAAAAAAGTCTTCCAAATCGAGATCGGCCTCTGGAAGCTTTGATGACCTTCTTTCTCATCTACATCATCCGTTAGGGTTACATTACATTAGAACTATTCTTTTTTCACTGCCGGTTAATTTTCTAAAATGTTTGAGAGATTATGCACTTGACAAAGGAGGCACCAATACATTTTCTCCAATATATAGCCCTTGTCAGTATAATTTGTGATGTAGCTCTTTTCCGTCTCTTTAAACCAGTAAGATCGGAACCTTTACATGAGGAAAAGAGGAAATTCCTCCCTGTTCACTTTACCAATAGAGGAATTGATGCAATCAACATCAGCAACTTTCTACATCACAAGGAGGTAACATCAAAAATTCCTATTTATTTTCAAAATCAGTCTGTTCCTATTGTATCCTACAGTTACACCAAAACCATTGCACCCAAAATATTTAACTATAAACAAGCATTACAGAACCTTGATTTAGAACAATAACTAAAAAACCCTCTGACATGTGAATGTTCCCACTCGCCTTACAATTACAGTCCCTCTGGCCATGTTATTACTGGGGATCTAAACATAATTCAACATGAAAATCTCCGAAAGGTGATTTCTCGTGGTCCCAAGTTTAGAGAACCCCAACACATCAATTGGAACCATAACTTCAAAATAATTATGGATTCCATTGAGAAATATGCCAGAGCATGGGCTAAACGAGAAGAAGTTCAACTGGACACATTGTCAGAATGGGTCAAAACAATCAGGTCTCTGATAAAATGTCGCATTCATAAGTTGAAGAACTGTGTGAATGATCGACCCAAGTCCATTTTTAGTGACAAAGAGGCTGTAAAATGTATATCATCTCTTCAAGATAAGTATGTTGTTGTTCCTGCGGACAAAGCTTCAAATAATATTGTCTTTGTATGTAAATCGTATTACTACGAGTGTCTTATAAAAGAATTAGGAATAAATGAGCATTCAGGTAATCCCACATACAAAAACATATCATTTGACAAGGATGAGAATCATAAGTCCTTCATGGCTTCTATGAATATTACATTGAACAACAAATCGGAAGACTTACCTTGTTTGTATTGGATACCTAAACTTCACGAAATTCCGTACAAGCAACGGTACATTGCTGGCTCATCTGCTTGTTCTACTAAAGAATTATCCATTAGATTGACAAAAATTCTGTCCGCAGTTAAAGAGGGACTTCAGATATACTGTGAAACTGTTTACTCACGCAGTGGTATTAATCATATGTGGATTCTTAAAAACTCTAAAGAACTTCTGGATAATTTTAAATCTCGATCTTTTTCTGAAATTAGTTCTATTAAAACTTTTTATTTTTCAACCTTGTATACAACCATTCCCCATGTGAAATTGAAAAACCGTCTAAAAGAAATAATCCACAAAGCTTTTCATCATAAAAATGGTAGCATACGCTATAAATTTATCACGTTGGGATACCATAAGGCATATTTTGTCAATAAAGAACAAAAGGGTAAAACATACTACACAGAGGAACAAGTGATCAGTATGCTAGAGTTTCTTATTGACAATATATTTGTTGAATTTGGAGGTAGACTTTTTCAACAAATTGTCGGCATTCCTATGGGAACGAATTGTGCGCCTCTCCTTGCCGATCTCTTCTTATTTTCATATGAATCGGAGTTCCTTCAGACACTTGTTAAAAACAAGAAGATCAAAGAAGCCAGGTTATTTAATTTCACTTTCAGATACATTGATGATGTTCTTTCCATTAACAATCCGAACTTTTCTGATTGGGTTCCATTAATATACCCACCAGAACTAGAAATTAAAGAGACCACAGACACGGCTTCCTCCGCCTCATTTTTAGACTTACCTCGAATTTGACATACACAGTCATCTCAGTACCAGAATCTATGACAAACGAGACGATTTCAATTTTGAAATTATCAATTTCCCCCACCTTAGTAGTAATATACCAACTTCACCTGCATATGGAATATACATTTCCCAACTTATTAGGTATTCAAGAGCTTGCAGCTCCTATTCAGACTTTGTAAAACGTCACCAGTGTCTGGGCAGAAAGTTGATGAACCAGGGGTATGTCAAAGAACGTCTCGTCCTTTTTCTAAAAAAGTTCATCGGAAGATACCCAGAACTTGTTGATAAATATTCCGTATCAACTTCACAAATAATACAAGATGGTCTTGAAGTTTAGATTTTGCGTACTGACGTTGGTTATCATCTTAATAACGCGTAATAACGTGTTATAGTATTATTTTATTAGTCTTTATTAATATTACTTGTAAATTTTTGAAATATTCTTTTGAATTGACTTTGTGGTTATATAAAAACATCATGCTTTGAACGACAAAATTATTTCATTTACTTAAATTACTCTTACTTATGGATTTTGACATATTATGAACGACAAAATTATTTCATTCAATAAAATACTTTAAATTTCTGTTGAGTCTGTTGTTTTTTATATCAACTTTACGTGACTATGCATGTATGTATACCTTCATACTTTGAACGACAAAATTATTTTTATGTCTACCTGTGCGAATTTCAAACGCGCAATTTTACACCAGCAATGAAAACCATCTATTCTTTACGGGTAGACTTTATATAGATAAATTAAGTGGTATAAGAAAAGCATAATGAGTATAATAAATTTGATGTATGCCTTTTTGTGCTTCTTCGTTACATTTGTTGTTTTTATAGTGATACAAGTATGTTTGTTTTGTTCATACTTTTAACGACAAAATTATTTTTATGTCTACCTGTACGAATTCCAAACGCGCATTTTTACACCAGCAAGGAAAACCTTCTTTCCTTTACGGGTAGACTTTTTATATACATAAATTAATTGGTACAAGAAAAGCAAAATGAGTATGTTAAATTTGATGTATGCCTTTCTGTGATTCTTCGTTACATTTGTTGTTTTTATAGTGATATTAAGATGATAACACAATATTGACTGCTGTACCCCTATTTTTGACATTTTTACTCTTTGAGTATGTTTGTTTTGTTCATACATCGTTGACAATGTAATGGAATTTGATGCGACTGTCATACAAGTGAGAGGTTTAGCTAGCTATAAAACCAGGTTCAATCCACCATTTTCTACATTAGAAAATGGCTGTACCAAGTCAGGAATATGACAGTTGTTATCCATTCGTTTGATGTGTTTGGACGTTTGATTTTGCCTTTTGATTTTTGATTTTCCTTTTTGAATTTTCCTCGGAGTTCGGTATTTTTGTGTTTTTACTTTTTGCATGCGTATTCAATTTACTACGAGCGTGTTTTTATTTTGAGTATTGTTCCTTCTTGCTCCGACTGGCTAAAACAATAACTTGACTCAGAACAAACTTGAAAATAGGCACGGTAAAATACAAATTAGATATCAATCTTTAATCAACCAAAATGCGCAATATTGACACAGACAAATAATGTTACTGTAACATGGTAAGAATAGCCATTCACATGCATTTCATAATCATTCCCACAACAGTTTAATCTAACAATGCAGTTTCTGATTTTGATCTTTTTACAATAAACAAATAGCATTAAATGTGACTGCAATGAGAATAAACCCTAACACTGGATTTTAATTGTTTCCTAATGCTATAAAAGAAAAAAAAAGTTTAATATATTAAAATACTAAACTAGTAATTTATCTTAAATCATACATCAGTCAACTATGATATAGGCAATCACATTATTGTCTACTGTTGCCAGAAGATAAAATAAGTACAAGTTGCAGGTACAATTATATTAAAATTGACATCATCCGAATAATTTTACACTGTACGAGAGCCTGTCACTCAATTTTTAGTACACACCAAGAATCCAATGGATTGAGTGAAAGACGTTATTAATAGTAAGAGAGAAACATGACCTTGTGCAATGACATATAACAGGTGTTGAATAAATGTAGTATCCTCGTAAGTATGTTTATTCAAAGAATCGATAAGTTCCTCGGGATCGTATCGATATTTCAAAACTCGGTACCAATATCTCCCTAGAAATAGAAAAAAAAAGAAAGTCACAAAAATACTGAACTCTATGGGGAAATTCAAAAAAGAAAGAGTGTAATCAAATGACAAAATCAAAAGCTCAAACACTTCAAACGAAGGAATCATAACTGCCATTTCCTGACTTGGTATCGAATTTGCTTTGCCATTTGAAATACATATGGCACACTTTGGGGTACTTTGCCAATTTGCATAGCGTTCATTTTGCCTTATCATGACTGCAGCCATTACAATAGGATAACCTATCCTCAATCTATCTTTTTTTTTTAGAAATTTAAATGTGACGTCACTTTGTGCGTTGATGGCTTTCGCTAACTCGGCTGTGAATTTATGTGCTGGTTTAGGTTGTTTTATGTAGTGTATCCGTTTTTACAATGTAGTAAGTCACAACTTTGGTTTTATCATATATATCTATTATATAGTCATTTTATAAAAAAGAATACTGTTTGCAAAAGTAAGAATTATTCTCAATGATAAGAAAGTTCTTATCCCAGGCAGAAAACCCTAGACGTATTGTGCACAACTTTTTTGAAACTTTTGGTCCTCAGTGCTTTTCAACTTTGTACTTTTTTTTGCTTTCTAAATGTTTTTCATCTGAGCGTCACTGGTAAGTCTTGTGCGGACGAAACGCGCCTCTGGCTTATTTAATTTTAAACCTGGCACCTTTCGTTAGCTATTATTCGTGTGTTTCTCTGTCCTATATATGTTCTTTCATTTATTTGTATTGTAATACTGTCATGTAATGTTGTTATTTTAATGTTATATTTAACATTGCCATACAAGTGGGGGGTTTCGGCATGCCACAAAACCAGGTTCAACCCACCATTTTTTTTTCTAAAAATGTCCTTATCAAGTCAGGAAAATTGCCATTGTTATATTATAATTCGTTTCTCTGTGTGTGTTACATTAACTATAATGCTGTGTTTCTGTTGTATCATAGTTCTCCTATTTTATTTGATGCGTTTCCCTTAGGTTAAGTTGGTAATCCAAATTTGTTTTTCTCAATCGATTTATGAAATAGCGGTATACTACTGTTGAATCTATTTATGTCCCTTCAATAAAAATCCCAATATGCCAGTTCCTATGTCGAATCAACAGTTTGTTCGCTAATAGACGAATTGTACATGTTTTTAACGTTCTGTTCTTGTACAAATGAACGATGTCTAACGTGATAGCTTTCGACCTTTCTAGTTTGAAAATCGAAAGTGTAACTGTAGTATAGTTGCTATTTAAGATCATATAAAATCGTAAAATGACAAGATTCAAACCAAAAATAAAGATACAAACAGATTTTATTCATGATTTTTCCACATATAGGGGAACACCTTGTATGTTGAATTTTAAAGTTTAATAAATTTTAACTTACCAGCTTTAAAAATTTTCCCCTAAATTCTTTTGAAAATATTATGATATCAACCTTCTCATTTCTTAAAAAGTCAAGTTTTGAGTATTTTCCTTACACTTACACAACATTTTTGTAAATATCTGCAAAAGGAAATTTTCAAAGAAAAATTAGTTTTAGATTTAGATTTAGATCCATGACGAAAAAGGGCTGGATTATCAGTAAATTTTATATACTTGTTAATATTTCAAACTAAGGGACAAAATTTGACCAAAAGGGCCCAAGTCACTTGGTGCACCTCTTAAATATTTGAATGATGCGTTGAATGACAAGTGAGGGTCATGGTTATCAACACACCACGAACTTTTTTGTTAGATTTATTTTGTGCGTATGTTTTTTTGTGTGTGTCTATAATAGTTTTTTCTACAATGAAAAAACATCCCCATTGCAAATGTAAAACCCAACGTTGGATGTTGTAAGTCTAGTGATACATATTGACATTCATGTGCTATGGATGGAAAGTTTTCCAACGTGCTATAGTTTATATATCCAATTTCAAACTAAGGAAAGAATTTAATCAAAAGGGCCAAAGTTACGTGATGTAAATACGAAGCCTTAAAAGAAACTTGCAAATTGTATTGATGCCATTATGAGTTGGTTTAACGTTATGGAATATCTATTTCACAGATAAAAACGGATAGTTTCCAGTACATGCAGTAGTAACTTCAACCCCGTCCCTGTTTTCTCTATGAATGTTGAAAACCAAATTAGACTTATCACCAGTTTCCTACTTACATGAGCAATATGTTGGATGCAACATTTGGATCAGGATCTGCTTACCCTTTTTGGGCACTTTGGATAACCAACATTTTTGATGGGGTTCATGGTGCTCAGTCTTTGGTTTTCTGTGTTGTATATTGGGTATTGATGAAAATGATTTGATTTTGGCCGAAGCATTCTGTAGGGAATGCTAGGGAATCATATATATTTATTCATATATATAAGGATATTTATTTATCACTTATCTGTTTGTCTTTTTCATTTATAGCCATGGCGTTGTTAGTTTGTTTTAGATTTACGAGTTTGACTGTCCCTTTGGTATCTTTGATCCCTATTTTATAATCATATAGCATGGCAAAAAAACAAGTGCAACTCCGTCACATTATGTAAGTGTCTGTCCCAAGTAAAAAAAAGTTCTAATCTTTTATTACTATATGTCCTATCTATATTTCGTTCATGGTTTGTACATAAAGCAATCCGTCATTTATCTCGTTTGAATGATTAAACATTTGTCATTTCGGGTTTTATTTATACTGACTATGCGGTATGTGTGATGCACATTGTTGAATACCGTACGGTGACCTATAGTTAACTTGTATGTCAGTTAGAGTCTGGTAAAGAGTTGTCTCGTTGGCGCTCATACCACGTCTTCTATTTTTACAATTGATTTATATTCGAACTTGTGTGATATACATATTTTATTTATATATTTATATTTTGGGTACGGAGTTCCATATATGAAGTAGTAAGTACTAAAAATGATGTTTATCAATGATAACCTTAATCCATTGGTCTCAGCTGGATAGTTGATACATTGTTAATCACATCAGATATCATGTCTTTTATTCATACCTTCCCCTAATAAACCTAATATCTTTAGATTTATTCATACAACCCCATAGTGACATCAGATATCATTTCTTTTATTCATACCTTCCCCTTATATCTGATATCTGCAGTTTTATTCATACCCCCCAATCACATCCTATTTGTAATGTTTTATTCATACCCCTTTTTTTCCCAAAAACTTATTAAATGAAATACTGCGAGAAAAACGCTGGCTTAAGTTAGAAAATACATGTACTCCTCAATATACAAATTTAATCAATCAGTAAACATAATAAAAAATTGGTCAGTCGTCGTATTTTCCATCTTTTTGTCTCTAATCTGCAAGGAATAAATACATGCTGATTAAATCGGGTTTTGTTGCACATTTCATTGATACGTATTGTTGAAACACAACAAAATATACAAGTATTCTTTAAATAATATTTACGCGATAAAACTGTTCGTTTATTTAGGAAAGAGAAAACATATGATGAAATGGTATTGCAGTTTAAAAGTCTCTTAACGTATGTTTTCTTTTCAGTCCGTGCGCGTACGTGCATAATTTTGCCAAAAACTTCATTTAATATATAACTTCGAAAGATGAAGAGGAAGTAGTCTCTCTTATATAAAACAACTGTTAACCTAAGGATAATAACTCACGTAAATGTATATAATTGCAGTTATATTTGAAAAGTGTGTATTTTAAAATCATTGCGAATTCTTAGTTTAAAAAGTAGGATATATATATAATTAATAAATAATATGATTAGAAAATAGTTTGAAACGTTCTTAATAGTGAAATAGCATATGTACTAGGGGACATGACAATTGTTTTTAGTCCTCCCCCTTTTTTTCCCCAAAATCCGTTAGTTATTTTCGTTTTCTATCAAATTCAATTATTTTTGCCCTTTTTTAATTTGTTGTATGAACATAAAAATACTAAAACAACATGAACAACTTGCTTTTGCTATTTACTATCAATTTTAATTTGCTATACACATGAGCCACTGATATATTATACGATACAGAAAAATAAAATTGAAAGTAATAGAAAACCATAAAAAAACGAATTTTTTAAAAGGAAGGATTGAAAAAAAAAATTGTCCAGCCCCAAAAGTACCTATTGCAATATATTCATCAGTATGTATCTGTTAAAACTGTTTTGTATTATTCAAAGATATGCGATTTCAGTCAAGATAACGATGAAACTTTAGTGATACCAATGCAACAGCATTTACAATAGTTTTATTTATGATATTATGAAAATTCCCATAATCAAGGCGTATTTCATACTTACAAACACTTTTCTTTCTGCCATAACTGCCAGATCCATAACCGCCACCGCCAGATCCATAACCGCCACCGCCAGATCCGTAACCACCACTGCTAGATCCATAACCACCAGAGCCATAACCGCCATCTCCGTAACCACCCATACCACCGCCTCCAATACCACCCATGCCGCCACCGTACCCTCCATAACCACCCATACCACCGCCTCCAATACCACCCATGCCACCGCCGTAACCTCCATAACCACCCATACTGCCTCCTCCATATCCACCCATACCGCCTCCTCCGTAACCACCCATGCCGCTGCCTCCATAACCTCCCATGCCACCGCCTCCATAACCTCCCATGCCACCGCCTCCATAACCTCCCATGCCACCGCCATAACCACCCATGCCACCACTTCCATAACCCATACCACCTCCGTAACCCCCTCCGCCACTGCCGTAGCTACTCCAACTACCATAAATTCCCATTCTCCATGGACTTCCTGAATTTCCCCATCCCCATCTTTGAACACATCTGTAATATGGGTACCATGGGAGTGTAATGCATCTCTTCCACGGTGGACATGCCCTAGGCTAAAATAAATAATACTTTATTTTAAACAGCGAAACCCTGAAGGTTAAAATGCAAACATGATATATGTATGACAAAAAAAATACACAACACATGAAAAAGTGTTAAACAGGTAGAGTTATTTTTTATAAAATATATAAGTATATTTATGTAGATGATTGACCAATATAGATAAGTCCTATTTCATTATTATTCGTTTGATACCAATTTTCGCGGGTTTCGTGGGTACCGGTGAACTACGGATTCAAATGATCAACGAATAACATACTTTGAAAAGGCTTTTTATACAGAGATTGGAAAAACCACGAAATCAAATATCCACGAATATGCAAGTTTTCAGCATTCCACGAAAATTGATACCCACGAAAATAAATGAATCCACAGTATTTGTTTTAGAAATCCTTTGCAATGAATTTCCAATGGAATTATTTATTGTGTTTTAAATCAGAACGGCCAGTAGTATTCAGCATGACACTACCGATTATTTTTGTTGTATGAGACAAAAGTTCTCCATGAGTTTATCAAAGAATGAATATTTTTTTTATCAAGTAAGTATTAAAAAAACTAATCATGCTAAACAGAAAAAAATTAAACGCTGAAAATAATAGGAGCCTGGAAGTTATGTATAATTTCGATCTTACCCATGAATAGCATCTAGTAGCAGTTATTTCTAAAATGAAAAATAAATGAGAATAGATAACAGCGATAGCACATATAAGACAATGCGGTACGAGAACTTATACAATGATTCTGGGAGCACGTATACTCTGTTAACTTTATGACATATCAAACATTAATGATCCAGCGATAGACATATTGTTTATATACTTATCAAAGGTACCAGGATTATAATTCAATACGCCAGACGCGCTTTCGTCTACATGAGACTCATCAGTGACGCTCTTATCAAAATATTTATTAAGTTAAAAAGGTCAAAAGTTGAAGAGCATTGAGGATCCAAACTTCCAAAAAGTTGTGTCAAATACGGCTAAGGTAATCTATGCCAGGGATAAGAAAATCCTTAGTTTTTCGAAGAATTAAAAGGTTTGTAAACAGTAAATCTGTATGAATGACCACATTATTGATATTCATGTCAACACCGAAGTGTTGACTACTGGACTGGTGATACCCTCGGGGACGAAACGTCCACCAGCAGTGGCATCGCCCATGTACATGTATATGCATCTTCTGTTTAAGACTGCATGTTGAACAAGCTTTAAAGATGACTAATAAATGACATAATTTTACCGACGACGAAATACATGTTCCCTAGCAAGAACTGTGTATCATGTTTACCTTTTATAAAAACGGTTTTCTTAAAAGAGGGACGAAAATACCAAAGGGACAGTCAAACTCATAAATCTAAAACAAACTGACAACGCATTTTCTTAAAATGGCATTTGTTTCAAGACTTCTAAAATTAAATCATGCTTAATAAAAATGATTGTACAAATGTTCATACCAAGTTCGTTATCTAATAAGCTTGGGTAAACCCATTCAAAAAAGGCTATTGTTACTTTACATATTACGATGTAAATATATTATGTAAACATTTGAGAATCAATATGTGTTGCAGGTTCAAAATATCACGGGAATACTAGAAATAGAACAAGGCATACTATTGCTGTCCTTAATTGTACTATCTTTTAAACTCGGACATATATAAGAGAAAAAAATCCACTTTCAATCATTAACAGGAATAAATTTGTTTGAGAATAAACTGTGACTAGAAGCGATTTTGTAAAGAAGATGTTTATTAAATTCGGATACAACCTGTCAAAAAAAAAAAGCGAAACAAAGAATACTATCATTTTTTTCCTTCAGTCGGAAATTTGAAATAAGATTAAAAGACATGATTGAAATCATACCTTGTATTGCTATTCCGAACAGGAAAATGCAGACGAACAGACAAGTGATGGGCTGCATGGTGAGCTAAAACAATGTTGAAGTATTCCTTTGCTGAAAAGTAAAGTGGGGAAATTTATTAAATATTTATTTCTATAGATATACAAAATTCCTTTATTTTTGTAATATCCAACCAATGCTTTAAGCAAACACATTGAATATGGAATACAATGTATCCATCCATTACACATAACTATTACATGCACACCAATAAACATACAACAACCACAACCAGTTGTCTTAAAAATCAATGCAAAAAGAAGATTTCTGTTTAACTTTTCTTTACTTATTGGTATATTATATTTAATGTTCTTTAATTGATGAACAAGACATAAACAAATCAAATACAAAAAGTATGAAAGTAAAAACAATACTGATTCGCGTTTCAATAAATACGACCGTACTAATATGAGGCAGGCATTACCTGTAAATGGGGACGAAGTATGTATGAATTATTTTTGTGTAACTTAAATATTTGTTACAACAAAGAAACGGAAATATACCGTAACGTTTCCGATTTCGGTTCTGTTGTTAGGGATTTTAGTTGTGACGTTATTTAACTATGACGTCATATTCAATGTAAACAAAGATACGCTATCATCAGGTAACGTTTTTTCAAATCAAGGAATTATTAAAAATGAAATTGGTATTGCATTCCTTCCTGTTTATACTAGACTGATAAATAAATATTTTACTCAAATATTCATACAAGACCGGAAAAAGGAAGTACATTGTAGATTTCTGCGCAGGTCCGGGATTTCAAAACATGACATAAAAAAAATTGAACGATTTTGAGTTCATTAGTACAATGAAAAATTCGGGAAATTTTTCCGAATTTTTTTTTTATTGAATTTTCTACTGTTATTGGGGACTTCGTCCCCATATAAATAGTATACCAGGTATTTTGTAAGAAAAAAAAGGTCCAATTGGAAAACGCTATTGGTTTATGTTGCTTAAATGGTGTTGACAGTAATCTTTGTAACCGGCTATCAGATGATTTCCTAGAACGCGCATTGCATATATGTAGCATTTTGCAATTGGACCTTTTTTTTCTTACAAAATACCTGGTTTCACTCTCAGATTTATTGGTGCTCAAATTGCTAATCTGGTAGTGTCCTATTTCGAATAGCCTTTTGTTTTCTTATTATTATTTTAGCAATGATTTTCAAATAATTTTTGATAATCACCGTCGTTTCTTTGACCGAAACATTTATTTTGAATTTACCTCCATCAGAAAAAAAACAACATATAAAATTGGAAAGCCATTTATAAGTAATTCAATTTGTGTAAATATATGAAAAATTAGGACCAGATAAAACAAATAAAATGTATGTTTTCTGTCTTAATATTTATACCGTGAATTTCGAAAAAAATTACAGATTAGAAATCAGAAGGGTTAGACGCAATTGTGTCAAACCCTTCTGATTTTTGAGATACCGTCAAAATGAATTCGAAGGTCCACAAAATGTTTCAAAAGCAATTCCCAGGAAATTGTTGTCTCAGGAAGATAAATTTCGATTTCATCGTCAATCCGTGCTTTTATGTCTTTTGTCTCAATTCAGAAGATACCTTCTAATTTATGTTATCCCTATTACGAATAGCTGGTAGTTTTAATTTTTATTATAAATGATTCTATATTCTAAAACTATTTGTACTTACCTTGTATCTAGATCCTTGATACGGGAATGTAATTATCAAATCTTGCTCTCCTATTTATAGTAAGGTCGTATGTTTTGAATCGTGAATCTGTATTGTTTTTACTTTCATACTTTTTGCATTTGATTTGTTTACGTCTTGTTCAGCAATTAAAGTACATGAAATATAATCTGCTAAAAAGTAAAGAAAAGTTAAATGATTTGTGGTAAATTCTATTATTAAAAACGCATGCAATGTACAAAAATTCTGCATCCTCTTAGTAATAAACAACAAATTTACAAATGTTTAGAATAAAAATCGACTTATTAACCATAGAGTGATCTATCAATAAACAAAAACAATATTTTGATGCATGTCAAACTACTCAACAATTTCGTGACATAACCACCTTTGCCATATTGCGGTTTTATTGGTCAATGATGTTTTACTATAAATACAAGTTGAATATTTATTATTTACAGTTCACTCCTCCCAACAAGGTAAGACATTATATGTTTAGAAACATTTTTAAGTATATCGTTGTAAATCGGTGTTTTAAGCTAAAATGTTATAAAAGGGCTAACAGTAGACATACGTTTTCTGCACGAACTTAAAGGTTATAAAAGCATGGTTTTCAATTATTTTAGATTTCAGTGTCTTATTAATACAATGATAACTTAAGACAACAGTTTTTGTCGATATTAAAAATTTCATTTCTATTTTTCCATGGAATTAATTTTAAAAGATGTTTTGAAGGCCGTACAATGATCTATAATGGTATACTTTTATAAATTGTTATTATGATGGATGTGTCTCATTGGCACTCACACCACATCTTCCTCATCATGTATATCTAGGAGAAATAAATGTTTATTAAGAAAAATAGACGGGAAGGAAGACACAAAAAAAGACTATTATAAACATGAAGACAATATCATTACGAAGAAAACCGTATCTTTAATAATCTTGCGTCATTAGTAACATGCGTCCTCAATGCTCTTCAACTTCGTACTTTATTGGCTTTTTTAACTTTTTTGGATTCGAGCGTCACTGATGAGTCTTTTGGAGACGAAACGCGCGTCTGGCGTATATACAAAATTTAGTCCTGGTATCTATGATGAGTTTATTGACAACAGATTAGATAAGTGATCTTGAAGGACAGAATTCAAATAACTGCACGGAACTTGCACAGTATACTGCTATATGAGATCACTATCTTTAATATACAATATACATGAAATAAAACTACTTACCATTTTTAACCACATCCATACTTTAATAAGGGTTTCACAATCATTTCATTTTTGGTATCTTACATGACCATGCGCAATATTTCTATTCATTTGTTCTATTCAATTAAACAAGTTAGGGGGGAGTGGTTTCACAAACAAAGTTTGAATGCAAATATTTGAATGCAAATATAACTAATATATACTATATATGTATATACATAACTTGTATCTTTCATTTTAGCTAACCATGAAACCCATCACTTGTCTGTTCTTCGCCATTTTCCTGTTTGGAATAGCAATACAAGGTATGATTTCAATCATGTATAAGATAATATTAAGATGTCAAAACAAAACTTTATCTTTATAGTTACATTCTTGAAAAATGAAAATGATCGCATTTATTTATCGGACCACAGATGAATTATCACGTTGTGATTGGTTAAACGCCGTCACGTGTTGACCCCCTATGAGACCGTATGGGGTTAGTAAGTTTCATATGGGGTTCATGACGCGTTAATGGCGACGTCATCTATTAATGTTGCTGTGTTTCATTCTTTATTTTCCAACAAAACGACACAGAAAAAGTCCTGCGTCCGATAAATTCGTTCTACTAACTACTGACCCCCTACGGAACCATAGGGTGAATAAAATTCATAGGGGATTCGGCCTCCGGCTTCACCCCCTATGGATTTTACTAACCCTCTATGGATCCGTAGGGGGTCAGTAGCGAACCATATAACTTATAATAGAAGATATCCCTGACGAGAGAGGCTTTTCTCGGAGTTAGGTATTTTGTGATTTTACTATTTACCATCCAAATTCAATCCACGTCATGTAAATAAATTTAATTTCTCTTCATTGTCTTACGTTAATGGATACCTAGAGTAAAGATACAATGCGATATTGTTGGTATGCTCAATTGGTTACATGATTGGATACTAAGGATATGTTAATAGGAAAAAAATACTATAAGCACACTTTAATTGATGGTGTTTATATTAGCACTCCTATAATATACTTTGGATTCATTTAATTTCGTGGGTATCAGTTTTCATGGATTAAGGAACACTAACATGTTTGTGGACAAGTCTATACAATTTGTTATTTAATTTCGTAGTTTTCCTGTTACCATTAAATTTACGAAAATTTGTGTTCCACAAAAAAAAAATCCACATTATTTCAATTATTTTACATATTGATTTGAGTATATTTGCATGTCTTAGTATCATTATATATACTTGCATGCTTAACATGCTTTAGGCGCTTCATGATGAAACAGTGTGTACCTATTTTTTTTGGTTTATTTGTGTACAGTACAATTTGTTTCTCTCTCGTTGACGTGTACAACATCTTTTTCTTATTGTTGCGATAATGTTTACATTGGAATTGTCCGAAAAAGGGGCGAAATATACAAAAGGGACTTTCAAACTCATGGATGAAAAATAAGATAACAACTTCATGGTCAATGATGGTTGAAAAAAGAAAAGACAAAAAGACAAATAATAGTTCACAACATAGAAAACTTAAAACTAAGCAACAAGAATCCCACTATCAACTGGGGGTGCTCTCACTTAGAGGCTCCGGAAGGATATTCAGATCCTGCTCCATATACCTTGTTATATTTAGGTCCCTTGTCTTTTATGTGGCATTGGTGCTATCTATCTATTATATTTACTTATTATTTTAGGAACAACTGCAAGATGCAACTCATGGGTAAGATAAAACTTTAGTGCTATTTTTTTCTTTGATATTTTAATTCATGGACTTTTCAAAAATCTGTAATGCTAAACAATTATTAACGGTCATTATGATAATACAACATAATTGTCATATTCCAAACTTTTCATAACACATTTTCAACATTCAACAACTTATCCTCGTTTTGAAAGTCTGTTGTCACTAAATACCACACTGGAACACAATCATTGTACACTTAATAGGAATAAATTGGAATTGTTATAGATATACACACTTTTATTAATTTCGAATATCAATCGTAATCACTCATCATATCTGTATTATTTCTATGATTAGCCTAGGGTATGTGCACCATGGAAGCAATGTATTCCAACACAATGGTACCCATATTACTACTGTGCTCAAAGGTGGGGTGGTCCTAGGAGAGGCGGAATCTGGGGAAGGCAAACCGGTGGAGTATGGGGTAACCAAGGTGGTAATTATGGAAGGAAGGGAGGTTGTAAGTATGACATATGGTTAAGATAATATTACAATAGTACACATGACACAACATAGAAAACTAAAGAATGCATTTACACAACACGAACCCCATCACAAACTAGGGTGGATATCAGGTGCTCCTGAAGGGTAAGCAGATCCTGCTCCACATTGTGTTGTAGTCTTTTATATTTATTACCCATGGCATAGCTTTCTTTTCCGACTGATGAGTTTGAATACGCCTTTCTTAAAGAAATTTTTATAAATTATAATCAGAAATGTTTCACTCATTATAACTATATTTAAAGTGTAAGTTGTATATTTCTAGTTGTTTTTGATGTCCTTTGACTTCGTTGTCAGAATAAACAAATATAGTACTAAGAGCATCTTTTACGTTTTTAAAACAGCTTTCTGCTGATTATGAAATTGCGCAAACGGAATCACGTCAAGTTAAAATAAAATATGTTCAAATAGTATTTTGGGAAATTACACATAAAAACTCATGTAATGTATGGTTTTTGATTTTAAATGATGTTATTTTTGCAGATTAATCACAAAGATGAAGGTTACAACGACTGACCTGATAATAAGAATATAATATGAAATAAATTTGATTTAATCAGTAAATCTATTTTGTAATTCATGCCAATATTTTTGTTTTTGTTTTACATAAGGCAATATTTTACCTCTATTTAAGAAACATGTATTTCGTGAAATTGGTTCACGATAAAAACATTCCATACCAATATGCTAGATAAAAGTTTTGAACTAGAGCTATTGTAGTGTTTAAATATGGTGTCAACCTGAACGTGTGTATTAAATACTACGACCGTGTTTTTATTTTGTGTAGTGTTCCTTCTTTCTTAGCTTAATTAGAGATAACTTGACTCAAAACAAACTTTAATAATGGCACTGGTTAAAAAGAAATATGATAACACTATTTTTTCAATCAAAATGCAAAATATTAGCAGAGATAAGTAACGTTACTGCTAGGAGAAAACAACCTTACATAAAACCTAGCTATGAGACCAGATTTAATCCACCATTTTCTACACACGAAAATGTCTGTACCAAGTCAGGAATATGAGAGTTGTTATCCATTCGTCTGATTTGTTTGAGTGTTTGAGTGTTTGATTTTTCTAATCATACATAGGTCAACTGTAATATATGGAAACGCCATATCTTTGTTGTCTACTGTTGCGTGATGATACAACAAGTACAATTTGCAGGTACAATAATACCAAAATTGACATTATACGATAAATTTTACACTGACGTATTCTTAGTTGGTGAGACCCTGTCATTCAGTTAGCAGTACTCATCCAGAACCCAATTGATTGAGTAAAATGACGTCATAAATAGTCAGAGAAAAAAGCATGAACGTATGCAATGACATATTGTACAGGTGTTGCATAAGTTTACCTGGATCGTAACAAGATTTCCGGATTCGGTAAACACCATTTTAATTACTATAGAAAAAAAGAAAGGCTCTAATCAAATGGCAAAACAAAAGCCCAAACACATCAAATGAAGAGATAACAACTGTCATATTCCTGACTTCGTCATGTTGGTATAGAATTTGCTATACCATTTGCAGTTTGTTCTGCAGAACCTAAATACCCAAACATATGTACCTATGGAATAATTTATATATCAATTATATTTTGATAATAAAATATCTGACTACTTGATTTACCAATAAACCATTATAATCCATAATATCACCACCACACATTGCGTACGAGTTGTAAAAGAGGGACGAAAGATACCAGAGGGACAGTCAAACTCATAGATCGAAAATCAGCTGACAACGCCATGACTAAAAATTAATAGACAAATAATAGTACACAAGACAGAACATAGAAAACTAAAGACTAAGCAACAAGTACCCCATCAAATACTGGGCACATACAATACTGCTCCACATTTGGCACCCGTCGAGTTGTTCATTTTATTACAAACCCGGTAAATAGTCCAATTCGGTAGGTCACATTCGTGGTGAAAAGGGAAGTGCATTGTAGTTCAGACATTATAAACATATCCGATATCATCTGTGAAATGGTTATTCCATAACTGTCAACCAACTCGTGATGGCGTCCGAAGGGATGATTTTGGCTTCACCATTTGGAACTCTTGTGACATACACACTAGTCAATTAAAATGAACACGAATGTGTCTGTCACGTGCAGGGTTCGAACGTACTACTTAAGAGTATATAAATGATAAAAGTGTGTTTTTGAGTAACCTCAACAATGCTCTCTTAATGAGCTATTTGGACAATGTCACTTAAGCATTCACGAATGTAGAAACCAAGAACTAATTGCAATTAGGAAACGACAGACCGAAATAATAAATTTTCAAAAGATTTGTATTACATGTTTCTATTTATTTTCGTAAAAATTAGAAATCAATTATCTAAAACTGCCATTAGTTTATGGACTTGGTCCATGGTCAATGATTGTCTTTATAATTAATTGCTATGGTTTTGGAGTATGAATTTGTCATTCAATCTATTTGTTCGTAAATCTGTTACAAAAAATTCAAACATTTCACATAATATGCTGGACATATACTGGATTTGATGACTTTCAGCATATTTGGCAGTAGCTCAAAACGGATATGTCGAATGGTGTTCCTTGAACTTTTCTGATCTGTCAACCACCTACTTCTAATATATGCATGGAATGACAAGTGAGGGTCATGGTTATCAACACACCACGAACCTTTTAATTAGTTTAATTTTTGTGCGTATGTTGTTTTTTTCCTCAAAAACGAGTTTTCTTTCTCTAGAATGAGAAAATCCCAAGTGTAAAAAATAAAGTCCAGCTTTGGGTGTTGTATTATTAAGTCTAGTGATAGAGATGAACACTCATGTTATAGGGATGTGAAGGGTCCAACATGATTGTTTTTTGGTTTAGAACTGAAGTGTCATACGGGCGACAAAAAACCCAAAATGTCAGGTTTCTATTAAAAAAATAGATAGAGAGATGACTGTCTTGATATATTTTAAACTTTTTTTCTCATAAAGAAGCCTTAAACGTAACTTGTAAGTTTAAGGGTGCCATTACGAGTTTGTTTACCTGAATGGGATATCGGTTTCACAGACGACAACGGATATGTTCCAGTTGCATGTTCAATCTCGTGCCCCTTTTCCCTGAGAATGTTAAAAACTGAATAAGACCGGGTTTATACTTACATGAGCAACGCGAAGAATGGAACCAAATCTGTTTACCGGAATCGGGGCACCATGGATCACCCAATTTATTTTAGGATTCATGTAACTTAGTTTATTTAACAAAAAGGGCACTATACGTTTTAAATATCTAGTTTTGGGTTGGATTTCAGCTTACTTTGTGAAAATCATACAGAGTCAAGGAGAAAATTTACCGACGAGGATATCACTGCCATGCTGGATGTTTTAATTGACAACATATTTGTTGAATTTGGGGCTTTAGTCTTCCAACATACTATTGGAATCCCAATGGGAACCAATTACACTCCTCTTCTACTTGCAGATTTGTTTTATATTCCTATGAAGTTTGATTTATCCAAGGGATTGTACAGAAGGAGAAAAGAAATTAGCACAGTCTTTTAATTTCACCTTTCGGTATATTGATGATGTACTGTCTCTTAATAATAATATATTCAGTGATCACTATCATTTAAAATATTCAAGTGAACTTGAAATTAAAGATACTACTGACACAGATAAATCGGCTTCATATTTAGACATTTTTTCTGGAAATGACTATTGATGGTAGGTTGAATACCAGATTTTATGACAAACGCGATAATTTTAATTTTCCTATCGTCAACTTTCCATTTCTGTGTAGCACCATCTCAGCGGCCCCAGCATATGGAGAATATGTGTCTCAATTGATATGTTAGTCTAGAGCTAGTTCAAAGTACGTAAATTTTGATGAAAGAGGAATACTGCTTTCTCAAAAGTTGCTAAGACAGGGCTATAAATCAATTAAATTAAGGTCATCACTCAAGAAATATTACGGTCGCCATCATGAGCTGATTGGCCATTATAAAAAAGTGTGTCCGAAATCATATCTGATTTTCTTCCTCAGTCATAATAACCTTCCATCATTATTTTTCTAATTATTATTTATAACTGTTGATGTAAATGTCCTTTGGTTTTGTGTGTCTTTGTTTACCCCATGGTTTTGATTGTTATTGTCTTACTGTTTGGCGTTGTTAGTCTTTGTTTACCTCTTGGTTTTGATTGTTCTTAGCCTTTGGTTTTCTGTGTTGTGTTTTGAGTACTGCTAAAATGATTTGATTTTAGGCCGTGACATTCTATAGGAACTAATGTAGCATGCTAACTAACTAGCTCAACCCCGTCACATTCTGGTTATGCCTGTCTAAAGTAATTCAGTATTTGTCGTTTATTGCTGTTTTTCATATTTGAGTATCGTTCATCCTTTATGCATTGTCGAAGACCGTACAGTAACTTATAATTGTTAATTTCTTTTTCATTTGGTCTCTAAAAAGTTAAAGAGGGGCGAAAAATACCAGAGGGACAGTCAAACTCATAAATCGAAAATAAACTGACAACTCCTGGCTAAATTTGCTGTTTATAAAACTTTTATTTTTTTTAAGGATTTTCTTATCCCAGGCGTCCTGTACCAAGTCAGGAAGATGGCCATTGTTATATTATTGTTCGTTTCTGTGTGTGTTACATTTGGACGTTGCGTCGTTTGTTTTCTCTTTTTATTTAGTGTAAATTCACATTGCGATAAGACGTGTCACGGTACTTGTCTATCCCAAATTCATGTATTTGGTTTTGATGTTATATTTGTCATTCTCGTGGGATTTTGTCTGATGCTTGGTCCGTTTCTGTGTGTGTTACATTTCAGTGTTGTGTCGTTGTTCTCCTCTTATATTTAATGCGTTTCCCTCAGTTTTAGTTTGTTACCCCGATTTTGTTTTGTCCATGGATTTATGAGTTTTGAACAGCGGTATACTACTGTTGCCTTTATAGATTACCGTAGCCGAATTTGGCACAACTTTTAGAAATTTTAGATCCTCAATGCTCTTCAATTTTGTACTTGTTTGGCGTTTTAAATATTTTGATATGAGCGTCACTGATGAGTCTTATTTTAGACGTAACGCGCGTCTGGCGTACTAAATTATAATCCTGGTACCTTTGATTACTATAAAAATTAAAAAGACAAGCTAACAAACAATAGAAAACATAACACAACATAGAAAACTAAGGAAGTGGGCCTTGTCACATTGTCAATCATACTACTCTTTCTTATTTTCGCAATTGATAAATATTTTGAACATATGTGACATATATACATTTGATCTATATACATTTGATTATGGGATTTCATTCGAAGTGTTAAGGACCAAATGGATGGTAATCATGTAGAATCTCCGTCCGTTGGTCTCAGGTGGATAGTTGTCACATTACTTGTCACATTACTTGTCACATTACTTGTCACATCAGATATCTTTAGTTTTATTCAGACATTCCCTTTATTACATCCAATATATTTAATTTTATCCATACCCCTCTAATCACTTACCCCTCTTTTCTTCCAAAATTTAGAATCAAATACTGTGCGAATAACGTTAGAAGTTAGAAAAGACATGTACTGCTAAATATACAAATTTATTCAATAAAATACTTAAAAATTGGTCAGTCGTCGTGATTTCAATCCTTTTGTCTTTAATCTGCAAGAAATAAACACAAGTTGATTCAATCATTATTTTACATTTCAAAGATATTTTTTTTTAAAATCATTTGGAATAAGATTTTACGTGATAGAACTGTTCGCTCGTTTAAGAAAGAGGAAACATAAGATGAATTGGGTAGTCCCTGTTAAGTCTCTTAACTCATGTTTTCTTTTTTAGTCCTCGAGCATTCGTGAATAATTTTGTCAATATTTCATTAAAAATTAAACTGAGAAAGGACAAATGTTAACCTAAGTGTGTTTTGATGAAATCGTTGCGAAATATTTGTTTGAAAAATAGATATATTTATATTATATCTAATGAATAACGTATTAAAAAAATAGTTTCAAACGTTCTTCAATAAGTGCAATAGCATAATGTAAGTACTAGGGGATAGGACAATTGTTCTTTTAGTTATCTACCCTCTATTGTTACTTTTTGTTTTCTATCAATTTCAATTATGTTCGCGTTTTTCTGTGTTGTATACACATAAATATAATCAACCAACTTGCATTTTTTTTGTTTACAAATAATTACAAATTGCTATACACAGTGGTCACTGACATAATAAATAATACAGAAAAATGCAAAATAATTGATAATACCATCCGTTTGTCTCTAATCTCCTGTAGAATAGAATCATCAGCATGCATCAGTTGAAACTGCTTGGAATAATTCAGAGTTATTCGATTTACAATTGTGTATATACTACATATACATATATTAACTAATTGAAAAAAGATATTCATAATCGAGGCGTATTTTATACTAACAAACACTTTTCTTTCTGCTATAGCTGTCAGATCCATAACCGCCACCACCACCACCACCGCCATAACCACCAGATCCATAACCGCCACCGCCATATCCACCAGATCCATAACCGCCACCGCCATATCCACCAGATCCATAACCGCCAGACCCATAGCCACCATCTCCGTAACCACCCATACCGCCACCTCCAATACCACCCATGCCGCCTCCATAACCACCCATGTCACCTCCGTAACCTCCGTAACTACCCATTCCGCCACTTCCGTAACCACCCATACTGCTGCCTCCGTAACCACTCATGCCGCTGCCGTAACCTCCATATCCACCCATACCACCACTTCCATAACCACCCATACCACCTCCGTAACCCCCTCCGCCACTACCATATCCACTCCAACTACCATAGATTCCCATTCTCCATGGACTTCCGGAATTTCCCCACCCCCATCTTTGAACACATCTGTAATATGGGTACCATGGTAATTATATGCATCTCTTCCAAGGTGGACATACCCTAGGCTTTAACAATAAAAGACATTTAATGAACATAGTCTTACATAAATAAGACAGAGCTTATTTTATCAAATACTTTGTAACTATATTACAATTAATATATAAAGGATTATACATTGCAATACAAAGAACTATCAAATAGAATTCTGAATTCAACTTTCCAACTCTTCACTTCAGTCCAGTTTTATATAGTTTTATGTATTACTCCAAATTTTGAAATTGTTATAGTTTTTAATGCATTCCTACCATGTTTTTTCGATATTATCTGAAGTACTTTGTGTTAATATTATATAGAGATAAGCTATAACTTGTGTCAAAAAAATTGAGTATGGAATTAAAATAAAAGATAAAAGAGTAAACAACAGCCGAAGAAGAAACACTTGTTGTTGTGTCGTCCCATTATAAATAAAACCAATACTTTAACAAAACTACAATAAAAAGATAAATGATTCAAATAATAGAACTTTGACAAATAGATATAAGATCTGTCTTACCCAAGAATAACATCTAGTAGCAGTAGTTTCTAAAATAAAAAAATATGTTTAAATCACATATATAAGACAATGTTTAACAAGTATTCAGAATCATGTTTCTGGCAATGCGTATACGGTGTAATTAATAAATGCATAGGTTACAACGTCAACACAATAATCGAGATTCATTTTAAAAAGGGGTCAGAACCGAGGATAGAAAGTGGGCTTCCAACTACACATGTATGCTCCTATTTAAATGCATAGATCGTCATCCACCTTTGACCTGTCATTGTTTACTATCAATGACCGAATGTTTCACTGACTGTTGATGTAATATCAACAATTCAAGTTTTACCGACAACGAAACAATCTCTCTAGGGTACCGAGCTTTCCTATAAAACAACGTGAAGTTTTGTAGTTTGCACATTTGTTAATGTATTTGTGCTACTTAGTAATTCTTTATTGTCTATTTAAAGTGAAAAAAAGTTAATCATGAACTACTGGAACCTGACAAATGAAGATAAATCAAAATGTGAAAATCTTAGAAACGGTATGCACTAAAGGTCACAATAAATCGCACAAGTAATATAACTTCTCTTATAAAAAACGTCTTTTAAAAAAAAAAATCATATTTATGTATTTCTATGTAATTTGTTGAATAGACCAACGCTTAAAGTAATCTAACAATTCCAAATAAACAGGAGAACTATCCAATAACAAGTGTAGTTAGCTAAGGTTCGGTTTTGTCGAAGACCTAACCCATTGAGTCTAAGCAAAAAATGCAAGGAAGATGTAAACATTATTCGGATACTTAACCTCTCCTCTCGAAAATAAATGAAGAACGCTATCAACTTTCTTCCATCCACAATGGTACAAACGTCTTGAAATTTGCGTTGACCAAGTATTTGTACTTTAAGACAAATGAAATAACTCGATATCTGATGTATACAAACAATTACCAAATAATTGTTTCGATATCGTAAGTGGCAAGTATTTGTAACCAGCTAATGGCGAGTAGCGCGAATTCTCGCTGCGTGAAAGAAAACGATAAATCATTTTTAGTACACAAGTCCCTGCTTAGACATGAATGAAATCGTACCTTGTATTGCAATTCCAATTAGGAAAACACAGATGAAGAGACAAGTCATAGGCTGCATGGTTGTCTAAAACGAAAATTCAAATTATTCATAATTAGGCTTAGTACTAAAATTAGCTCGGTATAGAAAATAATTACTTATTTAGGTAGCTTCTCAGTGCTATGTTTAGTTTTGTTGGTTGAACTAATTTAAAAAAAAAAATCACATACAAACTGTTTTATTATTAATTCCAAGGAAAGATAAAATATTTAATAGTTGTAAGGACATTATAAAATCATGAAGATAGAGTTAAATGTCTTGTTCATATGTTCATTATGAAAAGTTAAATAACAAAAATATCACACTTCAAGGAAACCTCAGACGGAAACTCCCTTATTAATTGGCAAAATTAAAGCTCAGACGCTTTTTTTTATCCGCCCCCTAAAATTGCTTATAATAAGCCCAATCTGTGATGACTCTTTTTAACTTTATTTGTAATGGTTATTATATATATTTTAATGAATTTTGCTGCTCTTGTTTTAGATTTTTTTGCCAAAAATCAGAAGCCTCTGGTTGTATCCAAGTAGTGCACTTAAAAATATTTGCCCATAAACCCCTCCTTTTTTCCCCGAATTCGATTACATATAGTTTAAAATGTTATCTTTGAAAATCTTATAAAATTCTTGTTGTTGTTTCACCATTTTTAAGCCAAAAGGTAACAATGTTAAATGTATGAAAAATACAGAGAAAACTATTTTCCGCCAAATTTTTAATGGCTTACATCTCGAAAACAAGCACATTGACCTATCATATTTTATTTTTGCTCTTTTGGTTACTTTATCAATCCCATATAAATATATTCTAGTGTTATGAAAAGCTTGTTATTTTGAAAATGAGTAGCTAACTTCGTTAACATTATATTTTCTTACCTTTTATCCGGAACTTTGCTAAGGGAGTGTAATAATCAATATTGCTGTCCTATTTATAGTGTGGCAGTAGGTTTTCAAACGTGAATCGGTATTGTTTTTACGTTCATACTTTTTTCATATTGTTTGTTTACGTCTTGTTCAACAGATAAAGTACATCAAAATTGCAATGCTAAAAAGTAGTGAAAAATTAATTGATCTGTGGTTAACTAATTTTTGCCAGTAATAAATAACAATATTACAAATGTAATTTACAAAAATAGACTTAAACCATCAAATGATCAATCAATAAACAAAAACCATATTTATCTGCATGTCAAAATGCTCTTCAATTTCTAAACACAACCACATTCGCAAATTGCGGTTATGTGGTCAGCAGAGTTTTATAAATTGCTACATTA
Source organism: Mytilus edulis (assembly GCA_019925275.1). Taxonomy (NCBI): domain Eukaryota; kingdom Metazoa; phylum Mollusca; class Bivalvia; order Mytilida; family Mytilidae; genus Mytilus; species Mytilus edulis. The sequence continues at coordinate 126,941,521 of CM034360.1, read as the reverse complement.
CTATAAATACGAGTGAAATATTCATTATTTCAGGTCACTTGCAATATTCCCGAGTAGGTAAGATATTTCATGTTTAGAAATATATAAAATTATTTTGTTGTTAGCTTGCTATTGCAGCAATAGCTTTTATAAGAGTGTCAACAAAGAGAGGCTTTCCCTTTCAGCTCGAAGATTTAAAATAAAAGCATGTTTCTCGGTAATCATATATCTAAAGCTCGATATAGTTCTTAGATAAACTAAGACAACAGTAGTTAAAATAAAAATGTAAAAAACAAGTTTTAAATTTCATTCGCACGAAGCGCCTTTCTGGATATAGTTATTGACATTCATTGGAAAACTCATTTCATAAGTGATCATGAAACACAGTTATAAGATAAACCCATAGAACTAGCTCTGTGCATAGTATAACACTGACTGAAATTAATATGATTTCATTGATATACAACCGTTTGCTATTTGTAATCACGTTCAGATCTTTGTTATTGTCTAAAATGTATTTCATTGGGTTTGGGGTATCAGATGACCATGTATCAAATATCTATTCGCTTGACTTTTGTTGAATAAAATTATGGGAAATAGTTTCAAAATCATATTGGTCCAATTTTTTTTATCTTTTTTAACCATCTATATAAATGATCAGTTCATGCATTAAATACATTGCCTCTTTCTTTTAGCTAACCATGAAACCCATCAGTTGTCTCTTCGTCGGCATTCTTCTGTTTGGAATAGCAGTACAAGGTATGCTTAGCTTTCAACTGTGTCTAAGAGAATGGTAAGATGTCTTTAAACTTTATTGTATAAACGTTGGATTTATTGAAGAAAAAAAAAATGTTTACATTGTAATTCATTCTTAACGGGAGAGGCTAATTAACCAAATTAATTCCATATTATCTTTATGAAATTGTCTTTAACAGGAAAAGTCGAAACAAAAGCTTAAAACTATTATTGTTTGTTTTTATTGATTGTCCGACCTAAACTGATACTCGTTGTAAATGTGCATTACGACTTTATTTGTATATTCAATAAATTATATAAAATATGACATAGATAAGTTTGATGGGAACATAGACTATAAACACTTTGTAATTGATGCTGTTCCTCATATTATCACTCCAATACATGTAACACATTGCAAATTGTTATGCATACCAATTTTTAAACTTTTGCATATCAGCTGTTTGTTATATTGTTACCTTACTTTATAGGCACACGTTTTGAAATTCGTATTCGTATTGCCATTCAGCATATTAAACTGTCGTTTAAAATATAACTTTATATCAAATGATATACATTTGCGCATTCACGATTATGCATGCTGTCGACACCTATATTTGACATTGCACACCGTCATGTTTTTCTATGACTAGGAATGACATGACGCCTTAACTGGTAATCTTTACGACGTTGGATGTGAACTGATTGATACTTAGTCGAAGTAATGTTGGTAAGTATAAATACCTTTCTACGTCCAGTCTATTTTATTTGTTACTTGTTTTTCTACTTTGTAATGATCTGATAAGTTAAGCCCTTTTTAACATACTTTCATAGTTGTTTCATTTGCAGTACTGTTAAACCACAGTCCCAAGTGAAGGGAAGGGTTGGTTGCCTAACCTTGTTTAACCCGCTATAATCAAATATGCCTGTTCAG